>JBAMCI010000131.1:247500-435000 GCA_037075265.1 Drosophila nigricruria
CTGGGCATAGACGTAATAGAGGCCCGCCTGATGAACGGTCAAGACGCCATTGTGAACGCTGAAATGCTGTTGCCACTGATTGTCGCTGCTGGCCGTGGCATGGCCCATATACATATCACCTTGATAAGCTATAGATGAAAAAAGGAAATTAAAATTATATAAATTTTCTATTTATTATATGTATTTAGTTATTTAATACTCACATTGTAGCTGTATGGGCGACTCATGTTGCGGCACCTTGCGATTCAGGTGGAAATGTGCAGCTGCTCGGCTCGCTGCAGGGAAATCTGCGGATTTCGCTGAAACAGGAGATTCGCCTGTGAATTAACAAACGCACAAACGACAGTGAAGGAATGTTTTCGTTGCTATAGATATTGCCAATTAAAATGCGACTATATATATATTAATGCTCACCTTTGCGTATTAACAGTCGTTGACGGCTCTGACGTGTGCGTGGTCGCTGCTTGAGCGGATGCTGCTTAGTGTTGCTAGTCGGAGTGACAGTGCTGTAGGGAAAATTATAAATAAAATCCTTTAATAGGTACTTTTTGTTATGCAACTAAATATACTTAAAAAGACTTAAAGACTTTGTAAAGTATATTATATATTTATATATATTCTTCTCCTTAAACTTAGATAATTAAAATATTTAACACTCGCACACCATTGGTCAGGCGCGCATGAGAGCCCCTTATTAATCGAGTATAATATGAGCGCAGTACTTAAAATTGAGTAACAGAGAGAAAAGGGGAATTTAAATGTACACTGCCTTAACGTCATTGGTTGCAACTCATACGATCCCGTTGTCAGCCGAAAGTGTGCGTGTGTAGTTTGAATAGTTCGTAAGCGATCTCTCTAGTTTATATTAGTATAAGTGTGAGCGTATTGCAGCGCTAACTTGCATAGTTAATAACTGCCCTCTCTCCCTCTCTAGTTCTTATGAGTATTAGTGTGACTAGGTATAGCAGTGTCGGCTTAGCTTGAGCGCTCACTCTTTGGGGACATTTTAGTCTGTGCGCGTCTGCCTTGCCGATCGGTTGTGTCCTCTGAGCGTCTTAAGAGAATTAATTGCGCACAATATTTAGTTAGCTAAATGGTAATTAACGTGTTGAGTTTGTAGTTTTTGTATGTGTGTTACATATTGAGTTGTATATCAGTGATCTAAGGTACCTAATGATGAGCCTTTCAGTTTTGTTAAACAATCATGGTGTTATTTAATGTGCGATGTTAGAGCGCGACAGATATAGAGAGAGTAAGTACTTTGTTGCTGTTCTTAAAAGGGTAATTGTACTCTTTAACTATTTAAGTGGATATGTTAATCTGCTAATGAAGAGCATTATTACTTTTGAAAGGAATTATGGTCTTTTAAATTTAAATTTAAACATTGAAGAGAATAATTACCTTTTTATTAAGAATTGGTGTAAAATACTAATATAATTTATATTAACTTATATTATAACTCACCTCTCCTTTGTCTGTTCAGCACTTCTGCTTTGGTTTTTCGGGATCTGTGCTAATTCGTTGCTCGACAGCTCATTGCGCAAATCCGCAATGGAGCGAGTTTTTCTATGTAAAAACAGATTTCGACTTTAAATATATTAACTTTCTAGAAGTCAATCAACTACTTACCGTTCCCTTTTCTTTTTGGAATCATTATAGCTGGTGAAGTCCTCAAAGACATTATCATCATTGGATGCCGACGAGGTGGAAGTGGAAGTGGATGCTGCTGCCTCCGACTTATCGCTGTCGTTGTCCTGTGTAATGGGCTGAGTCACGCCCTTTTCCTGCTTAATCAGATCCAAGTACTCATCATAGTCAGTGCGCTCGTTGCCCGAGCTGTCATCCTCATCATCCTCCACGCCAACATCATCATCATCGTTGTCTTCGTCATCTTCGTCGCCCTCGAGGTCGTCCAGCTTGTTGGGATCATGGATAAGCAGGTTCGTAAACTGTAATAATATAAAGTGGATGCCATAAGATTTTGTGGGTCAAACACTTGGGCCACAAGTACGTGACTTGTGCTGCCTCCACCAACGGGGGACCTGGCCCCATAACTTATGTCTCTAATGCATATTTCACAAATGGGTGGGTGGGGTGTGTATGTCTTTCATATATTTATAAATACGCGCACTCATTTAAATAATACTTTTTCATCTCATTTTGTTTTTGCTTTGGCTTTAATTGCTGGCGCCTTGCCCCAACTCTCTAGAGACGCTGTCATTAGCCAGATATATAGAAATATATATATATAGATATTTATATGTATATATATATATATATGCTTATACTCATGTAGATTGCCTCAGCTCTCTTGAGTTTTGAAACGATCTATCTATGCCATTGATGAGATCAGATCAGTTCAAATCGGTTCAGTTTAGATCAGTCAACACTTATTGCTATATATGCATCATAATTATATATCTTTGCGTTCCTCTAATAAGTAAATAATTTCTATATGAAGTCCATTTGGCAATTGCCTTGAACACACACACACCACAGCCAAATGGATCATAAATTATAGCACAAAGGAATGTATAGTCGAAATCGATTAAATATTAATTGAGTGTTAGGTCTTAAGAGCTTCTGGCTTATGTTTTTCGTTGCCTTAGTGATTTGTCAGACGAAATGCCCAATAATGAATGGGAAAAGTATTTTATGGCCCGACGAACAAAGCAGTTCCCATTCAAATCTACATCTATCACTTCGCATACATTTGTCAAAATATATCTATAAATACACATGTCCCATATAGAAGATATATATAAGATATATATATAAGATATATACATATATATGTGGGCAAAGTGACGCAATGGAATTTGTGAAATATTTTCGCGCTCACCTCCTTTTGGAATTCAGCCAAGTCCTCCAGATAATCGATGCCCAGTCTTTGCCGCAAACTATCCACTTCGCGCCTCAAAGCGCCCAGATCATTATCCAGTTGTCGCACGCGTATCGTTTGCCAGATCTGCAAGAGATATAGATTATATATAACTTTTTGCGTCATAAATAATGCATGAGATCATTGTAAGAAGAAACTATATAGCTATAGCCAGGGCTATAGCACAGCATGATCATGTGTTTATACTCAATCAAGCCAAAAGGGAAGTCATTAAAAAATAGACTAATGTAAACATATATACATGTATATATCTCTATATATATGTAAAGAAACCAAAAGAAATATAAAGTGAATGAAGAAAAGATATCAATTTGTTGTTCTGCTTAAAGAAATTGCTGAGCTATAACAGAATTTATATGATTAATAAACATATATATAAATAATATTTATATAAATATATTTATATATATATATAGATTGACTATAATGTCCGATAAGCATATTTACTTTTTTTGTATTCTAGTTTAATTTTATGCTTATCTTCAATTTTCGTATACAATTAATGTAATGAGCTTTAATTATGGCGATAGGCGGTGCTAAAATCCACACATCATTAAATCCCAAAGCAGCGAACTTTGACACCCAAAAAAATATGTATATACATATATATATGTATGTACATATGTATGCTCTGACATAGAAAGCAAGATTTCGTTGTGCACAGCAGATGAACAAATAATCATGTTTAGCTTTGATACACATGCTTGACTAGGCAATACCCTAACTAAAAGCTTAAATATCTTTAAAGCAAACATATATGTTTATTTGATTCATGCGCGACTAGATAATACTCTGTAATATTAAAATTTTAAGATCTTAAGGAGAATAAATCAATTTTTATTTGAAAATTATTTGTATAAAGCTCGACTGGCTAATACCCTTTAAGTCAATACAACTTATATATCTTTAAAATCTAATTTACATTTTCCATATTTATGGATTAAAGACATGCTTGACTAGGCAATATTCTTTAAAGTCTAAATATCAGAAAAGTTAATTGATTCATCATTTTTCAATTATTTTAAATTTATGTTTTATAACATGCTCAACTAGGTAATACCCTTTTTTATTAGAAAATCTTTTTACTGTAAAAGTTTAATCAAATATTGACTAAACTTTATATATATGTTATAATATATATGTTATATTAAGCAGATGCTCTTTAGGCTAATTCATTTTTATTACAAAACAATTCTTAAATTTGTATATCTATTTAGTCTACAATATTTTAGCATTAAATTATATTATAAATTTTTAGAAAAACCTTTGATGTTAATTAGTTCGTTTGATCTATAAAGCAATTATCTTTAAGCATTTTGGTTTTGGTTCAAAGAGCTACAAATACATTAAATACCCTTTTAAAGAAAGGGCTGTTTGGGTTTATAGTTGAAATCAAATGTCTGACTTGGTTTATCTGATATATAATATAAAATAATCTGAATACTGAGCTCGTTTATTATATAAATAGTTTAAGCATTTTATTGTAAGAATTTCTTATAGCAATTTTATTATTATTATTATTATTATTAGAGCATAGAATTGTGAGAAAGTTGGGAGCTAGAGATCTTCGGCTAAGTCTATGATGCAAATTGTCATTATTTATATAGTTTTATATGTTTATATATTATAAATGCGCTTTCTACTGATAATATTGAAGTCTTTCAATATTTTCATACATAAAAAGCGCTAAATTTGCATTCTAGCCCATATTTGGATATACAATATATGGCTAGAAAAATATAGAAGCTAAGGCTCAAGCTATTTATGATTGATAGTTGAGCCTAGCTTCAATGTGTCTTATAGTTTAGCCCTAAGCATTTTATATCTAAAAATATCTAAATATATAAATAAATATTCGTCTTAATAAGCCTTGCTTAAGCACGTTTTCTTAGTCTTATTATTATTTCAAGTTCATTTACTTCTGCTCAATTTGTAAATGCTGTCAAAATGTAGAACAAATGTTAACCACCTCATTTGTTATGTGCCTAGGGCATTTGTCAAAAAAATTATGGTGTACGGCCGTCGAGGCGCATAATCTTTTTAATGGATCATTAACATTCTGTGCGAACAGCCGCAAACTTTCGACGCGTTGCTCAATATGAGACTGTCATCGCCTTTTCCTATCATTATTTTCTATATACATTGTGTTTCTCTCCCTCTCTCTCTCCCTCTCTCTTTTTATTGTTTGTTCGCACCCAAAAAATAAATAAAATAAAATAAGAAGCTAATGTCCGCTGGTTATGACAAGTCGAGGCTGGGACTTGGGCAGTTATGTGTACGGGGATTCTTAAGACGTTTGTCTGAATAAATTATGAAACTTGTTTACGAAATTATTGAATTAAGCTTTTGCATTGATCGTGAAAAGACAGCGAAACATGTGACATAGCTGCCTCCATTCGGCACTGGATCTTACACAGTGCGAAAAAGGCGAGTCAGAAATGGAGGAACTTTGAGAAAAGGCAAAAGTTTGGGGAAGGAGTTGGAGCTGAATGTAGCTGAATATGAATATGAATATGAATATGAATATGAATATGAATATGAATATGAATATGAGTATGTATATGAATATGAATATGAATATGAATATGAATATGAATATGAATATGAATATGATACATAGATACATATATCATTCTAAATATATATAGATCAGCGTGTTGGTAAGGGTAGCTTCTAGTTGGTCACTCTCAACTATTATCAAGCATCAGCATCAAGCACTCATCTATCTTGTAGTTAGAAATCGAGTTGACATTTCAGTCGTAACATTTTTGTTTTTCCCAGGAAACGTGTATCTAAATATCAAAATTCCTTCCAGTTTTTAAATTAAGATTGATTAAGAGTTTAATATCTTCTAAATTGATGCATATTTTCGCCCAGTGTATAACCAACTTCTGTCTGCGAACTCATTTGCCGTTCACTTGGTGTAATTCGAACTGTTGCTGCTGCTGCTGTAGCTACTTGATTTGTAAACACTTAAAGTTCACTTTGTCGCCAGGTATTATGACAGCCGTATATGGATAGTACCGAAAATGTAAACGAGTTTCGCCTTCATAAATCTTGCTGGTAGCCGACGCAATCGAATCTCGTTACACCAGCAGAAACACAACATACAAAATAACTTTTTGTTTTCCACTTTCACCAGCTCTGATGAGGGTCAATCCACATCCCAGCCCAACCCACCCCACCCCACCCCACCTTGTGGTCAGGGCTACACAGGGCACACAACATACATACGTCAGATACCAATCGCTCTTTTGTTAGGCTACGGGGAAATTATATAAAAATCTTAACAAAGATTTATGTGGCTTTGCAGAACACATGTCCGACCATTTAGCTGCGGCCCTCAAAAGCGAAGGCAATCCGAAAAATAAGAAAAACCATTTACAAGTCAATTGACAATTGTACGATTTCCGTTTCAGAAAAGCACTCCAAAGTGCACGCGCACGAAGTGCCCAGTGCAAAAGTCGATCTGTGGGCATAAGAGCGACTTCTCTCTTATTCATACGCCATGCAAATTGTTATTATTATTATTCAGCGATTGGCGAGCATCGAAAGCTATCGGACTACAGAAGTTCAGAGTTTTATGTGTCATATATAGTATATATGATGTATACATATGTATATATACATAGATTATAGTCGGACATTTATCGAGCAGGCCATAAAAATGGTAAAATCCCAAGATAAACCATGAATTTCTATCAGCACTTCTTTAGCTCGCATAGGAAATAAGTTCTTGAGTAAACAAAGTTGAGGATTTGAGTTGAGTTGAATGAGCTTGGAAGATACCCTGTAAAAGGGGTTTAGATAGTGCTTTGGGGGATATATATGAATAAAGTTTTCAATATGATATTTGTGATTTAGTTGAGTGTTTTTGTTAGATAGATGTTCTGTAAGCAGTGAACTGCCTTACTAATTCATCCTCTTCAACTTCCATTCCAGAATGATCTACATTACCCAATCGACTTAGACTTAGAATACTATAAGAATACTTTGGGAGTTGAAAAATACTGTTAAATATATCTTAAGTGCTTTTCTTTAGACATTTTCAATAGATCTACATGAAGAGTTCCAATGCTTAAACATTGTAAGATGATATTATTATTGTTATACCCCATCAAGTTACGAACTCTTCCCTTAGTTTGAATTCCAAGAACTGATAAGGTTCACTGCTGTCAATTTGTTGTAGTTGAGCCCAAATACCTCAAATTTTAGAAGAAATAATTGACCTACTTAACAATTGGTTAAGCTCATATGAGGAATGCATAAAGAACAATAAAATGGATTGAAAAGGGCGTCGATAATATAGCGACAGAGCATAAGATCGACGCCCTTAAAGCTAATCATGGAACATGTCTGCTTTCTTCTGCTCCCAATCCATTTACTCCTCTTTTTGCATTCCTTATGTTATTCAATATCTCTTTTTAGTTTCCTTCTTCATTCTGCTACTCTGCCCTTCTCTATCTACCCTAAATTACCAGCTACTTTAGTATTTCTCAATAGCTTGCTTTTTTTTCCTTTTTTTTTTAAATAAACATTTTCAAGCAAATGCCTACCACTTGAACTTCAAACAGTTCATCTCTTAGCACCTCGCTATGTATTTAGTTCCCATGTTTATGGCTGCAAGATTTATATATTTTGATCAGTCTGCGACTTCCCTGCATCTATCTCTATCTCTTTCTGTCGGCTCGGGATTGATGATCAGCTTGTTCAGTTTTATGATGATCATTAGGAAACGATTTGGTCAAAGACGCGCTTCAATTTAGATCCGAGACGGGACGGGTTTTATTGGCCAACAGACTGACTGACTAGACTAGCGCTACCTACCTCCGACTGCTGCTGCTTCATACGTATTTTTTATAGAGTTTGGCTTACTTATAGCTTGTGCCAAATTTAATGCCTGACGGTCACGCTTCGTAAAACGAGCTTTATAGATTTGAATTTGAATTTGAATTGGAATTTCAATTTAAATTTAAATTTGCTTTTCTTCTTCTTTGTGTTTTTTTTGTTATTTTTTGTGGAATTATAATTTAAAATGTGAATTCATAAAGCTAAACTTTATGACAGTCAATGTTAGTGTCGTAGGTTATTGGGTTTGATTAAATTCATGTGATTCCAAATACGTGATAAGCGGCTATAATCGCTGGCAATTAAAGTATATACATATATTTAGCCAGGCGCTAAAAGTGCATGTTAAACTACGTACCGTTAAAGTGAAGATGAAGGCGACGAGAACGAGTGCGACAATGCTTAAGACAATTGGTATAAGCTGTCTGGTCTTCCTTGTCGAGTGCGTTACGGACGATTGCTTGGCCGGAAAATTGTTAACGGCACTCGTTGGTGTTATAAACGGTTTAAGTGTTTCAGCTGTCATAATTGATATGTTGCTCTCTCTCTCTCTCTGTGTGTAGTTAGTCAAGCTGAAAGCTAGACTCTTTTTAGCTAGAATATCGCTGGAATGTTGTCAGCTACTGTCAACTGCAGCACCAGCTGTCAAGTGCACTTAAAGCTCTCTCTCACTCTCTCTCTCTCGCTGTCTTTCTGACAAACAAGATCAACAACAACAATAACAACTTTTGCACTTGCACTTAGCCCTTGCAGATTTTTGCTGCACAGTTTGCTTTTATTTTTGCACTTTTAATTTTATATTTTTTAATTGGCTTGCACTTGCGAAATAAACGAAACGAGTTTTTTTTTTTTGCACTAGATCTTGAGGTTGAGATTCTTTTTATTCTTTTACAACGTCGTTTTATCAGTAGTTCGATAAAATATCTTGTTTTATATTTAGCTAGAACACTGCGCGTGTTCCACTCTCTATGGCCAAAAAAAAAACAGCTCAAAGATAGATACTATTTATGCTGCTGGCACGCACGCGCTCTAGATACGTCTGTTAGCGGCTGCGAGTCGCGTTCAACTGATTGCTGACTCGGCGTCTGCGTTGCTGCCTTGAGCGGCGTCGCAGCCGCGGGAGAGTTTGGCACGCGCTCTCCGCATGAGCACAAGAATCGAGAACAGAATAGAGCAACGCAAAGCAAAGCAGAGTCAAGCAGAGCGCAGAGTAGTGAAGCGTATTGCCAATTATTTTGGCAAGCGCAATGGGGTGCCTCTGTCGCTGCCTGGATATGCAGCGATCACTGGGAACAGTTCGTGTCAGAACAGAAATTTCTTTTGTGCGCAGTTTTGACTTTTGTGTTGTTTTTTTTTTTCTGTGAGGGGATTTTTATGTTGTTGGTTTTTATAGGTTATTTAACTTTAGGGTGGTTGATATCAAGGTCCATAGTTTATTATTTGAAATGTACACAAACACACCCCGAAATATTGATGTTATTTGACTTTAAGCGATAATCAAAAGACCCCTACAATAAATACAGCACAAATGCTAAATCGCCACATCAAAAATTGCAAGATTTGAAATTTTATAAATATATATATGTGCTAAACACATACATATATATTTGTATATAAGGCGATAAGGCAATTGGGTATTTCATTAAAATGATATTTATTCTTACTTAGTTAATGCGGATCTCTATGACGCTGGCTTATCTGCCCAAATGGTCAACCCAACAACAGATCTCTTTGCTTTCTTTCTTTTTTGTTAGATTCTAATAATACCCGGCCATAAAATTAATGTGTTATGCTACTGTCTCGACAAATTGTCTGGCTGTCTAATATTTATGTGTGGATTATATGCAACCGCTACCTCGTCTGTGGCCAGCTAATTAGTTTTGAATTGATGGCTGGGACAGGTAGTCAGGCAGGCAGCCGAGCAGCCAGGCAGGCAGGCAAAAATGGCGCCCAGCATGTGACAGTTGCCATTTGACAGTTGCCAGTTGTCGCTCACTTCCGGTTAATGCAGCTATCGAGACTGCACTTAAACCAAAATTCTTGTCTATATGGAATATGGCAATGGGCAATTGCCTTGCCTCGGCAATTCAAAGTCAATGCCAGTAATTGATGTTGCATACTTCAGACATTTTATATGTACAATTGCTCGTTTATAGCTTACAGTTATGCGGCTTTGTCTGTGTGCCATGAGTGTTTCAATTTTCATTTTTTTTCCAATATTGTGTGTTGTTTGTTATATATACATATATATTTATCGCGCCAGCATCGGTCAAAATTTATAGGCAGTGAGGGCAATCCGCAGCTCAACGATGCTTGAAATGAATTTCTTGCGAACGACTCGGCGCTTGTCTCGCTTTATCTGTCTCTGTGTTGTCTGCTGCCTGGCAGATCGTTTAACTGCGCAGAACAAACATATACATATGTATACACACATACATATATAAAACATATTGTCTATACACTTGCTCGCACTTGTTGCTGTATCGTACGTAGTTCAGCGTAATTAAAATTCGTTGCGATAATTAATATCTGACAAGCTTATTTCTGCAACAATCAAATGATTTCAATGTCAATAGATTGTCTGTGGTCCTAATAACATTCAGAGATATGTACGTACAAACAATTGTGTTACACACACAGTAAATGACAATTTATAAGATAATAAAAGCGTTTCTGAATACCAAACAATGCCAGCAGAAATTTGTATAGCATTTTCTAGGAAGACATTGTATTTTTAATTCCCTCATTTTTAATATAATATTTAAGATTATAAAAATCTACAATATATTCATAAACAAATTTCGTTTAAGTTCACTAAAAATTGCAATCACAATTCAAATTATTTTATCATAGCTTTTGAATATGAAAACAAATTGCGCCAAGTCGATGTTTATTCTCAAATGTCATCGATACTGCACATCTCTTCTTTGTTTATCTCCAAGCAATAGTCCATAACTGACGATAGTTCATCGGTAAATAACACGATTACGCACGATTAAAAATTAAAGTTTTAAGTGTTTAATAATATAAATTTATATACTTAATGTCACTTAAGACCAATATTTATAATATATAATTTAATAAAATAGCCAATCGAAATCGACGCAAACTATCGTCAGCACTATTTGTTAATCTATCGCAACACCTGTGGCAAGCCGCGATTGAAATATATCGATATACTGGCTTATCAAGCCTGTGCACTGCACGAACCCGACAACTCTACACCTTTTCAGCTGGCAGCGCAAAGTCGAAAAAATGAGGTCGAAAAGGCAGTTTTCCGGCTTTATATTAATTTTAATTAATTTAATTAGTCAAATAAACGCCCAGGCTGATGAAGTGATCGGCTGTGGTGGTTTCATCAAAAGCCATGCCGAAATTGACTTTTCCAAGGTGGAAATAAAACTGTACGTCGTGGCTTTTATAAAATCATAAATCATTGATAAGAATTTTTCTGATTTGATTTCAGCTTGACCAAGCAGGGCTCACTGAAAGATAAAACCGATTGCTCGCCATCGAATGGCTACTATTTCCTGCCCATCTATGACAAAGGCGAATATTTGCTCAGCATTGCCCCACCGCCAGGTTGGAGCTTCGAACCTGAACACGTTGAACTCAATTTCGATGGCAAGAATGACGTGTGCAGTCAGGGAAAAGACGTTAATTTCGTATTCAAGGGCTTTGGCATAACGGGCAAGGTGGTTCTAGCCACAGGTAGCGGTGCACGGGATGTGGATGTGGAACTGAAGTCGGAGCAGGGCGACATTCGACGTACCAAAACGGACATTAATGGCATCTTCTTCTTTACACCGATTATACCCGGCAAATATGTGGTGCGTGCCAGCCATGCCAAGTGGCATTTCGCCAAGGCGGAGCACAATGTGGTTGTGGTCAGCGGCAACACGGAGCTGCCGGATTACTCTTTGGTGGTCTCTGGCTTCGATATCAATGGACGTTTCGATGCCAGCTCCCAATTGCCGGCAAACATTGCTGTGGTGCTCTATAAGAAAAAGGGTGTAAGTAGAGGAACTGTTTTATATATTATATATCTGTATCAGAAGGTATGCTATATAATCTCAATTACCTTCCCTTTACACCAACAGCAATCTCTCCCGACCAGGTGTGGGAATTCACCCACCGCGCCCGCCAACAATCTCAACAATGAATATGAAAGCGCTGCCGCTTGCTATTCCTTGGTAGAAAAGGGTGAATACAGTTTCAAGGATGTGCCCACAGGCAAATACTTGGTGCAGGCCGTTAACGAGAATCAAAACTTGAAACTTCATCTGACTCCGAGCTTTTTGGAGGTGGAGTTGGGCAAGGATACGCTGCAGATCAAAGAGGAGTTCAAGATTAGCGGTTTTACTGTCTCCGGTCAGGTGTTGAGCTCCGCGGACGGTGCACCACTTAAATCAGCTATTGTCAAGTTGAACAAAGAAAAGGTAGCCGAAACAGATGCCACAGGCAGCTATACGCTGGAGAACATCAAAACGGGCAGCTACAGCATTGAAGTCGAGTATCCGCAACTTCAATTCGAGCCGCTGCAGGTGAAGACGCAGATTGCCACTCCCAAACTGCCCACAATTGTGCCCTCCGCTTACGAAGTGTGCGGCAAAGTCGTCTCCCCGAAATCCTATGTCGTTGGCATCACGAAAATTGGGTCCACCTTCCACACGACAACGGCAACAAAGGCAGAGAACGGCATCTGGTGCGCCTATCTGGCCGCCGGCAAATACCACATTGAGGTCCTCACCACGGATGTAGATAAATCGAGTGGTGTTCAGTTCTTCCCTGTGCAACAGCAAGCCGAAGTGCGTGATGCACCCGTGAATGGCATTACCTTCTCGCAGCTGCGTGCTACCATACGAGGTCAACTGCAGTGCCTGGCCGATGCCACGGCCACCTGCACCTCTGCAGAGATTACGCTGCAGGGACTGGATGCCACCGGACAGCCCACGGATAACAAATGGAAGGCCAGGGCTCATCGTAAGTATAGAAATTCCACCTACTCGTATCTATTTTATCCATGCTCTCCTTTGCAGGTGGCAAATATGCTTTTAAGGATGTTCTGCCTGGTCCCTATGAGCTAACAATTCCCCAGGGCAATTTGTGCTATGAATCGACGCGCGTCTTTCTAAATGTCGCCGCTGCAGAGGAGACGGCACCGCCCTTCATACACAAGGGCTACGAAGTATCCATCATATCGAGCCATCGCGCTCTGGTAAGCTTTTCTATTGTATTTCCACATAGTTTTATCATCTAACAATTAATTTAAATTACAGATGCGTTACATTCATGTCACTGGACCCTCGGAACCGAAGGCACCCGTTGAGACACTGAAGATTCTCTCGGGCGTCAATACCTTCTGCGTTTCCAAATACGGCAGCTATGACTTTAAGCTGGAAGGCTGTCACATTTACGATGATTCGTTGCCCAGTAAATTCATTACTCCAGAACCTGATCAGCTGCAAACGTTGATTGTCAATGCCATTGCCCACAAGACGGGCGTGCGTGTCCTGTCCACAGATTCCAATTTGGATTCTTTAAGGCTTGCTGTGGAATCGCAAACGCTAGGCAAGCAAATTATTACACCAACAGCTGAGGCACATAAAGTGGATGGCAAATTTGCATTCCGCTATGAAACCTATCTAAAGCCCGATGAAGTTCTCAACGTTAAGCCATTGAGTGATGTCCTTTTGTTTACGCCGCAGCATCAGCAGATCGTGGGCAGCAGTGACTGCGTTGATATTGCCTTCAATTTCGTGGCCACACGTGGACTCATATTGCGTGGCAAAGTTGTGCCCGCCATTAAGGATGCCAAGATAACGCTCAGTTTTCCCGATCATCCAGAACTTGAATCCATTGAAGTGCTCAGCTCGATTACGGGTGAATTCAAATTTGGACCTATCGATGAGACGCTGAAATTTGAGCTTTCTGCTGAGAAGGAATCCTATGTATTCAGCGAATACAATCGCCAGTCGAATTCCTTCAGCGCGCACAAGCTATGTGAGATTGAGGTCACAGTACAGGACGATGCGGGACAACCACTGAACGGAGTGTTGCTCTCGCTGAGCGGCGGTGAAAGCTATCGCAAGAATCTCGTCACTGGAGACAAGGGCACCATCAATTTCCATTCACTATCGCCTTCACAGTACTTCCTGCGACCCATGATGAAGGAATACAAATTCGAGCCAAATTCCAAGATGATTGACATCAAGGATGGTGAAACCGTGCAGGTTACCCTAATGTAAGAACTATTGATAGCTAATTTATAGAACTCTTAATAATATATTACCTTTTGCAGTGGCAAGCGTTTCGCTTACTCCATTTTTGGCACGATTACATCCCTCAATGGCGATCCCTTCCCAGAGGTTAATGTGCAAGCCAGCGCTTCGGAGAGTTGCCAGCATCAGCAAGAGGAGGCAATCAGCGAAAGCAATGGACAATATCGCATTCGTGGCCTACAGCCTGGGTGCACGTACACCGTTCGCGTATTGACGGACGATGACAAGGTGTATCGCTGCATACCAGAAACTCACACAGTTACCGTTGGCAATGAGGACGTGCGAAATATTAACTTGATTGCTGTTAATCCCATCAAGATTGTGGATATTACGGCCCGAATTATGGCCTCACACAATGATTTCTACAAGACGTTACGCATTGTGATGTACAGGCAGGGATCCTCTGATTCGCCCGTGTTCTCGCAGCGTGTGCCGTCTCCATTAAATCCCAAGTCAAGCTTTAATCCTGGTGTTATGGTATACTTTCCACGCATACCACGCGACGGCAAGAGCTATGTGGTGGAGCTGCAATCGACGCTCTCTGAAAAGACATACTCCTACAAGCTGCCTTCCTTCAGCTTTGTGGCCGAAAAATGTTCTGTCTATGTCAAGCTGGATTTCAATGCAGAGGTGCGCACAACTGAGGCGGATCTCAATCAGAATTCCATATCAGCACTGGTGCTCATCGCACTTGTGGCCATCGCCTTCTTCAAACAGGACTTGGCTGTGAATTTCCTGAGCTTTGTGTGGAGCAAGCTAAGCGACGTCGTCGCAGATGTGGCCCAGAGACAGAAGGGTAAGACGACTGTCCGTAAGAACGAGCCCATCAATCAGCGAGAGATTGAGCAGATGGCCGATCAGATAAATGCAATCAAAAAGAAAAAGGTCAAAAAGACTTAATCTAGCTCTTAAAATTTAGTCACCATCGGTATTCGGTTTTTATTTTCTTTTTTTTTTTATTTTCTTTTTTTTTCTATTTAATTTTTCTCCTGAGATTTTCCGACTTGAGCTAGCATTTGTTTGATTGCATTTTCCGGAACAAATAATGGTAGTTGTTTTTTTTTTGTTTAAAAGCTGAGGCAAGTTTATTTTGTTCATCATTCTTATAGCTAAAATAAATAATTAAATAAATAAAATAAATAAATAAATGTATAATCCTTGGCGTTCGTTCTACTGTGTCAAAATGTGTTCGGCAATGGAGTTGAGCATGCGATCTCCGCGACGTTTCTTCAGCTGCGTGAGACGACGTTCCGCCTGCAAGTTGATTTCATTTGCGGCCTCTGCCGTGTTCTCCTGATTGCTTGACTCGCTGGTTTCGGTAGTTTCCTCTTGCTCAACAGCTGGCGTAATCTCTGGCTCTGTGTTCTCGACGAACACACAATCGGGATTCACAGCGGCGCACTCCTGGAAGTTGGTGGCTCGGCTCTGTGGATTGCGTGAATTGGTGTACTTCTCGAAGAAGCCGCGGCCAACAATGCGGAATGCCATGCTGGTCAGTGGATTCAGCTTGGAACGGAACTCCATCTCGCAGACGAAGCGGCGACGACAAGCCTTGGAGTCCAGACCCAAGAATGCAAACATAAACTCGGCAATTCTATAAAATGAATATAGATTAAAGATAACATAAGCTAGCTAATCCTTAACTGTTGCTCACTGTTCTTCGGCGGGCTGCTGGCGTGCAACGCTCTCAGAGATCTCTTCATCAACAATCTCCACATGCTCCTCCTGCTCAACTTCCACATTATCCTCAACATCGATGCTATCAATGCTGCGTCTGCCACGACGAAGTGTATTAGAGCCGCCAGTAGGTCCAGTGGGCCCAGTTGGTCCAGTGGAACTCACAGGAGAGTCGCTCTGTATATCAGACACGATATCTGAGTTGGAAGAGTAGCCCGAGTAGCTGGAGTAGCCAGAGTAAGGCTCAAAAGAGGGACTCGAGTCGTACGACGAAGGCGAGTCATAATGATCATGCTCATGCTCATGATGATGATCAAGGGAGTAAGGAATTTGATCGTGGCTAAAGGATGGGGGACTGAATGGAAAAAGAATCGTAATATAGTTAAATGATTAGAAGATTAATCAAGGCTTACGGATGGTCTAGAATGATCTCCTGATTGCATCTGGCATGTGGCCAGAAGTAGCGCAGACCCAAGTAAATGGCGCTGCCCACAAAGAAAGATACGATGACCACTTTCACCTTGATCCAATAGGCAATGGCCAGGGGCCACAGATGGCGATCTATAAATGAAAATCAAAAATATGATTAGATAACAGATAAGACAACACTTTCACTGAACACGAACAGAACCCAATGCTGGACTGATCTACGACAATTTACAATTGCTGAATTGTTGGCATGATTGAAAGTGAAAAGTGTTAATTAATTATTATTGAACGGTACGTGCAGATCGTGATATTCCAATTGGAAGTGATATATGTATGACCAGCCCACCAGCTGGGCTGGGAAACTTTCGAAAGAAAGTCTTCAGTTGCTGATTAACAGGTGGACAGCAAAAATAGCTTAGAATGTGATTAAACACATTCAAATGTGCTAATTGTTACCGCTCAACTATTGCATAGTCATATATCGACAAGCATAATCGAGGCCTTTTTACATAGTAATTACATGTATAATTTATCGATAATTAGCAACTTACACCAGAATCGATGGCGATGACGACGTGTGCGTCCTTCGAATTCCAATAGATCTCGGCCAGTGTTAAGTAACGTTTCCATATCCATATCCGAGTTCGTATTCATTAATTGAGTTTCAACATTTTCCGGCGTTTCCTCGCAGAACACCAAAGTGAAATAGATCACTAGCAGCACGACTGCATACCAAAGTGTTGTTTTATTCATTTTTATTTATTTATTTATTTTTGAGTGTATATTCCTGTGGGTAAGTCACTATATCACTTGCACAGTTGCTGCAGAACTGATGATGCACTCTACGCCAGCTCGAACATTTATATACCTCTGCCCATTCGCTTAACTGTTGTTGTTTTGGCCAAGTTCAGGGTGATAATTGATAGTGGAGTCATTGTGGCTTTATCCAACAGCTTTTAACACATGCGTAGACATGGTAGATGACAAGCAGGCAACAATTTTTTTTATTATTTTTCTTAATGTCTAGAGCATGCATTTGAAATGAAATGCTAACGAAATTTCTTTAAACTGGCGCAATTTCACTTTCCATAAATCGTGCTTAATATTTTCTAGCCACTTTTGTTTTTACGCATGTCTATAAATTAGTGAATATTATGAAATGCATACGCAGTTGGTGTTTTATTTTTTACATAATTAATATGTGCAAAAACAGTTCGACTATTTCCATAATGGCTAAAAAAAAGTACCAATAAGATTTTAAATTCTTAACAGTTCGCGTACTTTGTTAACATGTTTGTTTTTTTGCAGCCCTGGTTCTTGCAGCCCAGTTCTGGCTGTAATTGCGCAAAAGTATCGATTCCTGAGGAGCTGTTTATGTTTTCATGTCGTTCAACCATTCTAAAACAAAATAAACATGTCCAGCGACAAGAAGTCAAATGAATTGGATACGAATCCAGCACCAGATCCTCAAGCGCCTATCACCCGCAAAGGCTTTCTGATATCGCTCAAGAACAGCGGCACGCCCATGCCCATACCGGAGCAAAATGTGGTTTGTATTCAATGGGAATTTGTCATGTGCCGGCTTTTTGTATTCGATTGACTGTATTATTTTCAGTATGGCCGCTGCCGTCCAGTTTCGGAATTCGAGAAGCTCAACCGCGTGGGCGAGGGCAGCTATGGTATTGTATGTAAGTGCGCGTTTAGTTTAATTGTAAGCGAATCTTTGCTAAAACTCTTGTTTTGTTTCTCTTTAGATCGTGCGCGGGACACCCGCAGCGGGGAGATTGTGGCGCTTAAGAGAGTGCGCATGGACCAGGAGAAGGATGGCTTGCCGGTGAGTGGACTGCGTGAAATAATGATACTTAAGCGTTGCCAGCACGAGAACATTGTGCGACTGCGAGAAGTTGTGGTGGGCAAGAGTCTGGATAGGTGAGCAGAGCCTGTGATTCTTAGAGATTTGACTCAGCTCTAATATGTTCTCCCTTAGCATCTTTCTGGTCATGGACTTTTGTGAGCAGGATCTCGCCTCAGTGCTGGATAATATGTCACAGCCATTTACGGAGTCAGAGGTCAAGTGCATTACGCTGCAGGTGCTACGCGCCTTGAAATATATGCATGATCGCTATATCATACATCGAGATCTGAAGGTCTCCAACCTGCTAATGACGGACAAGGGCTGCATCAAAGTAGGTAAGTATGGACAGCACTTGATACCCCTTCATATACCATACAATACAATCTCACCTCCAGCTGACTTCGGACTCGCTCGCTTGTATGGCAATCCTCCCAAACCCATGACTCCCCAAATGGTCACGCTTTGGTATCGCGCACCGGAGCTGCTCTTAGGCGCCAGAACGCATACAACATCCATAGATATGTGGGCTTTTGGCTGTATACTGGGCGAGCTGTTGCTGGGGAAACCGTTGCTGCCAGGCAGCTCGGAAATCGCCCAGCTGGACATGATTATCGATCTGCTGGGCGCGCCATCCGAGTCAATTTGGCCCGGCTATCAGGACTTGCCAGCTGTGCAGAACTTTACCCTCAGCCAACAGCCGTACAATAATCTAAAAACCAAATTCCAAATGCTTGGCCAAGCGGGCCGAAGCCTGCTCAACATTCTATTCATCTACAATCCCAGCACGCGAGCAACAGCCGACGAGTGCTTGAATAGTAAATACTTTACAGAGCCGCCACAGCGTAAGCCAAGTCTCTTAATATATTATAAATTATTTTTATTAATAAATCGCTTTCAATTTCACAGCTTGTGATCCGCGCATGATGCCCACATTTCCACAGCATCGCAATAATGTTGCGCCGCCGCAACCGCCAGCGCCTGCAGATATTCCCATTTCTCATTTACTGGATGTGTTTATTAAAAGACAGCGCTTAGAATAAAAAAAAACTTAGTTAAAAAATCTAAAGTCTAATATATAAAAACAAATTCAATTACATAGCTAACATTGCCTGGCCGCAGCTTAACAGTGCTTTAACAGCTTTTGAGACTAGAACACGCACTAAAAAAAATTAATATTAGATACACAATTTTGTACCAATTTAAAATTTAAATTTAAATTTAATAATTTACTTTGAAAAATTTGTATACACAAATCCCACACTGTTAATAACAGTTTTACATACTCTAAGCTTTTGAATGTTAACAGCAAATGTTAGATTTATCGAATTGGTTGAACAGTAACCAGCTTGGTTCATTTCGGTTTCAGTTCAGTTTTTGTGAGCCGTTCGATCGAACTTATTCCGGAACCCAGACACCAGACACCAGCCAAAATGACCAAAGATGTGGATAGCGCGCAAAGAGATAATAATATTGTTGCTGTTAATAGCGAGACAAACGGTCTAACTCGTACGGAAAATAAAACGAACGAGGCTGCCACATTGGAGACAAACGGCTCCTCTGCAAATGGTGAAAATAAATCGGAGTCAAATTCGCCCCAACCCCACGGAATTCAAAACAATGAGGATGATGCCTCGGATGCTGATGAGAATGAACTGCTGATGCGCATGCGTGGTGATGCCGTTGGCGAGACAATGTTTAGCAGGAAATTCATATTGCAGACATTGATGCAACTCAGCAAGCAGCTACCACATACAGCATTGGAGTTGGAGTTGGAGGATGACTTGTGCAAGGTGTGGGATATGTCTGTCTCCCCGGAAGTAGTTGCTCTGCTGCTCGAGAACGATGCCATCGAGCTAATTATGTTTGCCATCTCCTCCAGCGAGGATGTGCGTCTCTATGAGATACTCATAGGACTACTCGGGAACATGTGCGCCCAGGTGGAGTGTGTGGAGCAGCTGACGGCGCATGCCGATTGGATTGAGATGCTGCTCAAGCTGAGCACCTGCATGGACACGAGCATGCTGCTGCAGCTGATGCGCGTCTATCAGTATGTGATGGCACATGTGGTCAGTGGCAAGGAGCAACTGGCCATTGAGTGGTACATTTGTTTTGCCGCTTTCGATGGCTCCGCCAAGAATCTCGGCTTTATACTGCAGCAGTCGGTGAGCGATGAACTGCTCCTGGCTGCCCTTAAAGCCATCAATGCTGTGCTGGCGAGCTGTGCACTGGTCGAGGAGGAGAATGCCCAGACGCCGGATCTCAACTTGAAGCCCTTCTCGGAAGTATTTTTAGTGCAGGAGCTTTGCGAGGGCGTTAACAATGCTTTTATACGTCTAATGCGCGACGATTTGGCCAAGCAGGCGGATGAAGTGGATGGAGTCGTTGCTGATCAGGCCCATCCCGTCACCGTTGATCCGCATGGCGTTGACGATGATGGCGACGAGCTGAGTACACCAAAAATCAACTGCGACATCGAAGTAATCCAAACCTACCTCAATATATGCACCATACTGGTACAGCTGCCGGAGGCGCAGATATCCATGGATGTGTATACGCCCAGCATTATGTTTTGTCTGACCCGCATCTTACTATTCCTGCAGCAGCCCAACCAGTTGCTGCCGCTGGGCGAGCGGCAGGAGGAGTATCTGGAAGACTTGGCACACATATGCAGCGTAAGCAAATGAAAATGAAAATGTTATTCAAATTAAAATTCATATTCTCTTGCAGTGTCTTAAATATTTCTATGACAAGGCAGCCTTTGCCCATCTGCTTGGCGTCTGGACTATTCTACGTCAGCATATTGAAGACTATGCCGAATATGATGAAAATGATTTTGATGCTTACGAGGATGAGCCTCGTTCACAGTACGAGGAGAATGCTTTTAAAGTGCTGCGTCTGTTGGCGCACATGTTCGTCCGTACTGATGTTCCAATTCTAGTTAGGGATATACAGGAAATCGATGCTATGAAAGTGGATATGTTTCGAGCTGCCTTGCAGACGGAACAAGTGGAAGATGTACTGATCCAGAGGGCACATCAGCGCCTTGGCGCCGTTTTAAACGAAGTAGCTGGCAAAGCCAAATAATACTCATAAAAAACAGGACTGAAAAATTGTTGCACTAATGCACAATACATACATATTAATACATATTACTTATACTTATAATTACTTATATACTTATATACATACATACAAGCATACATACGTACATACATACATACATAAAAACATAATGAAAGATATATTATAAATATTTGTAAAATCTAAAATTTATTCGCTTGATTTCATTTTCTGTTTCAGCATATCGGTCCACGATTGCTTGCCCAGACGCACACCGTTCTCCCCTGTGGTGCTAATGACCAAATGATGCTCATTCTCATTGTTTAGCTGAAACTTGCTTTTGTCTTCACTTAACGCGTGGGAGACATGGTCCAGCTCGTTGTTTAAGTTCACCTGACTGGCCTTAACTTCTATGTTAATATTCTCTATGGCCTCGGATATATTGATTATGGCCTCGTCAATTAGATTCTGTGCTACAATCTCACTCTTGCCACTCAGCTCAGAGAGCTGGAGATTCATGCTGCCGCCTTTAGAAAACACGTTCAGATTGCCATGAACGCCAGCTGAAAAAAAGGGGAATTATAACATTTGCATGGATAAGTAGAAGACGGGCACTCACTCATCTTCAAGTCACCCGCTTGATGCACATATACTTCGCTAGTTTTGTGCACATTCTTGAGCTCCATGCTGCCAGTGGTTGTCTCGAACTTTGACTTCTCCACATAGCAGCAGTCCGTATTGATGTCGCCCGCCTGTGTGGAGCACTTTAAGCTGTCCCCCTGCAGCTTGTCTAGATTGATGTTCTGTGCAACAATATATAAATGAGTTTATGGACATATACTAGCATAGCTACTTACTCCATTCTGTGTTTCGATTTCGGTGCTCTTGCCCAGCAGCGTTCCCTCACACACAATATTGCCATTCTCGCTGTTCAGCGATATTTTTGTGGCACGCACATTCTTCGTGATTATATCGGCAGCTGCTTTAATCTTAAGTACCTCGCCTTGAATACCCTGTACGGTTACCTTTTCTTTTGCCTCCACGTGCACGTCGGCACGCACAGGTATCTTTAGCAGGCATTTGAAATGCGTCTTCTGTTCGTTTAGCTTTTTGACCAAGACATTGACAACCTTGTCGTTGTCTAAAACATCCAAATCCAGCTTGACATTCAGGTTGGACACAGCACCACCAATTAGCTGGGCTATAATGACATCACCACTGGTATAAACATGGACATCGGCGGGCTCTACATGGACGGCAATATCCGATTTGATGTTAATGCATGCATACGGGTTTACGTAACGCAGCAATTCCTTGTGCACCATGCGCCGGCTGTTTGACATGACCAGCTTTGGTTTTTTGGCGTAATTACAACAATAGGTTTGTATTGTTCTTGGTGACAACCAAAATAAACGTTGCAAAATTTGCATTATTTATAAATATGCCACTGGCGCCTTTGATTTGTTTACAGCTGTTACAAAAACAGCTGGTTTTTTTAAATTGCTTTTCAGCACTGCTGCAACAATTCATTGTGCAGCACTGCACTGGATACTGTGGCCACTATTGGTAAAATCTGTGAAAACGGGCAATAATTATAATTAAATCAAGTAATAATTTAACAACTTAAAACTAAATCATGTTAAATTTTTTATAATTTTTGAATTGCAACTGAATGTTAAGCAATTGTTTTTAACACTTTGCATTACTGTTTTATTTTTATATATTGTGCAACACTTAAATTTAATCTTAGCCAACACTGTATTTATCCAGTCCAGTTGGAGTTTTTCAGTGTTCTTCGACGGGTGTGTTAAAATTTGTGGTGCGCAGTAAAGAAAATCGAGTAATTAGCCCCCGTACAAGCATTACAACTATACGAAAATGTCTGGCAAAGATAGATTACCGATTTTCCCGTCTCGTGGCGCCCAAATGTTAATGAAGGCCCGTCTCGCGGGCGCTCAAAAAGGTCACGGCCTGCTGAAGAAAAAAGCTGATGCATTGCAAATGCGTTTCCGCATGATTCTTGGCAAAATCATCGAGACGAAAACTCTGATGGGCGATGTTATGAAAGAGGCCGCCTTCTCGCTGGCCGAAGCCAAGTTCACATCGGGCGACATCAATCAGGTGGTGCTGCAGAACGTGACCAAAGCCCAAATCAAGATACGCACCAAGAAGGACAACGTCGCTGGCGTTACGCTGCCCGTGTTTGAGTCCTATCAGGATGGCGCCGATACTTACGAGCTGGCTGGTCTTGCCCGCGGTGGCCAACAGCTGGCCAAGTTGAAGAAGAACTACCAGAGCGCTGTAAAGCTGCTCGTTGAGCTGGCATCGCTCCAGACCTCCTTCGTCACCCTCGACGAGGTCATTAAGATCACGAATCGTCGTGTCAACGCCATCGAGCACGTCATCATACCCCGTATCGATCGTACACTGGCGTACATCATCTCGGAGCTGGATGAGCTGGAGCGTGAGGAGTTCTATCGCTTGAAAAAGATTCAGGACAAGAAGCGCGAGGCCCGACAGAAGGCAGACGCCAAGAAAGCAGCGCTCCTTCAGCAGGGCATCGACGTCCGCGAGCATTCGAACATACTCGATGAGGGCGACGATGATGTTCTCTTCTAAGTATTAATCCCATGCGTGCTGACGTGTGTGTGTATTCCAGCAATATGTTATTGTTATACTCCAAAAAATCAAAAAATATTTGTTCTGTTTCCATTTTGAATCCGCAAAAAAAAACTTATTGTATGTAAAATGTAGCTACTGGCAAACTTTGTAAGCTTAAAGTATATAGTCTAATTCCAATAAGAAAAATGTATGTATTCCAATTTTGTAGTTATGTAGCGCTCAAATCATACATTAAAGTCTTTTGTTGTTCTATAATTGTCATTTTGCATAAAATTATGGGAGTCTTGGAAAAAAATGGGTCATCTGACTCGATTTATACAATTGCAAAAACAATGCAAGTGCAGTCATGTGACAGCAACATATGCCCCATGGGCAACAGTGTTGGTCAACGTCGCAAGCTGCTCGAACAGCTGTTTGGTCGTCGCTCAGGCGTGTTGGCAATTTAAAATACTCTTAAAATATTGTGTTTGCATAAAAAAATGACAAATTCCGAATTTCAAGCTGTAGTCTTAGCTGCGGGCCGTGGCACACGTCTGCCAGAAGTGCTGGGCGATGCGCCCAAGTGTTTGCTGCCCGTGGGTCCATATCCCCTGATTTGGTATCCACTCAATATGTTAAGCAGGCATAACTTTACAGGTAATTAATATTGTAATTGAAATATAAATGTAACTGAATATTATCTTTGTATTTCTACAGAGGTAATCGTTGTTGTGCAGGAACAGGATAAACTGGAGATACAGGTGGCACTGGAGCACACGCAGCTTAAAGTGAAAATTGACTATGCCACAGTGCCGAGTGACAGCGATTTTGGCACAGCCGACAGCTTGCGCTACATATACGACAAGTAAGTTCCTACGCTTAACTGAATATATAATATATGTTATTCCCTTTCAGAATCAAATCGGACTTCTTGGTTGTTAGCTGTGATATTGTTACCAATGTCAGCTTATATCCGCTGATCAACAAGTTTCGTGCCGATGATGCTTCGCTAGCTTTGATGCTCTTTAAGAGCGGCTTTGAATCGGACGTAATTATGCCCGGTCCCAAGACTAAGCATAAGCCAGAGCGTGATATGATTGGCTTTCATCCATCCACACAGCGTTTGGCATTTGTCTTTGCGGCCAGCGACTGTGAGGATACGCTAAACATCCAGCGTCATTTGCTCAAGAACAAGGGACAACTGGATGTCTATGGAC
The DNA here is from genome assembly GCA_037075265.1 of Drosophila nigricruria. Lineage (NCBI taxonomy): Eukaryota > Metazoa > Arthropoda > Insecta > Diptera > Drosophilidae > Drosophila > Drosophila nigricruria. The sequence goes on from JBAMCI010000131.1 coordinate 272,371, forward strand.
GTCTGCTGGATGCGCACATCTATGTGCTCAAGAAATGGGTGATCAACTATCTGCACAGGGTATGGCAAGAGTAAACTATGATACTATCTAGTTTATAATCAATTTTATTTCATGCAGAAAGAGAAAATTTCAACATTCAAGGGCGAGTTTCTGCCACATCTCATTCGCAAACAACATGCGAGGCGCTCATCGAAAACCTTGCCGGATACTACCTCCGATTTAGGCATTGCCACCAAGAACGAGGATAATATTTTGCATGTAAGTATGAAATCCTTTTTATTTGTGAACCACTATCATAATGTCATTTGTCTAAAGTATGTAACGCACACGGCGCTGGATCAGAAGCTCACACAGACTTCGCTGTTCAATCAATCGCTGTCGCATGTACCCTATCACGGCGACGTTGTGCGCTGCTTTGCAGTGCAAGCACCAAAGGAGGCAATTGGAGTGCGCGTTAATACGACGCTCAGTTTTCTGGCCATCAATCGCAAACTCTCAGGCATTTGGACGGAGCTGTGCGGCGATTCAAATCCGCTAATTGCACCCGGTGCAGTGGTCAAATCCACACAAACCAAGGATATCATTGTCGCTGACAATGCGAAGCTCTCGGAGAAGACTTCGCTCAACTGCAGCGTCTTTGGTGCCAATTGTATTGTCAGTCCGAAGAATATTGTAACCAATTCGATCATTATGGCTAATGCGATTGTGGATGAGGGCTGCAATATCAATAACTGCATCATTGGACATCGTGCGCATGTGAAGAGTGGCTCTGTCTTAAATAACTGTCTAGTCGGACCCAACTATGTCGTGGAGGAGGGCACCAAAAGCCAAGCGATGCAGCTATCGAATGCTGATCAATACATGGAAATTGATATACAATGAAGATGCTTAACTTAAAAAGTTGCGTACTTTATTAACGAAATGAGTTAGAAGGCGGATTCTTCTAGCAGGACATTAAATATTACAAATAAGGTACATAAAACTCGCGCTAAATTTTGGGACTATATAGTTGTTATAGCATATACAAGATAAATGGGCGCAGCTTAAACCTAGAGGGAAACTCATACAAGGCGTGGAACGACAAGACTGTTTACATTGAGCTACTCAGCTAGTCAGCCGGTCAGCTGTTCTTGCTGCTCACGTTCACTTCCTTCGCTCGTACAGGTACTCATCCTCGTAGTAGCGTGGCGTTGTAGAGGCAATGAATACCTGGGGCCGGCGCTGCTGCAGCGATATGTTAATCTCTTCGGGAGTACGATAGACCTGCTGCTGATGCTGTTGCAGATGCTGAAGCGGCGATGCAGTGAAGAAACGATACGGCGCCGGTGTTACTGTGGGCGCCAACGTCTGCGGTCTTTGCTGATGCTGATGCTGCAGCTGATGCAATTGCAGCTGTGGCTGTATCTGCGGCTGTATGGTTGTCGTGGGCAATGGCTTCCTATAGGCAATTGTTGTGGGCTGCGGCTGCTGGTGTCTGATCTGTGTAACAACCTGCTGTTGTTGATGCTGCTGCTGCTGATGCTGTTGCTGAGGCTGCTGTTGGTATTGGACGCGTACTTGGGGCGCGTGCTGCAGCTGCTGAGGTTGCGGCTGATGTTGTGGCTGCGGCTGCGACTGATAGGCAATCGCTTGACGGTGCTGCTGCGGCTGATGTTGAATGCGTGGACGAGGCGCGGGCAGCTCCTCCTCCTCATCGTCGTAACGCTCATGTTCGTAATAGTTCTCAGGGAAGTAGCGCTCGGAGTAGCGCAGCGTGACATTCGGTTTGCTCTGATGCTCCTGCAGATTGATGGGCTTGTAGAGATAGTCGTTGACAATGTGATACTTAGAGGACTGTTTGCAGATGTTGTCGTGCGATGGGGGCATGCAAATCAAATGGATTTGATGGAAAGTGAAGCCCTCAGGGCAGATCCACGAATGCTTCTGACTCTCCTGGCAGTAGTGGAAGACCTCACAGTTCAGCGACTCATCCGCATAGTAGCTGAAGAGATGAAAATAAATTAAATTGATAATTTAGAGAGTTTGCGCTGTGCTTACCCAGAGTTACGATCTGTGCAGCTGAAGGAGGATTTGCTAAGCAGTGTGGACAGACGATCGGGCTCTTCGACTTCCTCCTCCTCCTCTTCGCTTTCCTCGCTCAGCGGCTGCTTCTTCAGATAGTTGCTCTGCTGTTTGCCATTGTTGCGATTGATGTACACCTGACGTGGTGCCTCCTCCTGATCCTCCTCGCTGTATTCGTACAGTTGTCGCTGCTGCTGCTGCTGTTGCTGCTGGCGATAGGCCAAATGTGTCTGTGCCTGCGTCTCGAATTCATCATCATCATCGCCGCTGGAGCTCACATCCAGGGAGCGTGCTGAAAAGCCTTTCGGCTTCTCCGTGGTGGCCGTCGCTGTGGGTGCACCCGTTGCGGCAGCATGTGCACAGGCACACAGGCCCATGGCCACGAGGACTAACGCCAGGCATCGATTGCGTCTGCAAAACACACAAACAAAAAGCAGAAATAGAAATTGGCAATAGCAATCAGATTAGCCAAGTCATGCCATCAATAAGTAAGACTTTATGATATGGGAAACTTTTGTGGCAACCTCAATGCGCAAAACGCGGGAAAAATATTTGATTTTACGCGAACCTTTTGCCGCGAGACACCAGCAAAAAAAAAAAGAAGCAGAAGATGCAGCGAAGATGCCGCCAAATTGCAGCCAAAGAAGGCAACAACTGCGGCAGCCCAGCGACGCGTTATGCAAGACCAAGACACCAGCAGCATCAGCAGCAGCAGCAGCAGCAGCACAGAAACTAGTTATAAGGTAATCGCAAGACGCCAGGCATCACAGCTACAGAGATTGAGGGTATGAGGAGCTGGGAAGCTGGCAAGCTGGAAGCTGGGCAGTCGTCAAGCTACAGCTAAGAAGTGCAGTTAGTTGCAGCAGTTAACTGCAGCAGCTGTTGAAATGCTGATAGCCAAAAGTCGTTGCTGGAATGCTCTATGTGAAGTGTGTTTAAGAGCTCAATATTGGCAGCTGATAAAATATCATATCATATTATGATGATATGGCATATGCCATAATCTTAAAAGTAGTAAGCATTCATTAACTATACCTTTTATAATTATTTTTGTTTTATAACTAAGCTTAAATTGACTTCAGTCATGAAACAATTATGTTTTTAATAGTCAACTGCTTTTGATAATGAAGTATCATTATTATTGAGCTCTTTTGAGTATTTTTTTAGAGAACTTCAGAGTAGTTTTTCTCTTCTTTTTTCTCACAAATGCTTGGTTGCTTCATTTAATTCAGTATCATGGGATTTCCATTTTGTTAATCGCATAACCTTGTGTTACTCTTGTTTGTTAAAGAGCTCTTGGAAGAACTTTTGCTGGAAAATGTTACTCATAACTCATGGTCATAAATTATAGAAATCTACAGTCACAAGTATTTATTAAAATACTTCTTAAACTCCCTAAAGGCACATTTTGTGTTAACCCACATACGACTCTTTCCCATTTAAGGCGCATAACTTTTATTTTTATTTTTGGCAATCGTCCCCTGGGATAGGGTATAAAATGAAGATGCGCGGCTGCTGTTGCTGCTGCTGTTTCTTTTTTAGTTGCTCACTCTTTTTTTTAGCGGCGGGTTCAATTTGAGCGCCATTTAGTAAAACCCACACGAAGCATAGCCAAAGAGTTGGCCAAAGACTTTGGTTGAATGTCAACGGCGGGGCATCTACGCATTGTTGGCAACAACCAAAGCCAGTTGACCGGTAGTTCGACTTAGAGACTTGGCGCTGCTGCGGCGGCTTGGCCAATGTTACGTGCCCGCGTGCGATGCAATTGAATTGAGGTATTTACAATCGAAAGCAAAAGTAGTTAAACATAATATTATGAGCGATAATAATAAGAAATGTAAAAGAGTAGAGCAATGGCAGAAAGCTAACTTTTACTTTCAATGTGTCAGGCCAAGTGGCTGTTAATGTTAATGCTAATGGTGATTCGATGGCTATAAAGCGGCGCTAATTAAGGCATGTTAATAAAGCGAACGCGAAAGCTTATGTAATGGGCACTGCCTACACACACACATAAACACTCATAGGCTATATAGTGCTCATACAATTTGTTTCAGCAATTCTAGCTGGCAATTTGTCTGGCTGTCTGTCTGTCTGGCCTTTAGCCAATTTGTTGTTGTTGGCAACCTTTGAACTTTTGCCAAGTGAGTTAAGTACTTTGCGGCAGCTGCAGCTGTGTTGCTGTGTTGCATTGTCACTACTGTGGCAGCTACTGTTTGATTACGTTAATCCTGGTTCATCAGTTATTGGCATGAGAGAGCGAGAGAGAGAGAGAGAGGGAGAGAGATAGACAGCGATAGAGGCGAAACGCCGCCTTGGTTAAGTCATTAACTGGATTCATCAATTCGTTTAAATTGGGTTGCCAGCAAAACGTTTCCTAGTGCTCCACATAATCATGCGTTGCATGCCGCACAGCAAAAGTGGCCGCACTGTCTGCCATAAATGGAACACTCCACTTCACTCCACTCCACTTCAGTCCATTCCAGTCGGCGCTGTCTGCGCTATCTGTTGGTGTTAGTAGTCCAGATGCCTAAACCAGATGCCAGACATGCACCACATTACATCACATGGACGCCAAGAAACGATGCGTCGTCTCTCGTCTCTGTGTGGATGCCTTTTCACTGGCCTCCTTGTCTCTTGTCTCTTATGTCGCTTGTCGCTTGTCTCTTCGCCTCTAACCGCAGTCGCAAGTCGCAATCGCAGCAAAAGTGGTTTCATTATGCACATTCATATAGAAAATCTATGTGTTTGTGTGTCTTTTCTTGACTGCCAATTCAATTTTTAGCAATGTTTTTATTTTGGCCAAGAGCTGAATACGCTTTGATTTCCTTAAAAGCTGGGCGTATAACGTGTGTGACATAAGACATGTTGTTTTTATAGATTATGAAATAGAAGCGAAACCCATATTCAGGCTAGATGTGAGGCTTGAGAAAATTGCTAGCCAGGCAATAATAATATAGAGTAGCTTAATGTATTAATGGAATATAAATACAGTATATATTTCGTAAGGTGAATTTAGTATATAATCAAAATCTGTTTATTGAATTATTTTAATAATATTATGTATATTTTATGAATTTACTCCCACTGTTCAATAATTCTAATCTAAACTTATTTTGATATATCAATTAGAATATTACTGCTCGACATGAACTACTATGGCTTCAAGTTTGTTGCCTAAGTCTTTTGCTGAGTCTACTCAAATTTCTTAAATTTTTTTTAAAGATGTTTTTCTGAAGTCTCCAATCAAGTTTCTGTTTGATTCTTGTTTTGTTGTTTTCTAGATGAATTTCTAGAGACAATTATTATACATTTCAGTTTTTTGCTTAAGTCTTTCCATTTGATTTCACAGAATGTTGCATGCAAGTTTGTTGCCTAAGTCTTTTTATTTGATCGAAACTTATTCAATTTGAAAGCGATTGAAACTACTTTTCAATTCGAGTTTGTTTAAGCCTACACTTTAACAACCCAGTTCGTTGCCTAAGTCTTTCTTTTTTAATCAAAAAAAGTTTTTAAATTTGAATACAATTTCGCTAAATTCCCAAATTAAACTTTAAGTTGGTTAACTGAAATAAAGCAAACTGATTTTCTTTTTTTCTTTGATTTTCTTTGAGTCTGCTCAACAGTGCCATTAGCTGCCATTTAACACCTGAGTTTGTTGCCTAAGTCTTTTGTTTTCACTTAAGCCACGAGTGCTATGTACTTTAATTTTATTGGTTAATTATACCGCACGCTCGTTAGCAGCGCCGAAAAAAAATGGAGAAAAAATGGAAAACACAGAAAAATCAAGAAAAATAAATTACATTGCACTGCTACAATTACAGCAACAACAACAACTAAATTAAACAAGTTTAATGTGCGTGCATTTTTTTCTTTTTTTTTTTGGCTTAATGGTGAATCGCTTTGGCCCTCTCTTTACGAGCCGTTGATTTTTCAGCATGTGAATTATGTGTAGGATAATTGCGTGTGGCAATGAATTTTATGTGCAACATTTTCTTGCCCGTTTCGCTTTGAGCAAAAAAAAACAAAAAAAGAAACAATTTGTTACAGTTTGCGAGTGACCTTCGCGCGAGGTTTTGTGGGAATCTGCAAAACATTAAATTGTAGCTGGGGCGGCAAAATTTATTAATTGCATTAAATACACACCCAACAAATGCCAAATGGCAAATGGTAAATGGTGAAAAAAAAATAAATAAATAGAAACCGATTTAATCGTCGACAATTTGGCATGTCTTTTGGTAGTTGAAGTAAATGGACGCGCGAGGCCTCGCCCAGTGGGCCGACGGGCCACGCATGCGCATTGCTGTGCGTACGATCGTTCGTTCATTCGCTCTAACTGTAATTTCAAACGCGACGACTTTTGAAATATTGCGTATACGCCGCATACACATGTGTGCAAGCGATACAATTTCGCAGCAGCTGTAGTGCAGTTATATAATACGCGTTAGCCCAAGTAATTTATACGCCTCTTTTTAGAAAGGATTGTCATAAGCTGACAAATTATGCAATTTATTGTCGTTTGCCGTTTGCTGTTTGCTGCTGCCTATCGAATCTGTGATCTTTGGCCGCTTTTGACTTTATTTGTTTGTTGGCTGACGCTGACCAGCTGAAATGCACTCTAGTTAGCGCAGAGCTTGGCCCTGGCCTGGCAATGAGTCAGCGGGACAGTTGGGACAGTCGCTAAAAACTATTGATTGACACAAAGGCTAACAATTCAAAGTGTGCCGCAAGAGTTTAGTTTTTTTTCTTCTTCTTCTGTTTTTGTTTGGCTGTGAGCGCATTTTCCAAGCTTATTTACTTAACGCTTTAGTTGTTTTTTTTTTTTTTAGTTTTTGCGCACTCAGAAGGCGTTCAGACAATGCGATTAGGTAATAAGCCAAGGCAAAGCCTCAAAAGACGTCCAAAAACTAAGCTCCAGCTCCAGCTCTGCTAGCTGCGGCTGCGGCTGCGGCTGTCCAAACCAAATTCAGTCTGAGCCGCAGGCAACAAGACTTAAGACAAACAAAGCAAAACAAAGCAAAACTCCCACGCCAAGCACAAACACACACACACACACACACACATACACACAGAGAGACACATAGCCAGAAAAAGGTCTCACAACAAACGCGCAGTTACAGTTACGTATGCTCTATGGGTTTTGAAATAATTTGAAAAGAATATTTTTTTGTGGTTGCCAACCGACACAAATCTCCAATGCCCCCCTCACTCCACCCTGCCATCTAGCTTAATTGTAAGCAGCGACTGCATTGGAAATTCTTTTGGGGGCTCTGAATCATGATTCATAGCTGTGACTTTGACTTACTGCATTGCTGTGGCGGCGGCGACTCCTTGAGTTTGTATCCAAAATGTATATAGGAAAAGCCAATTGATTCTTGTGCACTCAGACACACACACACACACACCCAAACAGACACACGCACACTTGAGCACTTGGGCACACACTGCGAACTGAGTCGTATTTTGTCAAAGTGCACTTTAAGTCTTGACTTCAATCAATGTTTACTTTATGTTTATATAAAGATATATGTATATGTGTGTATGTTCGCTTTATGTTGCACTCTAAATGCCACAGCGCTTGACTTGTGCTGTTGCTTCGACTTCGACTTCGACTTCTACTGCTGGGACTAACGGTTCGCGCCAGCTCAAACAACAAAATGAATGGCTTTCTTTAGCTTGTTTATGTTTTATACCAAAAAGAGCTCGTCGAGTGGCAAGTGGCAAGCAGCGCGGCGGCTCTCTTAGCCACTCTCTTAACAGATCTCTGAGTTTTAGCTCAACTGTTGAGTCGTTTGCCTTTGTTTGTTGTCATATTCAATCACTTATTATGCAGCACAGTGAGCCATGAAAAGTCTTAAGTGATTCACTAGAATATCAAATTGATAGATATCTCAAAACTTAACATTCATTATGATATCATATTTGTAGCCCAATTAATTTCTGTTAGTAATTGTTTTCATGCCATAAGTAGTTAATTTTTAATATAGTTGAAATCTTTTTCAAAATTTGTTTTATTGCCAGATTTCTTGCGCGTATTAAATTGATAAAACAGTAAACATTAATTTTTAAGAGTAATCAAAAAAAAAATGTAAGACAAAATAATAATTTTGATGGCACAGCTGCACTATTTAACTGCCAGTCATATATTATTCTTGAGGTTGAAAAGAAAAATAATATTATAATTTTTAATTGTTCGAGTCCTCTAAAGTGTGGGAAAGTTTAATTGAATACCTAGTCTATGAATTAACGTTGAACTTGAGCAATTTACAATAACAATTCATTTAAAATATATGATTTATAATATATAAAAGTTGTTTTTTAAATTTTTTATAAAATATTTTAATTTTTTGAAAATTTATATTATTTTATTTTGTTTAAAAAAAAACGTTTTTCATCACAAATATTTTTTTAAATTTTAAATATTATTTTGAATATATAAAAATATGATTATTATTATTATAAAAATATTTTGATTAATGATTAATATTATTCTTAGTCCTTTTACTATTTCTTCTAAAATAATAGGAATATTTTTTGTATTGTTCCAAGTATTAACATAAATAAATATAAACAATTACTATATACTATATACTACTTAAGTCGTAAGTTCATGAGTTGTTAATTATCTTTAATTTCACTTAATTATCTGCTTATTTCCTATATTGATATCTAACGAATATATCTAACAAATGCCAACATAGCAGTTACATGCTGAATGCTCGTCTATGATTCATATTGGTATTTATGTTATGTCCAATTGGATTCCCCTTGTCTGCGCCAAACCAACTAGAATTTCTACATTTATCTACTTGAATATCACGCATACAACATGTAAGCCAAGTGCAACATCAAATTTGAGTTAAGTATAAACTAAACACAGACACTCGAAAATTTGATAGCTTTGCGCATTTTGCATCCATCAGATATTTTATGTAAGTTAAGTGCAATCTGCTTGGCTAGTTAAAAGATATTCTCGTAATTAACATTTGTGCCGTGTTGATTTTCTCAGCCTTCGCGACGCGACTTTTTATACAGTTGCATTTACATATGGCTGCTGCTGCTGTCGTTGTTGTTGTGATTTTTTCTTTATATATATATATATTTTGTTTTCTTGAATATAATTTGCGCCGGTTTTTTGCAGCGATGCTCCCACAGACCGCGAAACCTGCACAACAACTCATCGCCAATGAAATGCTAAAAGCTAACCAACACACACACACACACAGACACAGTAAGTAGACACACACACACATCTGTACAGTGAAGCCTCGCATTTGTTTTGCTAATATGAATTAATTTACAATTGCTGCAACGCCTAAAAATGTAAGAGAGGCAAGCAGGCAGTTGGTTGGTTTGTGCAGCGGAGGCTGGAGGGCTGGAGGCTGCTGCTGCCGCGTCTGTTGAACTTTTGTCGTCGATTGCACTTGCCACAAGATTTAGCTGCAGCTCAAAATCTTGCATTTTCTTGGGCAGCAGCATTCAAGCATTTCATTTCAATTGGCTTTGCGTTCAATGTCTAGACATGGACACTGACCGCAGCTGCCAACAGAGTGAGATAGAGAGAGAAAGATTTATATATATATAAATATATATAGATTTATTTATTAGATATACGTTTTAAAATGATTTGGCAATGCACGAGGCTATGCAAAGAAGCGTAACGCAAAGAAAGTGCACTTGTTGTTGCTGTTGTTGTTGTTGTTGCGATTTTTGAAAAGTGTTTGCCGTCAGCTTTTGCTTTGATTGTTGCTTGGTTTGTCTTTTAACTGTTGCCTGCTTGCTGGCCAGGTGATATAACAAGTTCACATAATTTCGCTAGCTTTTCTTTTTCTTTTTGTTATTGCATTTTCCACTACAAACATATATTTATATATGTATATTTGTATTTGTCTTAAAATAAAAGTTGTTAGCCCGCATGCACATTGAGTGAGCGAGTCGCAGGGCGGCAACCGCATCGAAATTCATGACTTGATTCAGCAAATTATAATTGCAGCCAATCAAAATAGTTCCCAGCTGGTTGTGTTCGTAATTTTTTCCCTTTGCCTCAATTATCATGCATAATTAATAAATGTTCACCTTACCGGTTACCTACCGCTGCTTAGTCAGCATTATTATTTCAATTTCAATTTGAATTTGAGTGCCAAAAACTTACAAACAAATTTACTCGCATTTACGTCTGTCAGTCATAAAAAAAAGTCAAAAAGTTATAAAATTTCACCAGTGCAAGTGGCCAACTTTGTGATTGTGGCAGCTGCTCACAGACGGGCCTAAACGGTGGCTTGTTTTCATGAGGAAGTTTATTGTTGATTGTCACAGGGAGAGGCGACTGGCACTGGGGCTGGGACTGTGACTGTGACTGTGACTGCGGCTATAGCTATTGCGCATGCAGTTCGCTAAGGTGCCCAGACGGTCAGGTTCAACTCGAAATTATGGTCATAATAACAATGAAACATAAATACATCATAGCTTTTGTGCAACGTAGTCGAAGGTTTTGTACTCTTACAAAAAGTGTGAATGGCTTCAAATTACTTAACAGTTTTATTTTGTTGTCTTTAGTTTTAGGACGTCTAGAGCTAAGCTATTGAAATAAACATTTTTCTTAATTTTTATGAACAGTCAATTGAATATATTTAAAATATTAATCATGAAACTAATGTCAACTTCATTGCATCAAGCTGAAAATTCTTCTATATGTAATTTTTCTGAAAACGTGAAAATTTACTTTCATGAGTTTAACATACATAAAAAGTTTATATGCATCTAGGCCTAATAACACGTTCCATTCATTTTTATGTAACTGTTCAAAGTGTCTGCAAAGGTTTTATTTTGCCACACTTTAACCTTAACTTTCTCAAAAATTTGTGACGTAATTGTGTAATGTAAAAATCTTTACATTTAAACAGAATAGTAAGTAAATCATGAACTAGCAATAATTAACAGTCAATGTTAACAGTTAAATGTTAATATATAAATGTTAGCATATAAATGTTAACATATCAATATTAACATATTAAATTAAACAAATTAAAGTTTACAGATAAATGTTAATACTTAAATGTTAACAGATAAATGTTAAGCTCAACAGTTTAAGCGAAAACTTGAATGCCAAACAAACGTATTAATAGTTAAGTCTAACATTTTAATTATTAAAAGTCAACAAGTTTGTTAAGCTGTGATTAAGCTTTCATAAGGTAAACACACTGAGATCTGTTCACATTGATTAACCCAAGCTGAAGTGCGAAATGTTTAGAGTGAACGCACAGAGAAATGTTTTGTTTTCATTAACTAATTAGCCACAATGCTCCAGTTAATTCAGCAAAGAAATAATGAAGACAATGCGTGAATGTCTGCAGTTATGTCATTTGCCTTTCCTTTCGGATGGGCCCAGTATATTTAAATAGATGGAGTATTTCATAAGAATTACGAATATGATTTGAGTTGCTTGTTGCTCTTGTTATGTATTGTATTGGTCAACAACAACAACAAAAGACAGAAAAAAGCGAAAGTAACTCCACTTGTGAACGTTCTAATGAATGGTAAAAAACGAAGTTCAAGGTTTTATCGCACGCTGGATGGCGAATTGAAATTAATTACATTTGCTCAAATCTAGAGGTTCTGGGCGCTGGCTGTCTGTCAGCTCATTAAGTTTTAATGCTCATACGCAGTTAGCAGTTGGATTAAGTAATTTTTATCTAATTTGTGCGCAGTTTGGAGTGTTTTAGTTATGCTGGGTGTGTGCTACGATTCGATTTGGTGCTTTGATAATTAAAGAGATTCATAGCTGACAGCGCACCCACCTGGCGCTAGCCGCTTGGCACTTGGGGAATTTTCATTTCACATTGTCTAACAATGGACCAGCTTAAAGACCATAAAACAACAACAAAAACAGCAAACAGCCGGAACTTGTGAGCCGCATGGTTTGTAAGATTTTTTTCTATCTATCTTTCAGTCAAGAGTTGAGAGCTATCAAGATTTGGCTTTGCTCAATGTAAATCCCAGTGCAATATTTGGTGCTGACGGAAATGGCTTGAACTTGACATTGGCTAAGAGCGCAGGCGCGTTGAGAGAGAGGGCACAGGGAAGTGGTGTGGGCGTTTCAAAGAAATGCAAATGTTTTTTCCATGAGCAACTCACACATAATTATCAGCTAAAGCGGAAGGAAGTAAACTGAGAGTTGGAAGTAAAAGACATGAAATTTAAAATTTATTATACAATTTAAATGTAGACATGATCTCGTTAGCTCATTATGATATTGTGATATTTAACTGTAGATTGTGAACTTTTTAGCTGATCTGATTATGATATTTTGGACTGATCTTGATATGATCTTGTTAAATTGAAATTATATTGTACTCTTGATAGCTGATCTATCTATGAAATTTTGCTCTAGATATGATCTTGCTAATTTGGATAATCTGGTTACTTAACATCTCATTAAAATTGAGCTATGATTCAAACTTAAGCTAAAACTTAATAGTGCTAATTAGTAACTGTTGTTTTATTTGTGATCTTCATGTGAGTTTGCTATCTCCAAATGTGATCATGTTCCTTTAACTGATCTTAATTAAAATACTATGAAAACGTTAATCATTGAACCGAAATTAAGTAGATTAACAAGCAGTTTGATCATGTTGTCTGATCTGTCTCTATGAACATTGATCATGTTGTCTTAGCTGGGATAGCTTCAAGAGAAGGTTTAGCGATGACATTTAAGTCACAGCAGATAACATCTCTTAACTCTAGTTCTATTCACCTTACCCTATTTACAATTGTGTAATTGTTTTCATATCAATAACTTACAACTGTCTATGTCTCTTATATCTACATAGAGACATTCATTCATTACATTATATTATTGTACAATTCAATATCAATTGCAACGCCTGGGGATTGTTGGTTGAGAGCCGTGAAGCGTGCGCCCTGTCGCCCTGTCGCCCTGTCATTGTGAATGCGTTTGGCATCACCTCCAACGAATTGGGCATGGCTCGATGGCTCGTTGGCTCGTTGGCTCGTTGGTTAATGGCAGATTGTGAGGCGTTGCCAATTGGTGTGGCCAACAAAAGAAATGCTGAGCTATGCTATGCTATGCGGTCTAATTAATTTCAGTTCAAGGCAAACGCTCTCTGCCCTGGCCATAAATCCATTGACGATTTGTAAACAGGGGCAAGAAATTCGCATTTTGTTACAAATTCCATTGTTTTCGCCCCTTTTGAGGGAGGGGCTGCCCTCTAATTGCATAGACTCTCCCAGCGGCTTATTATTCATCGCATTAACATTTCAGCATGTTTCGGGCTACCCCCCATAATTATCATTGTAATTGCTTTTGGCTTATATATATATATATAAATAAATGGGTCAATTGTTGTTGTTGTCTTTGCTCTGAACTTGACTTGAGTATTTATTTAACATTTGTTTTTTGTTTTTTTGTTGTTGGAAATCTATGACCTTTTATAGCGCATATTTCAATTATAGCAACTGCGTTACCTTTAATTAAAAGAAATACAAAATTCAAGCTGTCAAAGATGTGGATTGTGTTATAAGTAATTTAACCGATAAGGCACAATTGTTCATGATTAAAATTATATATATATTTTTGTTGTATTCTTTATCGCGACGTTGCTTTTTGTTTCCGTGTAAAACAAAAAACAGTAAGAAATTATGTCTCCACTTTTTTTTACTAACCACTCGCACTGGCAGCTCTTCAGTTCGATTCCTAATTGCCGCTGCTAAGGATTGTCCAGTTCAAGTGTATATAAATATTTTTTATTTAATGGCAACTGGTTTATATATTTGCATAATTTTTCTGACTCTGGCATTTTTCATATTCATTAAGGTGAGCATTTAGCATGGGTTTTTATCATTTTCTAATTTATTTAAATATTTGTTTATTACAGATCGCCTGTATGGCCATTTCAAGTATGAATCGTCGGCGGATTGCTGGTGAGTCGATGAAATATATTTAAATTGAGCTGAAAATTAATTTATTAGTTCAAAAAGACATTCTTTCAAGAGTAAATGTGTCAAATAATAGATAAAACTTAATCCTAATGGATTATGCTCATAAATGATTTAGCGAAAGAGAATTAAAAAGCTAGTATAAAGTTAGTTAGAAGTTCTCTTCACGCATAAGTTTAAAAATAAATAAATAATTTAAATAAAATTTAAAACAGAAAAAATTCCAAGTTAAGAACTGTTTCCAACTTACAATACCATAAATTACTATAACACAAACGTAAATCTAGAAAGCATTAGAGTTTTCCCATTTCAAGCCTCCAACTTGCTTCAACAATCGCTTTCATTTAAGCTAATCAGATCTAAAAGCTTTTGCTTTAATTCTGGCAAACTCTTATGCTCAAAGCTATTCCTTACAAATTTATCTAATACAGGATTGTGGGTGTATTTAATCAATATTTGATTGGTCTGATATCACAGCCTTTTTGGTATTCGATTAGATTTGTGATAAGCACCCAATAACTGGCCCTACGCAAGCTATGCGCTATCGAAAATTCTACGAATATAGAAATTTTGTTCATACTTTAGTCACGCTTGTAATCGCCTAGAGTAAATACCAAATATGTTGGGCTTTCTGATAATAGCCATGCTCTTCATCTATTGCCTTGTAAGTTCCAAAGGTTTTTAATTATTTTTGTAAAATTATAAATAAATTTTTTGTTAAAGGGCATTATTGTGTTAGTGCGTAAGAGACATATTAGAAGACCAAGTAAGTGAACAAATATATATCTGAAATATATCCAAAAATATCTATAAATCATTCATTCATATTTGTCTGCCTGTCTGTCTAGCTCTGAGCTATTTCATCATCATTATCAAATTCTCAAATAATCGTTAAGATTAGATTTTCGCTCAACTGATAGTGAGAGTATAGAAAAAAGTTTCAGCTTGATTGAAGTGTTTGGGCGTCAGTTACATTCGTACTGAGTTCAGTATAGGAAGATAGAAAATGATGGGCGCTACGGTGATCGGCATCGCCTTGTATGCAGTCAGCTTATTCTTCTGCTTCTGTGTAAGTGCAATTTGTAGAGTATCTGCGGCCCTTTTTTTTTAAACATTTACATTAATATTCTTAAAGGCTGCACTAATGTTTGGGCGTAAACGGAGAAGACAAAGGCGTGGTAAGTCATTTATTTCTTTTATCAACTAGACTCTGTTGGAAAAGTGTGAAAGGCAATTGCGAATTTTTTAGCGATTGAGAAATATTTTATGTAAATAGTCGACGAATCAATACACTTTCTCATATATGGATTTTTTGCTTTTAATATTAGCTCTTGGTTTCAATTGTTTGATAAGTTCCTTGAAGTAGGAAAGTGTAGCTGCTTTCTTTCACTCTTACTCTCTCTCTCTCTCTCTCTCTCTCTACAGTTCTCTATCTCAAATGTTTCAAAATACTTTTTAGTGTCAGAGTATTTTTTATTTCGCATCAACAAAATTAACTTGATTACTGTTTGTGTGAGCGATAAGATTTGTGATAAGCTTAAAGAATGACTGTATTAACGAATGTGTCAACGCAATTGATCACATTTGTGTGTAATTAGTTATTATGCTCGTTCACAAAATGAATAGAGTATATACGTTTTAATCTTCTTTTATCTATATAATCACAAAATATTTGAATGGAAGCTTGTGTGATAAGGTCTCAGCATTATTGGTATATACTTGCTGAAGACATGGCAAAATGGGAAAACATATTGATGTTAGAGTAGGGGAAGTTCTGAAGGTTTTAACCGTCAGCCAGGTCATTTTGTTGGTTTTCTAGGCTGTTGGTTTTCTAATGCTATTGATGTACCTTAAGATTTCTTCGAGGACTTTTGGTATGCTAAAGTCTCTGTGTACCTCAAATTTACCCTCAGCTCCACATATACCTGAACGAGTATTATGCAGTCAGTAGCACTTAACCATACTTGTATTTCAATTGATAAAGTTCTATATATATACATAAACTGATATATGAACCCGAAAATGATAGTTATACCTATAAATTTAAAATTAACTTAACATACTTTCTACTAAATTCTCTTCTTCTACATTCAAAAGTCATTCATGGCTGACATTTTGGCAATAGATTAACTTTCAAATGGGGATCCCTTTATGTAGCAGTCAAAGTACGATTAGATAAGCATTTGCACGCGTTAGCAGCTTAAAAAATATCAAAGTGCCTTTGATAGCATTTAGATGATAATAATAATGTTAAGCGATAGAGTGGCAGTTCGACAATCCCGATCAGGCATTTGCCATAAGTCTGTCACCGAAGCTTGTCGCTTCTTTAGTTTTACTGTTTATTTATTCGAATGCCTGACGACATGGGAAAAGCATATTGGGAACTTTCGTACGGCGTTTTGATATTAGTTGTGCTTGTGATATGGGTGAGCTGAGAGACTATCAAAAAAAAGGTATAAAGTCGAAAGGCATTGCTGATAAGAATCTTTGCACTTCCGAAAGGTCTTTGCTACAAGTTGTAAAAAGGAAGAGACAACAACCCAAGAAACGCCGACGCCAAGAACAAACCGCAGACCCAACCGAACTGCAGCCAGAGATACGAGAGTTGACGGTAAGCTTTTCAGATAAAACAGATTCACATGTCAAGTGAGTCTGCGATCTTTTCAGTCTTTGTTGGGTTTTCAATACAGTTAGTCGTTCCTTAAATACCTTCTTCTCAATATGGGAATCTTATATACTCTAACTTTTTTGGCATTCTTCTTAATTGTCGTCTACCTCGTCTGGGTGAGCTTTTAGTGCTAACAAAATGTTGAAATCTTGACTTAATATATTTTTAATTATTATCTAAAGATTGTACATAATATTTTACACAAAATCAATGAGGACAGAATTCGAATTGCGGCGCGACGCATTGCCACAATGCCAGCTGCAAATGTTCGGGGTAAGCCTTTAAGATCTAAAAAAAAAAACTGTTTTATTGCTTATCTCGTTTTCTTTGCCATTGAAAATGGGAATTTTGGTTATACTGATTTTGTTAAATTTTATTTAACAGGCGAGAGAAGGCGTGGCAGATACCATAAAGTGTATATATTCTTGATAAGGATGACTGGCTAATCTAGCCATGTCAGTCTATACGTCTGATCGTCCGTAGGCTAAAATTCCTGCTAACCAGAATGATTGGATCAGCTGATCGGGGTATTTCCTAGTCGTGCACTCCCGACTAGAACACTCTTACTTGATTCTTTTTTTTTATTATTTATCAAAGTTGATAGCTGCATAATATTTAGTCATCCCTATTTACATGGACCTGTTAGACTTTTATCGCTTAATCATTTAGCTTTCTCTGTTAAATATTTCGCATCACGGGCTTCAAGCAAGCGCACATGGCTTAGATTAGATAATGAAGCTTTTTGCTCTGATGTGTGTGTGTGATATATGTGATATGAGCTTAAGAACAGTCATATAAATATATGAGTATTCATATATATGTATATATATATATATATATAAATCTTTTATGTGAAAATAAACAAAGCAATCTTTGGTCGTCAGTCGTCGTTTGTTTGTCCATGTGAAATATGTATCAAACACGTTCCTATTGGGAGCTATTGCCTTGTTTTCTAATTGGAGCAATCGCTATTGTTTGGGTGAGCTTTAAAGTAGTTTAAATACCAATTAAATTTACAATTAATTTTTCACAGTTGCTTATTAAAGCTTATATTGAGTCGAAAGGTGAAACAAGTCGTGGACAGCCACAGTTGACGAGCATTAGACAATTGGAAGATTTAAATGGTAAGCTCTGTGGAGATAAAACATGATAATCAGATATTAGCTAAATATAGAAAACTTAAGTAAACTGTAGTAAAGCAGTAAAGCCCGAGGTGTAGCCCTTATCTTGTTTTGCTTTATCATCATCAGCCCCGCTGGTATCTAGATAGCAATTTAGTTTCATCCTCATTCACTTGTTGCCCAGTTGTCAGCTCAGTCAGCTCGCACTCAAATGGATATTATGGAATGGTATTACACCATATCATTTTTGCTAATATTGCTCATACTGTTGCGGGTGAGTTGTTGTGTAGATTTTGAAGTGGTATATATATCTTATATAGCCAATTTCTGTTGCTGTTTAGACGTATTTGGGTCCATTTCGGCATTGGAGCTCCTGCAGTAAACTTGAAACGGAGCCTGGTGAGTGCCTTCCTTCCAAAATGCTAAGCAGCATGGGGCTTAGATATCAAAATAAATTTTATGAAGTTTACGATTAGCATAAACTGTCAAAATTACGAACAGATACATTTCAAATGTACACGGAATTTTGGTTCTGTGGCATTCTTATTGGGATCGCTGTCACGCTTATTTTACGGGTAAGCCGTTTGTAGCTTGATAGACGTCGAGTCCTTTCACTCAATTCAACTCAACTCCACTCTATCTCAAGGAGTGCTATCTATTTGTGAGACTGAAGTTGGAAGAATGGAACAGGCGTGTCTTGATGCGCCGTGAAGTAATGTTGCGTCTAGCACTCGATGGTAAGATTTGACTATAGTTAAAACCACTCTAGACCCCCCATGCTGAAGTGCATGAGCTAGCAAAGCTTCAGCAGAGCGCGAGGCGCAGTAAAAAGCTTGTCGCTTGATTAGATAACAATCCTTACCATAAAATGAGTGCTGTTAAACTCATGCAGCTAATTTCTAAGTTTTCTAAATTCTGTCAGTGTTCGCACCTCAAACCGTTTGGCACGGACAATGTTTCCCAACGATTTTATCTATATCTGCATACTGTTTCTCTTGGTGGCTATTGTAAGTGTGTCTAAAGTCTGTGGAATTCAAGTTCAAGTTTCTGATAGTTTTACTTTGCTAAATAGTTGTGCTTTAAGAGCCGAAGGAATAGGAATTTGGAGGACACAGACAACGAGACGTTGGACCGCTGCAGACGCGCCTCCAGTTTAACGGGTGCGTACTAGCCCAATGGTTTAAATCCCATGCCATATTGTCATAGGGCATTTAGCTGATAATATGCTGCTGCTCAGATATGACACTAATATATATATATATTTATTTATATGGCTATATATATATATAACACATAATTAATCACGTTCCACCATTTGCAATGCTGATAAGGCGCAAGTTCTATTTATCGTGCGTGGTTCTAGACGCTTTACCATTATAAAACAGTTACTTGACCGTGTCGAACAGAAATCGTCGTTGATTTTAGTTCTTAGTTCTTAGTCATGGCCGTCGATGTCGGCCTGTATATAGTTTATTTTATTTTACTCGTCATTTTGCTGATTTTGCTGCGTGTAAGTTGCCGAGTTTTCTTCATTTTCCCCCAGTGTGTTCACCTTTCGCTTCTTCCAGATGTGTTGTATGTGTGCTATGCGTAAACCCGTGGTCGAACAGCCAACGCCTGTGAATAGGCGTGGCCCGCCACGTGTGCTACGACAAATACGCATTGATCCGTCTGGCACAGCTACCGAAATACCCGCAGGTGAGCTGCCGCAGATCGAGTTGAAAGAGCCTTATCGATGGGTCGTGTATATCTGAACTATCATAATCGTAATCATAGCCAATTATCGCAATCTGATTATCATTTATACCCCCTACACACACGCTCACATCGAAGCGAGCTGTGTTAGTGTTTCGTTTGTTATTCCAAAGGAGCTTTTCAAGTGCGCCTTGGCACTTGTTTATGTTTGTATTTCCTATTCTTTTGTTCCTCCCAGATTTGATAAGAGTTGAACAATTGATAAGCCCAGATAAAATTTCCGACTATCAACAGAAAATGACGTCGAATACCAAGTATTAAATCGCTTTGATTTTGTTGATAGGGTAAAGAAGAAAGAACTAAAACGGAATTGTGCAATAGAAACGTTTCTATATCTATTTATTAGATAATTAGATAATCTAATATAATAATTAAAAATGCCATTGTTATGGCTACAGAATCCGTTTTTCGTATGGTTACTTGAAATAGTTCTTAAATAGCAATTGCTCTGCATAGAACTAGTTTAGTCAAGTAGTTCTAGTCTCTAATTCGAATTAGTCCAATTGGATTTGTGAGTCCAATTGGTAATTGATTTAAATTGAAAGTAGTTAAACATATAACAGTGGTTGGCTTTTTTAATAGTGATTTAATTAATGCCAGCAGCACTGACCTGACTTTAACTTAAGCATATTCAAATGGTAAATACTGAAATAGTATAAAAGCCAACTATTTAATATGTTTTAATTGGATTATAATTTAGCAAAGGTTTTCGATGTGGTTAATTCTAATCCACAATCAGAAGATTCTTATCTGGACGTAGTCCTAATAATCCTTCAATGTATTCTTATATGTATCTTTAACTGTAATCTTCAATATATACTTGAAGATATATAAAGTACCGTTTTGAGGTACCCTTGAATATGCTTTTAAACGTACTACTTAATACAGTAATTAAATGTACTCTTAAATATATCTTTAAAAATTTCTTAAGGATACACTCAAAGCCACTTCCCAATGTATCCTTAAACATATTCATATTACGAATCTTGACCCATGATATATTTATATTTATTCTATTTACAAACTCAAATTCAGCACGTGCAAAGCCATCGGTCAGGTGTACTATAGTGTAGAAGCAATATCTTGCCATTATAAATTTATAAACAAAAAAAAAAAGATTAAAACTATTTGACTCAAATTTCCGGTTCTGATAAGCAATAAGCGTTCAATCTGCTTCCGTTCGTTCAACTTTTCCAATTGGCATTGTAAAATTTATCGATAAATGAAGTTAAAATTCAAAGTTTTTCTTAAGGAAGCAGCGCTGCTGCTGCTGTCTATACCTTTGACATTGAAATATTTTGAATTCCCCACATTTAAATTTTGTGGAGCATGTGAAAAATGTTTTTAGTGAAATAATGGAATATAATTGCTTTACGCTGCCCACTTAAGTAGCTTGTCCGTAATAGATTTATTACAGTGTTTTTTCTTTTATTATTTCTTGCTTTGTTTATGCTTGTGTAATAATTAATTAGCTTGTGTCTCACACAATATTAATTCACACACACACACACACACTGAATTTATTAACAATTGTTTGAATACTTCCGCAGTTGGCGGGATTTCAAGTTTGTCGAAATTTATGAATGTCTATATTTGTGATGTATTCTTAGACATTTAACTGTCTGCAACGGCAAATGCATAAAAGTTCCACGCAATGATGCAAATCTTATCTAATCAGAGTGAACCAGACTCTTATCAGACACTGCGAAACTCTCGAGTATGAGCGCTACCTATATACCACCTGCCTAGGCAGAGTCGCGCGCTCTCTCTCACTCTCATTCTCTCTCTCTATGAGTCTATAAAGCTGATAAGATGCTCCAAAAAGGTGCAGAGCATGGAAATGCAAACAGTTTGCCACCGGCTTCTGCTTGAACTGATGTGATTGAGTCTATAAAAAATTTGTATATTTCGGCAATTTTGATTTAAATGTAAAAATGTTAGATATATTATCTATATTCTCGGGCGTATTTCTCCTGTTTCTATCCTGTGCCATTTGCTGTTGCTGTCTGCGCTTTGCTGTTTGGATCTGCTACGAGCTGTGGCAGCCACGCAGAGGTATGTGCAAGTATATAAAGATATATATACTGGATTTTAAAGGATTTTACTTTTTTTTTATTTCCTTTATGTACATTGTATTAGCTAATCTAATCGTCGTATATTACCTTAACTCTGATAAGCTATGTGTTAAACTTAAACGTACAAACTTTCATAGAGTCATTAAACGACTATTGGCCCAATTCGAAAAGTTAACTGAATATTATTGAACTGCTCACAGTTTAAGTTATCAGTGATAACTCGATTTGAGCACACATTTTCAGTGCTCTCTGAGTTTTCAAACCCAACGGATAAGAATATTGCAACCTATAAACATGAACGATATTTTTATATTCTACTTTTTTCTATTCTTTCTAATGGTACTCGTACTGCCCACGCTCTATGTCTGCATACAGGTAAAGGTTAAATGCACTAGACGGGTTGCATTACCAATTATCTCTCTAAAAGTGTTTTATATCCCTCTTAAAGTATGTGATTTGGAAACTATTATTCGCCTGCGGTCGAACTCCAACCGAATCGTCGCGCAATAATCGGGATATGCAGCTACGCTCTTTTGGTATGTACAACGGCGTGAATAGCTATGCAGTGCGAATTGCTTGGACGATTATATATAGTACTAATATATATATGCTTATGTATATATATTTGTGTGTGTGTATGTGTAGATACTATGCGCGGCTTGAAGTGTATCTGATAAGACTCTCAGTTAGCCAAGTTTACGGCATATAGCCATTTCAAAAGTCAGCCTTATTTCTTTATGTCTTTATTTATTATTTTATTTTTATATTTTTTTGGTTTGATAAGCATACTTGCTTTAGTCTTCATCTGAACTTGCTGCAATATGGATGTCGGTCCAGTTTTTTATTTCATAATCCTTTTGCTAATTGGCTTCCTATCTTACGCGCTGCTGCAGGTAAAAATTCGCGGAAATTTGCCGAGCTTTGAATTAGCTTCTTTTGTTTTTCTGTTAGTGTGCGATTATCTGGATTATCAGATGCTGTTGTCCTGCGTCCAATCAAAGTGGCAACAGAAGCCAAAGTAAGTGCATGTGTGTGTGTGAGTTTTCATTAGTACAAGTGAACTCTAGCTATGTTGTACTTTAAGCTCTAACAGTATTGCATAGCTGGAGAATTATTACATGTGACCGCTAAAACATATCGCATATATATACTATATTCATATATACATATACATATGTGCATGTGTGTAGTTTAGCAACTTAATTTATCGTATTGCGTGAGGCTCTATACACATAATCTTATCACTGAAAACGAAACAAGTACCAACGCACACTGCTATGTATATATACATATATACATGCTTACATACATATACATACGTATATAATATAATACATAGCTTGCTAGTTGGGTATATAGGCACTATGATTAGTGTCCAACGTATCGTTGGCTGTGGCGGGCGTGCAAAAAATTATGCGCCTGTTCTATCGACACCTGACTCCGATTCAAATCCACATCCAAGTCCGGCTCGCTCATGGATTGGAGCACTGAACTGGGCCTGCATGTGGGCATCTATTTGGGTTTGGTTTTGCTCTTCTTCGGCGTACTGCCCGTCGTTTGCTTCTATGTGCGCATCGAGAATCGAACTCTGGCCAAGATTTGCCCGCCGCGCTGCCAGCGCCAGCCCAGGCAAATCAATCGCAATCGCAATGGTAACGTGTGCCAAATATGAGGGCGGGGTTTATCTAATCGCTGGCTTTTGAGCACCCAGCACCATTTGAGTTTTCTGCTTACTATTATTGTTTTGTTAGACAATCGACTTTTTATTTTTTATATATATACATCGATTTTTGTTTTTTTTTTTATATTTTTTTTTGGCAATAACAATTGAGACGTAAAATGACTTTGACGTCCTATTTGACTTTGGCGGCGGGATTTCTGGTTGCCTTATTCGTAATAACCCAGTTAATCTATGTAATTATCGTGCAGATCATCGATCGACGATTCATTATCCTAATAGTTTATCTTGTTCCATTAGCTGGCTATGCGCATACATCAATCTGTCTTGTTGAATCGCCAGAGGCAGCGTCAACGTCAAAGGCTTGGTATACGCTTCGGTTGCCCATATCACGATTTGATTTTAGATATTGCTAACATATGTCTTTTAATTATGGTTATCTTGCAGATCGCCAGAACACTGTGGAACTGGGACGTCAGCACAGTCGCTACGGTGATATTTTCTATATTGAGCCAAACAGCCAGGAGGCCGCACGCATACGGGAGCAGCTGGAGAAGGATGAGAAGGACTTGCCCAGCTATGATGAAGTGATGCGTATGTGCAATCTAACAACTCCCACGGCAGCTGCTGCAGCGCCAACGCCGTCGCCAATAATGGAAACGAGTGCCATTGGTATTGCTGCATTGCCCGCTCCACCATATTCAGAGATTGATCCGCATCAAAGTGTTGAGCCGGCAGATCCCCCAAATGCCAGTGCTACAGCTGCCAGCACGACAGAGCCCTCACCCTCTACTTCGCGTGCTGCCCAAATTCCAACGTAGCAATAGCTCCAGGGATCCAATGCAGACCAACCTACACGCACACGCACACAAACAGACACACAGACACCCAGGACAAATAGTGTGAACCAGTCGCTGCAGCTTTCCAGTGCCACTCTGGGCCGCACAAATATACAAGTTTGTGTGGGCTTCCCAATTGAGAAATAAAGTGTGATTTTTAAAATTATAAATATATATATATACCTAGGTATTAAAGAGTAGATTTTCGATAATTGTACATATTTGTAAATATTTATAAATTTAAGGTGCAATAAATTAATTAAGGGAATTAATACAAGTGTTTATATACAATGTATTGTACATTTACTATTTATATTAATTAAAAATACGAATTGTTATCTTGCAAATCTTAAAAATAATTTGTGAACTTTGAACTTACTCAAAACAAAATTTCTGTGGTTCATTTTTTTATATACTAAATTTTGGATTATCGTTAAATATCTATGTGCTTACGCTCATCTGGTTCATTTTAAAAAAATAGCGCCATACTAGTTCTTTAAGTTAGATATCGACTCAAACGATATATAGCACATGAACGAACCGGCAACTGAAAATATCGATAATAACTATCGATTATTATATCTGCACATATATATCGACAGCCTATCACCAACTATTTGTGTTTTTTTGGTTTACTGCTCATAAACAACGCAATGGACTCAACTAAGGTATGAATATAGTAAATTAAATGATTTTAAGCACATACTAACTATAATATATAGATAGAGTTTGCAGTGCAAATGGATAAAGATGTTAAATCGTGCGTGGATAAGCTGCGGCATGCTTTACAAGGCATAGGTCATGTTGACATTGATGCGACCGAGGGACGCGTGATTGTGCAGACGACAGCACCGTGGTCCGAAGTGCAGGATAAAATCGAAAGCACCGGCCGACGAGCTGTGCTCTCCGGCTTTGGTGGCCAATCAGCGGTGGCACTTATTAATACAACTGGCTGCGTAGTGGACCGCACACCCATACAGGGCGCAGTACGATTCACCACAATTGCCGCCAAGCAGGCGGGCGTTGTTGTGGACGGCGTTGTGGATGGACTAGAGCCAGGCCTACATGGCTTCCATATACACGAAAGTGGCGATGTATCGAATGGCTGTGCATCGGTTGGCAATCATTATAATCCGCGTAACTCGCCGCACGGCAACCCCACTGCAGATGCAGCTAAGCGACATGCCGGCGACTTGGGCAACATACGTGCCGATGAGTCGGGCCGTGCTACATTCCGCTTTGTAGACCCAGCCCTGGAGATTTGGGATATTATCGGACGTGCCGTTGTCATCACAGCCAATGCCGATGATTTGGGATGCGGCAGCAATCCACAAAGTCGCATCGATGGCAATTCAGGCGAAAGGTGAGTTTTGACAAATATTTAACTATAAAATTCACAATATTGCCCTCCTTTTAGAATTGCCTGTGGCATAATTGCACGCTCGGCTGGCATATTGCAGAATTTTAAGAGAATTTGCGCCTGTGATGGAGTAACGCTTTGGGATGAACGCAACAAGCCGCTGGCGGGCAAGGGGCGCGCCACCAAACTGTAAACTTAAAACTTCTTCTTGGTTGGTTGTAAATATATATATATATAAATATTAATACTACATATGCAAATATACAAAATCTAATAGTTATTTAATATCATTTTGCTTGCGGGCAAGCTTCAAACGTGCCAAATGGGCCTTGCACTTGGTCTTATAGGACTGCACGAGCTTGCCGCCAGGCGAAATGGCAATCGCTGCATGTATCTAAAACAAAAGGTCTATTAATAATCAAATATATAATAAAAAAATAATACTTGATGCTTACCTCCACATAATCAATTTCTTGTTCGTAATGTATGGAATCTTCTAGCATATTTAAAACCACTTGAAACTGTTCAGTGCTTAAGACATAGGACATTTCGCCTATGTTTTGCTTGTACCACTTGGCATAATTATCCAAATTTTGTTGGATATTCATTGTATTGGCTGCAGCAGCTCGTGCCGTGAGCAGTAACTGCAATAAGGAAAGCTGACAGCCAAGCGTTGCTGCATGCAGAAGACGATTCTTGAGGTATTCTGAGTGCAGATAATAACTATTAGCAATATAATTTATATACAGG
Source organism: Drosophila nigricruria (assembly GCA_037075265.1). NCBI lineage: Eukaryota > Metazoa > Arthropoda > Insecta > Diptera > Drosophilidae > Drosophila > Drosophila nigricruria. Next base: position 298,630 of record JBAMCI010000131.1, read on the forward strand.
GTTTGTCCAGAAAGTAATAGGACTGATTGGATTCGCTTCTTAACGCTTCCCTTGCCCAGATTTGCCTTGACTCAGTCCTATTACTTGCCGGACAAATCCTGTATATATATATATTAGCAATTATATATACTTTACTTTTAATAAATGCTGTAGTGTCTGCATTGGCGCCGCTGGCTATGGACTGCAGCAAAATTATATAAAATTTCCAATACTTAAAATTGGTTGAGGTGGATAGTTTAAAGAGATGGCTTAAGGCTTGCTCCTGATGTCTGGCAAGCAGCTAAAAAGAAGTTGCTCTGTTATATTTGATAAGTTTGTATATATCTTATATATATTTACCTTATCTGTCAGGCGTTTAATGAAGATTAATTCATCAACTCCTTCATTGATCCAGGCGCTCAATTGCTGAAATGCGAGGCTAATATCTGCAACCTCATGCAGTTCCAAGAGAATATTCAGATGCATTTGCATGCATACATTTAACAATACATCATCTATGAAAACAGATATAACATAATTATAATAATTATAATAAAGGTAAATTCATTCAAAGATCAACTACCAGGCAAAGATTTACACAGCGGCTCAACATAGCTCAAATTGCTGATCTTGGGATCAACAGCCAGCGCGCTGAACAGATTTCTTAGAGCAATCTCGAGTATATTATTCAGTCTTAGCATATTTACGGTATCTGCAAGTTGAATACAAATAAATTATTATTTATTTTCTATTATTATATCATTTTTTTTACCATATTGAGCCGAAATAAATAGATTTATTAGCAGTTCATTTTCAGTTTGTAGGAACTCTATTAATATCAATTGCAGCTGCTCATCCTGCTCTATGCTGTCAATAAATAAGTTCCATGTATATTTATAAATTTTGTATAATAAATCCAATTTTTACCTGCATATATATTCCGTGGCTGTTAGAATTCTTAGTTTTTGCAGCTGTCGCAGCACACGAAAGCTGCCCACACTTAAGGGCAATTGACAAAAGTATTTTGATAACAGCAGCTGCTTATGATAAACATGGATTAACAACAATTAAAATAAATATAAAACTTATTTCCAAGCATTCGCACCTTTTCCTTTGCATTGAGACACCTGAGCAGATCCACAAGATCCTGTGCGGCTCGTTTGCTCGTCTGTGCATTGTCGCATTGTTTTTGTAGCAACTTTAAATATAATACAATTCAATATAAATATAGTTGTATATTCAATAAGTCTATTTACCCGGCAAGTGAATCCAAAACTGTTGCCAACATTGAGATTCATTTGATTTACAATTTTGTATTTTTGTTTTGCCGCAAAAAAAGCAAACTAGAAACAGTGTGTACACAACAAGCGCATAAATGAAAGACTAAAAAAGACACTGCAGTGTAGTAGCCCTGGTTAAGTGAAAAAACGTTATTTTTTAGATTTTATTTTAAATCTACTTTAAATTGCTTGTGTGCATTAAGTTCAACTAGTCTATGCATAACAGATTATAAACTATTATATATTATATTATTGCAATTAAATCAAACTTAAATATAAAAAATTAATTAAAATTAGAATATATATATATGTGAAAAATATATATATTCAACGTTATATGAGCATAGAATTCGTAGTTCTTTCATTTCATTCACGCGAATCAGCGAGTCAAAGCAGAGAGCGCAAGGATTCTAGCTGCAAAGCATGTAACGAAGCAAAACATTGCGCCGAAAATGCCGGAAGCTCGAAGCACGCATGCGCTGTGCTATCCAAAAGTCCACGAAAGCTCGAGAGCCAGGATAATAAAAAGCTCGCGCGCGAACAAAACTTTCCACAGTCTGTGACAGAATTCAAGTGAGTTGAAACATTCGAAAAAAGAGAAGAAAAAAACACTTTAAATTGCGCAGCATTCAACTAAATTGTGAATGATATTAAAAATTGTTTATAAACTTCGAAACATGCGATAAAAATTGTTAAATAGTTTACAGATCAAGATATATATCTATTCGATTGTCGCACAAACTGCAGTTTCCGTTTGACACCCACGTAAAGACGGAGGGTAAGTACATCCATTTGCAGAACAATTGCATTCACTTCAAGGTTGTGTCATGTGTGTGTTTGAGTCTGTGTGTATGTGTGTGTATATGTGTTTGTGTATGTCTGGCTATGTGTGCCTTTCGATTTTTCCTACCGCTCTACAAATCCAAGACAATTGAAACGAACCCACGGGATCCAAAACACAGCCATGAATTGTACATGAATGATGCAAGGCTGCAGACATGATATATCTATATATATATATATATATATATATATATATATAAGTACATACACATAAATATTTGTACGGTATATATATATCAGCAAATTAATGGCAATGCGTCCATGACTGTCGCCACTGGCTAATTCATGGCCATTCACTTTGCTGTTTACTCAATTAGATATCAGTTTTCTGGGCAAGAGCCTGGCCCGTCCTCCTACACCCCACCACGCCACGCCCCACCCACTCCTTAGAGTTATTTGTTTGCTCGGTGTTAATTTCGCCTTCAATATGTGTGCTGCCACGACAAGTCCTCCTGCTGCATGACGCCATGACAAAAAAACAGAAAAACCAAAAGGAACAAGTAAAAAATGGAAACGTTCCATCATCGTTCGACTAGCTGCCGTCCACGCAGGACACTTGTTTGCCTATTTGCCTAATGAAGCCGCCTGTTGGCCAAAGACAATTCGTGTTTGCATATAATTATCCTGATCAGTCCTTTATTTGCTTTTTTAGACTCGAATGGCGTCGCATTTAATTCCTTTAATAAAAAATATGCCATCAATTTGATTGCATGCAACAGTTGCCGCTGCTTTTGCCCCTTTTATTTTTTTTATGGCTAAAAATATCATTTTGATTTTATGGCCTGTACTTAGAGTGTCGCAGCCAACTTATGATTCATCTCATCTCTGGAGTTTATATTCATGAATATTGCAATTTACCTGAAGCCCAAGAATTTCATTTTGCTTAAGTCTTGTATATGTGAAACTGAAGCTGCAAAAGTTTCTCGAGTTTCTAGAGTTTTCAATGCCTGCCATTGACATTGACGGCATAAGAGATGAAAGGCAACATTTTCTGTTTCTATAGACACATTCATTGAAAATGCAATTTAGAGTTTAGTTTGACATGTATGAGCGCATGTATCTTTTATTAGGCTGTCAAATGCAACGAAAATTGAAACTGTGACCCAGTTTAAAAGGTATTAATAGATTATGCCACGCGGAGTGGCAGAACGAGACAGAGATAGAGCGATGCAGAGATGTTAAGTCAAAGCCGAAAGTCGTTGCAAGTCAAACTTGCAACATGTTTGGATATGCCACACACACTCACACACACACACATTGACTAAATGGAAAACTAATGTAGTTAGTATTAAAAACTCAGGGCCAGATGTTAACTGATTGATATATGCATACATGTATGCAATGAGATCTCGTAACTGCACTAATTAATTATTAATTAGCTTCAGTTCAGTTCAGGCTCGAGTGACATCAACATTCAAGGTTGCCTTGACTTAATGTTAGGCATTTTTATAGTATTTACTTAATGAACTGTTGCACTTGCAAATATTCATTAGAAATGCAGGAATGCGTAGTAGAGCGACAAATGTTATTTAGCATTTAACATTATGTTAATATTGCGAAGTTATTTATAATTTTGGCATGCCTAAAAGTATGCAACACAAAGTTCGCTGTCCATTAACATTACACTGTTAATTCAAGGATAAGTCAATGTTAAGTCAATTTTAACTTAATGTTAATCAACATTTTTCCGCCTACTACTCATTTCTGTTCGTCTGGCTGCCCAAATTGCGTCTGACCAGCCATTGCATTTTTTGAGCGTTAAAATTTGAATTGTAAGTTTTTTTGAGTGGAGTAAAAACAGCATTTTCTTAACATTTCAAGTAATTTATTTTATTACATTTAACATTTTCAATACATTGTTGCTTACACAGCGTATAAATTATACAAATTTATATAAATAAATTAGTGTTATGTCTTAGAAAATAGCTTAGCTAACTGTGAATGAGTAGAACCTCTACAATTGTTTCCTGAATGTTTATATGTACATATCTAGAATCAGTAACTCGCTGCCACTGAAAGAAATGAAAATATATTTATTATAATATAAATTGAATGGAAAATTGAGTGACTCACTTACCCAATGTCCTTATCAACGACATTTCTCTCCAATCATCCTGATAATTTAGCTGCAATCAAGAAAAAGTTAAATAAATTTGTTTAGTTGATCAGCTATTGCTGCTTATGTCAATAGAATTTAGATTCGTTTATTGTAAGCAAATATGAATTTTTCGTGAGCAAATAAACGTTGAGCACATAAATGACTTCTGTATGCACAGCTCAAGCACACACACATTGAATTCTTTGTACCCCTTTATGCTGCAGCCAAACTTAAGCTGAGCTGCGTGGCAAGGGCCTGAGGCGAAACGAACGAGCGAGCGACCAATTTGCAACTTACCGCAAAGGAAATGAGTTTCTTTTTTCTACTGGGTGGCAATAAGCATAATAATAACCAGGTACATGTAGAGCAGGTACATGTACAGCAGCAGCAGCAGCAGCTTCACGCTGAACGCTCAAAGCGCTAAGTGGCTTTTGTGTAATCTGCATGACAATAAGGCATATGCCAAGCGCTGAACGCTGAGCGCGTCGCCGAGTGGGCCCAGTGCCTTTTTAGCCAAGGCGCGTGCCACATTTTGGGCTAACAACTTGTCGGCCGAAACTAAAAATTTATAAACACATACAACAGTTGGCGCTCAAGGACATGTTAGGTGTGCTGTTTTAAGGCCCACAACGCGGGCAATTAATAAGCACGAGCATAACATGTGCTAGTTGCATGAGGCGTATACGCAATGCTCACTGTGGCACGTGCCGCATATAATGAGCAGCAGCTGACACGTGTGCCACATGCGTATTTCTGTCTCCCTTTCGCTGTGTGGGCGTGAGGTGTTTGGGTGCCTATCAGAGCCATTCACATTAATCATTTTGACAGCCAGCTTAAAAAAATGCATTAAATATCGCAAAAAAAAGAGAAAAAAAACCTTAATATTAATTGATTAATTAAAAGAGCTCTGGTTACAATTAATTAAAATAGTGTTTAATATGTTTGTTAATAAATATATACATAATTTTAATATACTTACTTTCTATTAATTACTTGCAGCACTTGATTGGGTCGGCGCTGTTCTGTTCGCTTTGCAGGTAAAACTCTATAGAAAAAGAAAAAATAAGTTTTAATTTTTTATTTTATAAATTTGCATGCAACTTAAAGCCATAAATTAAAATAAAAAACTCATAAAAATTAAGATTACAAATAATTCTAGCTGTAAGCTGTGATAATTTGTGTTGAATTGTAATTGATGTGGTAACTATTGTAATTCTTAACTTAAACTATCGCCCTTTAAAAACACACTTCCTTTGTATCTATCTCTCTCTCTCTGTCTCTCTCTCTCTCTATTTATCTTGTCTTTCTTTCTGTGCCTTTACTTTCTTTGCATCAGTATTGTTCAACTTGATATCAAAATTTGAAAAAAAAATCCCACTGGCCCAATGCGCATTTAAAACGTTAACGCAACATTAAATTCTAATTGGAATAATCGGTATTGAAAACTGATAAGAAAAAGCCTGGATATGGCGCCTTTTAAGCTCAAGTTTCGCATGGGCAGCTCACGGAGCACGAGCACATCGCAAGAGCACGATCCGGATCCGACGGTGAATGAGGCACTTTTAGGCACACAGCAACAGGAACAGGAACAACATCAACAACAGCAGCATCAGCAACAGCAACAACAACAGCAACAACAACAACAGCAGCAGCAGCAAGCTGTTGGTGCGAGCAGTTCCACAATTGATTCAGTGGATTGCAACAGTCTTGGTTCAATGAGCGAACGGAAGCTGTTGTTGCCTTCAAATTCAAGTAAAGCTGTCAATAATACCAACAGTTTGCGTATGGGTAAGAATAGGCTAAAAAATACCACAAAACGTAGCCAGTCACTCTCACACACACTGATTAAGCCCCATTTCTTTTAAATGTGATTTTGAAGCATGACAGCACTATTTTAATGGCTCATGTTTGCCTTGAGGCGTTTATTATTTGCCCGACAATTGTTTCCCGAACAATTTGGAAATTCTTATTGTTTTCAAAAGCACAATGCATGGCTCATTAAAATATGGCACAACAATAAGCGCTGCTTACACTCAAAGTAATTCTTGTTTTTCAGAAATGATTATTTCCATTACGTAAAACTAAAACACCACCTTCACCTGAAGAAATCTTTCCTGTCCAACGTATTTTTGCTTTTTTTCAAATTCAGGGCTGCAATTGAAAAAGAAATTGGCTTGCAATTCGAACCAGTTCTAGCTAATGATCCTAGCCTTTTGTTCTTTAAAAAGAACTATTTTCAACCAAGTTCAGTTTGATTCTTGTTTCGGTTCATTGGAACGAACAAATTTCAATTTGAATTTGGAACCACTCTGAGTTAAATTCTGCTTGCAGCCTTGTGTAAAATAGAAAATGGTAATTGATTGATTTATTTATGTTATCTACTTGCATATCTGATTATTTATTAAAGACTAAGCCCTTGACACAACTCTCACCTCTTTCAAGGCAGCGAATATTTAGTTTGAGTGTATGCAGAGTTCGAAATTTGCATGACATCCCTCTGCCGCTTAACCCAACCACAGCAGCAAAATCAATAATAAATTTTATGCAATTTGTATGCTGAAGTTTTCTAAACCCTCTTTCGATTATCTTGCAGGCTATGTCAACCCGAGTCGCACACCGTGCATCAGCGCAGCAACAACGGCAGCGGATAGCAACAACGTGCCTACCACCCCGCCGCCCACTTATGAATATGTCCTAGAGGAGGTAAGTAAAAGCTGATGGAAATAGCAGCACAGAAACTGATTAGGTTTAACACCCACACACACACACACACACACAACACAGAACACACGGCTCTCTCAGCACCAGCGGCAGTTGTCGTCGGACAACAGTGCCACACCCAATCAGAACAGTCGACGCAGCTCGGCGAACAGCTCGAGGCAGAGCGCTGCTCTGTTGAGCGCCGCCCTGGAGCAGCTGACCCTAAATGACAGCAGCAACAATAGCAACTGCAACAGCGACAGCGACAGCAACGACATTTGCAACGATCCAGATTGCCAGCAGAACTACAACAACGGCGGCAATTGTGGCAACAACAGCCGCAACAACAACAACAACAGCAACCAACATAACAACAATAACAACAACAACAACGAGGGCGAAGAAGTGGATCAACTGGAGCAGCAGGCCCATCCGCCGCGCATCATCGAGGGCGTCACTGAGCTGGAGCTGGAGAACAGCGACGAGTGCACGCTGAGCGTCAACGAGTTTCTATTGGAAAGCGAAATGGCCGCGGCGCGTGCCAACAAGGATAATCTCTATGCCGCCTGCAGCGATGCCAGCAATGGGCAACAACAGCAACAGCAGCAGCAGCAGCAGTCGTGCACAGATGCCGACTGCACAGAGTGCAGCGAGCAGGCGGCTGCCTGTGGACACATTGGCCTAGAATCCGAGGAGGATGGCGAGGAGCCGAGCACCAGCAATGCGGCACGTCACAATTTCTATGATCCGCTGTTGAATCGCTATGGCAACGAGCGTAAGTTTATAAGCATTTGTCTGAACACAAAATTCTAATAAATTTTCGCCATTTTAGCTGGTTGCTCTAATGGTGGAGTATCGGGCAACAATACACAATCCTGCAATGAGGCCTGCTGTGCATCGAGCTCGGGTTCTGGCTCTGTTGCTTCGAGAAGCCGTCGCGGTCGACGACAGCAGCAACAGCAACAGCAACAGCAGCAGCAGCATGAACAGAACTGCCTGCTAACGCCGGAGATGATGAGCAACAAGACCTCCAAGGAGATCTACAAGGATCTGGCCAAACAATGGGGCATCACATGCAAAATGTCGGAGAGCTGTCGCTGCATGGACTGTCAGAGTCATTATTTCGATTGCGATTACGATGATGTAAGCATAAAGAAGATTGGATATATTTAGAATATTATGAATTTGATGAATTCATAAATTCATGTAGAGCAAATCAGGCTTTCATAAATTCCAATTTTAAGTTCAAGTATACATATAAAAGGAAGAATTAGATCTAACAACAATCTTTCTACTATATGAAATATATTATATATATTCATAACATATGGATTCCTAAGATAGAGTGCAGCAGTTTCCTTATCTTATATTATTTGTAGTATATATGTTACTCTCTTCCTATTACTAACTTCTTTGATCTCATTCAATTTCAGAACGAGCATCAGAAAACCGATGGCGGCTTGGGCGCTGGCACGCCCATGTTTATTAGCGAGGTAATGCATGGCTCTGGCTGTCAGATATTGTAAAGGAGAATATTTTTTTGTTTTTTAATGCCGTAAGAAAAGATTGCTGAACAACAAAAATGTTAAATGTAAATGCAAATTGTTTGTTTTTCAAGACGAAGCCAAATGAGAGATCAAGTAGAAGCAGCAAAGACGAGACGTTTGGCATAAAAAGCAACGCAATTCGATGTTTATTTGCACAAAACGAAGTAGAGATTAAAATGTTGCACTGCTTAGGCTGAAATATTCAATTAAACAATTATTTAAAGCCACAAATGTTGGGCTCTAAAAATTATAGAAGTAACATAAGAAGACGACATCTAAATTCAAAAGAAAAAACACATATATTTTTTTTCGGTGTAAAAATTTTAAGATTTCAATTTGGAACTCTAATTAATTGAATTTTTGTTTTTTTCTATAATTTTCTAAAAAAAAAAAAGAAAAATCAAAGAAAACTTTTGAAAACCCACCTTGCAGACAACATTTATGAATATCCTTAAATGTGTTCCATTTTTCGAGTCATTTAAAAAACAAAATATATATATATATATATCTGATTTGAATTTGAACTCAAAAACTTTAACTTCAAAATCCGAGCTTGTCAAGAGTTTTTCACAACAATTTTCAAAAAATAAAAAGAAGATGGTCAAATTATAAAGTAAATCGGCTTTATATATATATATACATATATTGTATCGAAAGAGAGAAGTTTGTATGTATTTTTCTATACGACGAAGAATTATGTGTAGCTGGCAAATCGAAATCGAATTAGAAATGCAAAAAGTAGGCAACTGCAGCAGGCATTCCCGTGCCCTAGGAACACGTATATATAGCCATAAATATATATACCCAATATGATTATCATTATCACGAAGAAGAAGACGAAACCAAACTTAACCATAGTTAAGCACTTTTGTGCTGCGAAAAAGACGTTAGGATCGTATTAATATATATATAAAAAAAAAAGAAGAAAAAAAACCGAACTAGAATTCTGCCTTATCGAGGCGAAACAAAGTTAACTTTTATTACGAATATGCTGATATTTTTCAAACGAAACGCAAATGTTTAGTCTGATATTTTGTATGGTCTCGTTATCTTTCATTATATTTCACTATATACAAAGATATATATATATATGCATATTATATATTTGATTTTGTTGATGCAGCGAGAAGCATTTAGAACCCCCAACCTAGGCACACAGATTACAAAACCTTAACTATGTTCCATACTAACTAAGCAAGCGGGTTTCATACGATTGAATTCAAAGCTAAACAAGAAAATCAACCAAAAGCAAAAGCCAATTTTACTTGCATTACTCGCGCAGAGATCGAACATAAATAAATATATATATATATATATATATATTTAGAATTATGAAAATCGAAAAGAAAAATCGAAAAAAAATATTTGTTTATAACTCGTAAAAATGTAAAAGAAAAACAAACAAAAAAATCAGAAAACCCCGACTAAGTCTGTTAGCCGTTAGTTGACATTAATTAGTTAATACTTTGCTTATGTATCAATCGAACTAGACAGAAATTAAAGATTTAAAAAGTATTATAAAACAAAATACATACATATACAAACAGTTCGAGAAATTCCACCCGCTTGAACAATTGAGATCATAATACTTTGATGCTGTACCAAAAAAACAAAAGAATTTGGGTATGTAAAATGTTATGTGAAATAGAAAAACAAACAAAAATATATATACATACATACATACATACACAGGTACAATATATAAGTGCTAAGCCCCCATTTGGCTTACATACTATTCGCCATGATTCTGGAAGATCAAATATATGTATATATATATGTCAAATCTGAGCATGATTGCTATAGCTTACGCTGGGAAAGATACGTCCGCTGTTACCGCATAGATACTGATATCTGGAACTGAGGGAGGTATCATATACATGACACTTGCTGGCTGGGCGCCCCTTCCTATACACATATGAGTTCATCATATTGTTAAAATCGTAATGGCAGGTCAGAAAATAGCAATAAGTGTTGATGAATGTAACATTATAATGCACAAAGGAACAATCTGTTGCCAATGCGAAGGCGCAACCGACTCTGGAAACTTTTTCATTCGCAATCAGCAAAAAGTGCCCAGCTTCGTCATATCTGGAGAAGTTAAAAAACAAAAAACATATATATATATAGCCCAACATCGTTTTGGTCTTCGGGATGTCCACTCAGGGTCTAAAAATTGTTGTAAACTCTCACGAGAAAGTCTGCAGTAACTTAACTATAACATTTTACAGCTCTAGCTCTTCTTTGGATTTTTGGATTATTTTTGATCTTGGCTTGTCTTGGGACATTGCACAAAACCAATATACTCTTTTCACTCTTTTCGTGCTCAAGTGCTTTGAACTTACTTTGCAAAATCCAAATTATCAATAATAGATTCGGGCGTATCAATTAATCGATATTCATTAAACATAGTATTCAAGGTCGCTTTCAACAGGTCATCGGGCGAGCGACGCTTTCCCTGGCTAACAGTCAGGCTTAAGTTTTCACCGACATTCGGAAATCGTCCTACGGAACGGCATATTGAATGCTTAAAGGACACCGTTTTGGCATGCAAGCGTGCCATATACGCCAGTTCCATATCCCAGATGAGTTCACGCATGCGACTTGCCGGCGGAAAGGTCTGATTGCCGGGAGTCATCAAATAGCCGCTGGCCACACTATTCCGAAAATTGTTATGGTACTTCAATATGAGTTCACGCAGAAAGTACGTATCCGGTATGGAGGCCAACAGCTTGGCCTTACCAAACATTGGCGGCTACAGCCATAGGATAGAGATGATCAATGCATGCTTCCCTCTCTCTCTCTTTCTTCTGGAATCTCTGCACACTTACCAGCTCATCTTCTATGTTGCAAATGAAGTGTTTACGGGACGACATTTCACATGTATTTGACTTACGGTTGCAGAAGTTATAGGCGTTGGCAAGCGCCGACAATCTCTGCAGCTGCAACAGCAGCCCCACCAAGCAAATCAGTTGCATTAATTATGACTGAGAATTTGAATATAAAATTTGAATTAAGCACTTCGAAATTTCATTAAAACTCTGATTGTTTAAATGTATTCAAGTATTCAAATATATATATATTTATTTATATTTATATATATATATATTTAAATCAGTGAAACATTATGCAAAGCTTTCACGTCTAATTTTTCTATGATTTTATAAAATTTTTTTTTTTTCAATATTTAAGAGTTTTGCTAAATTTAAAAAAAAATCAGATTAATTTTATTGCTTTATTGTTAAGCAAACTAGAAAGAGCCCTTGATTTCTTCCTCATTCATTACATTGTCGGCAGTTTGCTGCGAAAGAAATCAGAATCAAGATTAAAAATCTATGCGAGAAGGCCAAAGCTTACGCTGGGAAATATTTTGCCGTTATTGGCGCATAGATAAAGATAATTTAGACTGGCAGTGGACTCCCATCTGTCGCAATTCGAGGTGGCAACGCCACGCCTATATATATGCGAGCCGGCTACGTTGTTGAAATCGTAGTGGCAGGTCATAAAGTAGCAATAGCTGAAAAAAGTGAAGTTTCATTGAATCAAAGTGAGGTTGGGCAATCGAATGGAATGCTTACCCGTGATCTTTGATCTTCATACAATGTTTGGCTACTGCAAAGGCGCAGCCCACCCTTGAGACCCGATCATTGATCATGATCGTAAAGTGGCCCAAGTTTTCAGGATGCCTGCAAGCAATTTACAGTTACTTAAAGTCAATTTGATTTATCAATTTGCATCTGCTACGTATTTACTGCATAATATCGAAGTAATCAATAATCTCTTCGGGGTTGTCAATCGCCATATATTCATTGAACATACTCTTCAGCGTTATGTCTAGAATTTCGGTTATGTTGCGCTCGTCTTTGGATGCGAAAACCATGCTCAGATTTTCACCGACAAGCGGAAAACGCTTGGTCGAACGGCACATCGTATGCTTAAAGGATAAGGTCGAAGCATGCAAACGTGCCATATACGCCAGCTCCAAATCCCAGATGAGCTCGCGCATGCGACCGGCAGACGGAAAATGCTCATCTTTATAATTCACCAATCTGCCGCTGGCCACAGCATTACGGAATCTGTTATGATAATCCAGTATAAGTTTACGGAATTCGTACGTGTCCGGCACGCTGCCCACAAGCTCGACGCGATGATTCAATGGACGCTACAAAGATTCGAGTTGAAAAACCATTTCAAATGATAAATTATATCTGATCTCAATTACCAGCTCCGTCTTCAAACGACAAATGAAGTGCTTGGAATGGGCCAGCTCACAATAGGCGCTGTCATTGTGACAAAAGTTGTAGGCACTGGCTTGCTGCAGAATCTGCAGCACAAGTAGTAAGGCAAAAACCTTCATCAAAAATTTTAAAATAATAATACACTATTAATTTAATACATATATATATTAGTCTAGAACTAGAAATATCGTTGGTACCTAAAATTTGTTATGGCAATAGAATAGAATAGAAATTAATATGTAAAAAATGAAAAACAATGCAAAGATGTGATGTGAGTATAAGAATTCTGGGTATAAATATATGCAACAGGTAAAAGGAGGCGTGGCAAAAGTACTGCATAGATACAAGATGCTGGTCTACAGAGTCTGCAGCAGTAAGAAATAATTTCGTAAAATAGAACAAGATAAATTTAATAAATTTAATTTAATAATGCAAAGATTTGATGTTTGTTAAATATTTTTTTATATTTTTTTTTCCATTTTATTTTTGAAAATTCAGTGTTTTTTTTAGTATTTATTGCTGGGTTTTGTAGGAAGATTTTTTGCCTATAAATTCATTTAATTTGTTTTTCTTTTTCTTTTAGTGTTCAATATATTTTATATGTAGTTTGTTTTTAACATTTTCATTAAAATTTTTGTTTTAGTTTTTATTTTTAGTTAGTATTTTAGCAAAGTTGAAAATCGAATTTGTTTTAACGGTTGATTGTATTTGGCTTTTGCCTTTTCTCTTAAATATTTCCTTTCATTTTCATTTTATTTTTCTGCTAATATCAACTGATATAATTTGAACTACATATCGTCTATATGCCAGGGCGCAATAAATTAACAACGAATCAAAATAAATCACCGACTTTTGCTACTTAGTACAACGACTAAACAAAAGGTACATTATTTTCCTTCATGTTTTCTTCTTTCGTTTTCATAAAAAAATATGATATTTTATTTTTGTTTTGCTTAAGGTTTTATTTAACATTTTTCTTAGCAACAATTAACAAACAAATTAAGTTTTTTTTACTTGTATTGCGTTGGGCGTTGGGTGGGCAAAAACCAAAGATTTTGTGGTACATATATATATATATATATAGAACAGGTATATATATATTTGTATATATATATACGCATGTATAGTTGCTGTCTCTCACTCTTACTGCATATAATATTTATGTGTGTTTCTTTCAAGGAGCTGCTAATAAAATAGAAGTTTAAAACGTTTTCAGTACTACTTGTAATTTCATTTTTGCGGGTTTTTTCCATACTGGTTTAGCTCGTTCAAGTTGAATTGATTATATTGTATAATTAGTAAAGGTATTTATGAAAAGTTAGTCTAGTATACAATAAATATATATATATATACGCATAATAAATATACTTTGCTTTCCCAATATATATATATATATATATTTCTTGTATATAATAAATGTAATTTGGCATAAACCACAAAATTTACAAAGTTCTTTCTAAGGTTCATTCAGACACACTCTCGCACGCACGCACAACTATACAGTAACTACTTATACTAAGTTAGCATTAAATACACTCACTCACACACGCACGCACACATACATACGTCTTATACCAGGTGTAGGCACATCATTTGCAACAAAAACCGCGACGCCCACAACAAATGGAAACAAATCTACAATCTAATTAAAGCATGTGTACACAAGTCTAATCGAGAACTTAAGATTGTAATCGATAATAATAATATTCATAATATTACTTATATATAGATAACATATGTGTAATGTATTTAGTTCGTATGCATGTATATATTTATATACAAAATGCTAGGGATTGTGATTGAAAACGTAGTTGCTATAAGACTAGAGAACTTTCTATAAACATGCACACAGTTTTGCAATGACGAATTTCGTATAAAAAATATATAAGTTCTATATGTAGTTGTATATATCCAAAACTCCTTCCATATATCACTTGCGTGGTGTACAGTTTTCATACATATATATATATATATATAACGGATATATATACATATTCGTATTGTTACATAGCTTAGACACAGGTCGAGGAGGCATGGGACACATTCGCAGCCGCCTCCAGATTAAAGTCCTTGCTGCGACAGCACATCTCGCAGATGCGTTTGGTATCAGGATTAAGAAACGTGCAGAAGCGACAGCTCCATTCATTGGGACTAGTCACAATCAGCTGCGTGGACACAGGTGGCGGATGTTTGGCCACAGCGCCTGTTGCGCTGTTCCTCGCGTTGCGCGTGCCTCCACCTGTCCGACTGTCGACGGTGGCCGTCTTTAAAGCGGATTTGATTTTCTTTACCCCTGGAGTGCTGGTGTTCTGCGCGGGCGTAGGTGCCGCCGCTTGAACAACACGAGGCTCGCGCTTCTTTTCCAGCGTGCGTGCTTTCTCGACAGGCCCGGCGGCGGCTTGTGTGTGAGTGTCGGTGCTGCGTCGTTTATCGGCAGATCCACCGGCACCGCCATTGGCCAACGTCAGCGAATCCAGATCCAAGCTCTGCACAAGCAAGTCTTCACGATCCCCTAAATCCTTGGAGTAGCCAGAGCGTTCAAGATTCTTGAACACATAGTTCCAGGACTCGAAACTGCCAACGCCCTCTTGAACTTTAGGCATCAGCGGCGGCGATGATGCGTTACTGAGAACCGTAAAGTCATCCATGCTGGGCGATTCGTAGCTTGTGGTGCCATCGGAGATTTGCAGATCACGCTCCCGCATATGCTGACGTCCATCTGGTGCGCCGGCGGTCAGACTCATGCGTTCCCTCAATTCCTTGTGCACCGTTTTGCGATTATTGTCCAGCGAATCCTAAAATGGAGGATAAATTAGAATCGAAAAGTCAACAACTTCTACTCTCATTTACCATCATTGGCTCTCGATGTCTGTCCGTTGGTTTGTCGACCGACTCCACCTGGTTGCGTATCCGGCTACTCTTGGGCACGGGCCGTGCATACACATACATGTCCTGTTGCGGTGGCTGGGGCAACGTAGTTGGCAGCATCGCTGGCACCTCATAGCCACCAGCATAGCCCATATTCATGGCATCCCGTGGCTGGGCATACATGTTATTACTCAATATGCCATGCTTAGCTGTCTGTGCACGCTGCCCTCTTCGGTCGTAGAGCCGCGGATCATTGAAGTCATGCTGCATCAGCTGCGCCCGTTCATCAAAGTCAATTAGATGATCCGGCGGATATGTGCTCTGTCTATGCTGCATGGCCGCCAAAGCGCCAGCATTGTTTGGCTGATGTCTGGGCGGCCCACCATGGTAGCCACAGCTATGTGGCACCGATGTCATTGGCTTGCTGGCTATGCTGGCATACATGTTCACGTTGCTCGGCTCCGCATTGGCATAGCTATCCAGGGGCGTGGCATAGGGCGCATTTAACTGACTGGAGATATTGTAGGGCAGCGGATAGCGATTACCGGGCGCATTATAAGCGCCAGCAACAGCTGCATACGAGGCGCTGCTGCCCATGCTAAGCCCATCCAGGCAATCGTACGGCGTCTCATACAAGTGTCCGTGTTGTGGATGCAGTGCAGGGCAATCTTTGGTATGTTGATCAAATGAATGGCGATGCGGTAACGTAGCATGTGGCTCCTGATAATGTTCCAAGCTGCGTGAATGCGTCATCAATGCGCCCTGCGGCTGTTGATACATATAATTGAGATTCGAGGGCGGGATTGATTGATGGATGGGTGCATGCAAGGCACAGCTATTCGGATTGCTATTGCTAGGTCCATGCAGCGCACAGGGAGCGGGCAGGGCAGTCAGCTTTTCCGCCGTACAACTGTCGCAACGATTAGGCGCTATATTGCTGTAGGTATTCTCCGTATTAAGTTGCTGTTGCTGCTGCTGTTGCTGGAGTTGCAACTGCTGCTGCTGCTGTTGTTGATGCTGTTGTTGTTGCTCTTTGCGCAGCCGCTTCTCATGCAGTCTATAAGCCATTTCCTTAATGGTTTGTGTTGTGCCGCCCACATGTCGCTCCCGATAATGGAATATATCCTGCCAGCTGCAGCTGAAACCCTCGGCGCTCAGTCCCGCATAAATGTGTTTCATTATTTGGCACTCCACATAGGCAGCCATGGCATCGCGACTGACATTCGTCACCTGATCGGGACAAATGGGTCCCTCCAGCACAAATGTGTCCTCGGCAATGCGACGATAGCCCATGGCCAGAAACAAGCGTTCAGCATCGATCAAATTCGATTCCACCTCATGCTGATACGAACCGGAGTAGGTCTGTAAATAGAAAAACCCGATTAGATCATCTGAGAGCTATTGAAATATGCTGTACAAGCTTACTTTGAGCGTGCGAAATTCCTTGCGCCAGGGCTTGGTGAACAAGTTGTTGGCATATTGACTGATGGCCTCGAAGCCAACAATCGCATTCTGTGCCGTGAACTCATTGAGCTCGCAAACAGTTCGACGAAGCACTTGCCCCGTTTCCGGCAAAAAGAATTTGCGATCATGCGGCACCACGCAAAGAAACTCCTTTAGGCAAGCTATCAAAATAAAGATAAGCACAATTATATTAGTCTGTAAATCGGAATAGAAACTGTTCTCTTTATAGTAAAAAGACAGCCTGTTAAATCCGCCGGAGACTTTTAACAACTTATTTACTCACCCTCGACCTTTTTCCGTTCCTCCAATTTCTGTAGGCTTTCCTCGGTTTCAAGAAACGTCCAGTGGCGTCTCAGTATCTCGTCCCATAAATCGCAGGGTACAAAATCGGACATTGTGGCGTGGCGTGACATGCAGCAACGCCAAGGACACTCATTCAATGCAACGGACGCTCCTGCAAGCCAAAAAGTGAGAAAAACAATGAATAGTGGAAGAAAAATTCATCAAAGAATATAAAATGCTCTACAAAATACATACATAGCTATCTTAGATAGAAAACGAAAATTTTTTAAAATGTTGGATTTAGAAAATATTTTATAAAACTAAAAAGTTAAAAAGCTTTAACTCTTTGTTTAATGCAAAATGTAGAAATCTAATCTAATATATATATTGCTCATTAAAAAAACAAGATTTCTGTTATCAAATGAACTTTAGAAACTGGTAGAATAAAGCAAACAAACAGATAGACAGACAAGCATACAGGCAGGTGTGTTGAAACTGACATTTTATATATATTTCATTCTAGGAAATACTGGAATACCTTATAAGCATGTTTCAAGTTACATGACGTAACTATAATAGCCCCCTCTCTGCCTGGCCGTCAGCTTATAAAAATGAATTCAAGGCCTGCATCTTCAAAGCAAGACTTTTATTGATTTTAAAAGCAAATGCTCTTAACAAACAGCTAACAATTACGAGCAACTGCACATTATATATGTATATCTATATCTACATATACATATATATATATGTTAGTTGGACTGAAGCCCAATTCAGAGACCCCCACTTCAAATTGGCCCAGTCGTAATGCAGAATCTGCCCAAATGGCTGGCATATGAATCACAGGCAATCTCATGGGACGGAGAACAAAAATCGCCATCCGGCATGACGCACGCTCAAGCTATCAGAACAATATACAATATATATATAAGTATATATATATAACTATATTTATTTGACAACAACAAAAACAATATCCAACGGACGCTGATAGAGTAAACAATGGCAACATGTTTGCTAGCTGTTGCCCGCCTTTGGCTATGCCAGCCACATCGATAATGACTGTTAGTTAATACTTATCAAGAGCCAGCCCAACCACCCAACTACTCACCGCAAACCGAGCAGAGGGAAAACAGCTGAGGACCGGCATTTGCAATCTACGATTAGATTCGCTTACCAAACCCAATATCAACAACAACAGCTTGGTAAATCAATAAAGCGTTTGCTTAATTGTGCTACATATATACAGACATGCATATATACATGTACATACATATATATACACACTTAGCTATATTTATATTGAGCTAAGAAGCTGCAATTCGCAATTGGGTTAGCTGAGTAAATCAATGAATAAATAATTTTATGCCGATTTGAATACAAGCAAAACCGCTTAGCGCATATGCATGTATAATTAACATCTATCACAAAATTTGGATGCGACACAAAAAGGGGGGCGAATTCCACAGAATTGACAATTGAAAAACCTGAATAGTCAATTATTTTTTTTTTAGCAATTAAAATTGATTGCAATATTTCAAATGAAACGAATTTTGAAGGTTCTTTCTAGAGGGTTCAATAGCATTTATGTTCAGTTTTGTATTTCCCCTATTTATAAATAATACTTTGCTGTTTTTCAACACTAGAAGAGCGCAATATAGTTTGTTGTTGATGTATATCGGTATGTATCGATATATATAAACAAAATATACATATAATATAGTATAGTATATAATATACTAAATAGCTTTTTATACTTTCAGGTACATTTATATTTATATATCGATATATTCGTCACAAAACCTTTAATCACCAACAAAATCATTTAAATAGCAAATTTCTCAATTATTTCTAGCTTCCCAGTCATCTGCCATAGAGTCTGACAGCTGAACAGTATTGCATTTCCAGGGTATTTGCAGGTGTGTGTGAGTGTAACTTAAATCGTTTCAGCAGACAAAGCTGTTGAGCTTTGCACAGCTGCTTGAATAGCTGATAACTGTTTTAAAAGTTTATTAGTCACCCCGGTAGCAACAACAATCTGCATATATTATTTGCAAATCAGCGACTGGCATCTTGCCTGGAGCTGGGGAGGGCTGAGGCGAGTGGGCGGCAGAGGAACCATAAAAGTTGGCGCTGCAGTTGCACGGTGACAAATTCAATTTAAGGCGAACGAAATAGAGCGCGACTAGACGAAGTCTGAAGGTTAGACAGAGAGAGTTGCTGAGAGTACTATGGAGCTTTTAAGCCCTGCTGAAATCTTATTAGCTTTTTGTTTTATTTTTTGAGTGGGACTTCTACCACTGTACTTAACGCAATTTTAATTAAATGAAGCCACAAAGTTGATTGGCAGCTGAAAAAAATGCCTGTCAAAGTTGGCTGCACATTTAATAAGTCGTTGAGACCAAAAGGAAAACAATGCAACTTTTAATTTGTATATTTTATGAGGCCAAGCTGGGTGCTGCCGCAGGAGCGAAAGAGGCAGCGAAAGGGCAATGGTTGCAACTTGAAACGTGAGATGGGTAAAAAGCAAACAACAACAAAACAGAATAAAAAAAAAACTGTAGAAAGTGAACGGTACAAAAGTCGAGCGTGTAAGATCGAGCGAGAGAGGTATAGAGCGAGCGCAAACAATCGTCAAAGAAAGGTGGAAAAGCACGCACACAACAGCAACAGCAGCAAAGATGGTAACAAAAGCCTTTGAAGTAACGCTGTAAAGCCAAGTGAATGCTGCACAAAACAACACCAGCAACAATAAGACTGCAGCAGGTCTGAACAACGCAGAAAAAAATCAATAAAAACTAAATGAAGTGCAAAACGAGCGCAATAACAAAAAAAAAAACATGCCAAGACAAACACACACACACATGCATATACACACTCTCGCAAACAACGGTCTGATCAGCTTGAAAGTCACGAACTGTAAATTGCTCTCTCACACTCTCTTTCTCTCTCTCACACTTTAGCTCAGCCTGAGCTTTTATGCCTGTGCGTAAATAAAGAAACTACGCGCTGTCAATAACGTGGGAGTGGGAGAGACACGCAACTAGCTGAAGCTGAAGCTTTAACTGCGCCGTTAACTGTAAACAACGCAGCAATGTTGTTTTTCTTGTTGTTTCTCAGCATTTCGCATGCGAGTGCAAATGAACATTAATTAACAAGCCACATTGACATTGACAGCATTCAGGGTGAATATGAGTAAGAATTTTAAATATTCTTATTGGAATATTACAAATCACATCAGAGCACTCAGATTATTGGTCATTTATTGATTTTGACAATTTGACCTAAGCAGCAGTGTGTGTGCGTGTGTGTATCTGCTTTACTTATATTTTAAAGTATTTTTTCATTTCAATTTTGCTGTTGCGAGCATTTGGCGCAACAGTTTAAAGCACTTTTCTTGGCAAGGTGACAAAAATTGCGTGAGTATGTGTGTGTGTGTGCAAATGTCTGTGTGTCCGTGTGTGTGACCCGTTAGTTCGTAGCCGGCAAAGTCTACGGCAGGGTGCTCCAATTCTTATTTTCAGCCCAACACTTGCAACACTAAATTTAGCAAAACACACACACACACTCGCACAAACACGGCACATTCACAGCATCACAGAAAAGCTTACACCAGCAGCAGCAGCAGCAGAAAAAAACCGGAAATAAACTTACAGAAATTCCTCATTGCTGTTGTTGTTGCAATTGTTGTTGTCGCCTTGTTTAATAATTTTGTGCATCTGCATCGCTGTTAAAGTCCAGCTCGCAATGTCCGCTAAGGTTGCCGAATTAAGTGCGTGTTGCGTTTTTTTTTTTTTTTTGGCGTGGGTGGTTAAACGTCTATTTTTAGCACACGAGAGTAGCGAAGCAAAGCAAAGCAAAACGACGTGCGAATGAACGGAGGAATGCTTCCGCTTGTTGTTATTGTTTTAACACCAGCTGCACACACTTATCGATAGCGTTTGACTAGTAATGGCCAGCGCTCGCTTATTCACTTCAGCAACAAATGCGCGTATGCATTAACTGACGCATTTTCTCATTAACTTTAATTTGCACATTATATATTTTGTATTATTATTATTATCATTATGCGCTGCGTTGTGTTCGTGTCATTTTCACAGCAAACTAAACTTTGTAGCTTAACAGCACTGTTTTTATGCCAGCTTACAGCACTGCCACCATCGATTGGATTTTGGTTTAAAATATCGATATTCAATGTGCTAGGGCTGCATTAAAAACACGCGCTCTGCTAAAAAAGGTAAACACGCGAGATGGATTTTGATTTGGGTTTCGCCGAGGAGCCAAATGATGCAGCTTGGCTAAGTAATCGGTACTTTCCCAGCAAATTGGGCGGCCAGCCGGCATGGCTGGAATTGGAAATACTGCCAAGCACAGCCCAGCTGCAGTGCAAACAGTGTCACGCACAAAAATCATTTCTCTGCCAGCTTTATGCGGCCTTCGAGGATGAATTCAATTTCCATCGCAGCATTTACGTGTTTCTGTGCAGGAATGCCGAGTGCCAGCAAAGCAACAATGCTGGGTATGTATAGATGAGTACTTAAATATATATAAATTAAGTCTTTCTATGATGCTTAAACAGAAATTTCACTGTGCTGCGCTCACAGCTGCCGCTGAAGAATAAATTCTACTCGGAGCAGGAACCCGCAGAGGACGGCGAGCCCTTGGTAAGAAGAGAGTAATTTACTCTATATTAAACAAGCCTCATAATCCTTTATATTTCTGCAGCCCGCTATAGCCAGCTCAAGGAAACTCTGCGCCGCTTGTGGCTGCTTAGCTCCACTCGCCTGCAGCCGCTGCAAGAGTATCAACTACTGCTCCAGCTCCCATCAGCGCGCGCACTGGAAGCAGCACAAGCCGAGCTGTGGCACTGGACAGTCAGCAGCTGCCTCTACACCTCTGCCAGAGATTGACTTTCCCCTATACGAAATCGTCATGGAGCGTGAATCAACAAGTGAAGCAGCCGAGAAGGATGAGGAAGCCTGCCTGGCCGAGTTTGAACAGCTCTCAGCCAGCGGCCAAACGGGCGAGCTGCGTGACGTATCCGAAAAGGAGCTGGAGAAGTACTTTGGCAGCGCAGCTGCAGCGGAAGACAAAGTCTTTCAAAGCTTCAGGAAACAAATTGCAGCTGAGCCCGAGCAGATCGTGCGCTACAAACGCCAGGGCGAGCCGCTCTGGATAGCCAATGTGCAGGACACGATTGAGAGTCAGCTGCAGGAGATGCCTAACTGTGCGCAATGCGGCGGTCCACGTCAATTTGAGTTCCAGCTAATGCCACAAATGTTGACGCTGCTCAAAGACGATCACCTAGACTGGGGCGTGCTAGCCATATACACCTGTGCGCGTAGCTGTCCAATTAGCGGCTATGTGGAGGAGCATCTCATCAAACAAGATATAGTAGGAGGAGCAGCAGCAGCAGTAGATGTGGCTTAAGTTATTTGGGTTACAGTCTCTGCTGTATGTATACAAACCAATTTTATTTGTTAAAGGACGAAACAAAATATAAGAAAGAAAAGTACGGCGACGATCTAAGACAATGATTACGAATCGATGATCTTGACTACGATTACTTTAGTTTGATAATGGGAAAATAGCTATGCTTGCTAAAATCAAACTCCGGCTGACGCTTCAGCTCCTTCTGATGACCACGCGCGAGCACATTCATGACCACAAAATTTGTGCGCGCTATTTGCAGCAGATCCAAGATCTACAAAGAAAGGAATTCAAATTAGTTAAGAGTGAATAAATGGAATAAATCTCATCTAGCGCTCACCTCTTGCTCTGGATTTTGTATGCTCTCTAGCACATTGCGCGCCTGATCGAAGTGCTTGGCCGCAAAGCTATAGAGCTCCTCGACGCTGTTGAGCATCATGTGATCTCGTATATTCTTGAACTCAGCATAGGAAACGGGCGGCGGACTGGTCAAGGGCACAAAGGGCGCGAAGCGTCGATTATAGCGTATCTCCTCGTTATCAAAATTCGACATGGGCAGACGCACGCGTCCGTCTTTGGTTAGAGCGCCCATAGCTTTGTACATGCCGCCGCACAAGCTGAGTAGCGCATGGTAGTAGACAATCTCCTGGCGATAGGGACGCTGTTGTTTCTTGTTCTTTTTGGGCTTAGCGGCTTTGCGATTCTTGCCACCTGATCCGCCGCCACCGCCATTCAGTTGAATTCGGCTTTGATGCTCGGCATATTCCTCCTGTGCCAGCAATATATTCTCGGTGCGCGTCAAGGCAGATACCAAGAATCCGACTAGGAACTCATAGGGATACCAATAGATATAGAGAAACTCGTGCACAGCATACAGCTCCAGCTCAAAGCCCGACATCAAATAGATGAGCATTGCACGGAAACAGTTGTAGAGCACCCAGGTGGAGAAGTGTGTGCTGTGCTTCAGCGCCGTTGCGTGCGACTCGTTGCCCTCCATGGCACGATCGTTGGCCAGCTGATTCATGAGGGAATCCAGCCGTGCCGCATCCACCTGCAGCGGATCAAAGTTCTCAATTAGGTGCGCCAGCTTATCACGTTGTCTAGCTCGATTGAAGCCACACAGGCGTATAAACTGATTGAAGGTGTTCATGTTGATGCAATAGCGAAAGAAGGTTTCCAAGTGCTGCTGCACTCGGGGATCATTGGCCACCGGATGCTTGGCGTTTAGTACTGGAGGTGAATTGAAAGCCTGCACCGAATGCCTCAAGAATTGCTTCATCGACTGCTTGCCGTGGGCCAGGCGTATGCTCGAGCTGAACAGGCTCTGCAGCACGCTGCGCGAGAGAATGCAGTGTCCCGACTTGCGGCTGTATTCAATGAAGAAGTTCTAGAAGCAAATAAACAAATTATTGATATATAGAGATAAAGTTTCTCTCGATTCTCTTGTTGTTACCAGCGCTGAGTAGTAGTCCTTGTATCTGATCACCTTGCAGGCGTACTTGAAACGCGCCACCATCTCCTCCAGAAACTGATAGCTGGCGGGACGTTCGCGTATTTTAATGCTGCGTGGAAACGTAGGCGGCTGGCTGCGGTCATGTATGCGCGGCGAGAAGCCCATGGGATTAGGCGCCTCAGCTGGAAAGAGTTTTCAAGAGATTTGCTGATTAACTATATAATGTTATATAGACCCGCATACTTACAACCCTCCACGGGCTGTGTGCCACGTTCGATGGTGCGTTTGATGAGCGGCAGCAGTTCGGAGGCCACATTGAGATTCTTGTAAATCTCATTGACTGCCTCCTCGGCACTCTCGGCGCCCACCATCAGCTCCACTTGGTAGATGGCTTGAAAGAGGTGACGCATGAAGCGCAATCGATGCACCACAGCCATCAAATTTTGATTTTCAATGCTCGTCAGTTGCTTGCACTTGCGCACCAGCTCATCCTCCACCTCCTTCAATAGACCCGCAATCGTTGAGGGCTGTGCCTTTTCCGCTGCCAGCAGCGCCGAATTGCCATACAATTGAAAATCCTCCTCCTCGTTAACGGCGGCCAGTATGATGATGTTCTTGATGACCACGATGAGATTGCGCACGGCGGTGCAAAAGACGCGCAGCGCCTTATCCTGAATCTGCGACGGGGCATGCAGATAGAGGCAGGTGAAAAGCACTTGATCCATTGAGTTGCCCTCCAGCCAGGAGACCAAACAGGCAAACAGTGCATCAAATATGCCAATCAGCTCAGCGGGCTCCAGGCCATCCAGTTTAATGGCACCCATCTGGAATTTAGACATGGATGAAGTTAAGGACTCCTTCAAAGACATTTCCCACTCACCGCTACGGCTGCTTCAAAGGAGGGCGGTGGCAAATCAAACTTGTCAAAGCCCATGCCCACGTCCATCTTGGGATCCATGATTTCTATCGCAGACATAGCCTCAAACAAACCGAACAGCATATCCTGGGCCAACTCGCCGGGCAACAGCTCGGAACAGGCATCGTGGAACTCCTCCGTCACGTCCACCCAGCCGTGTATGGGATATTGTGTAATGTCTTCGGCGGCGCTGCCGCCGCGTATTGCACGTTGCACCTCATTGTCCGCAAAGCCACACTCACTCATGCTCCACTCATCTGGGTCGTTGCTGTTCTGCTCCCGCTCCATGTCTCGCTGCTCAGCTGTTGTGCGCATTGCTGAGACGGATGCAGAGGCAGCGGCTGCGGCAGCTGCAGCCGCTGCTGCTGCTGCTGCGGCGGTCGCTGCCTGAAAATCTGTTGGCTGCTCGCTGGCGTAGGTTCCGTGCATTGTCCCTTATCGCCCAGATGCTTGGCAAATAGTTGCTTTTGTCAATTACAATTGTTTTTTGTGTTATTAATCGAGTCTTTGACTTTTTTCTTGCCGTGCATCTAGGGTTTGAGGCAGTGTTGATAAGTTCGGCGCAGAGTGCACAGCACTGACCAAAGCGTATTTGACAGCACTGTTTTTGTTTGGCGCCAAACACGTTACAAATTCAAAGAATATGTAAAATAAAATTAAACTGTTGAAAACAGTGTTAAAGCTTGCTACAAAAATATGCTTTTAACTAGATTGTATGTATATTAGGTAAACACTCTTGCAGAATTTTTCATGTGTTTTTATATACGAATTTTCTGTTTTTTCACATTCTTGCTGTGCCTCTAAGATTTTGTTCAGTGTTGCTGGCAGTGTTGATGAAGAGTAATTCAAGTGAGCAACACTTGCCAAGCGTATTTGACAACACTAATTTGGCGCCAAATACGGTTTAAATTCAAAGCATATGTAAAATCAAGTCAAACTTTTGAAAACTGTCTAAAAGCATGCTACATAAATATTTCAAGTACTAGACTATGTTTGCTAGAATGTGCATAAATATTATTGCATAATATTTATTATTTTGATTTATTCTGCAGTTTGATGTAAAATATAGAGTATTTTCAAGCCAACATTTGAGTTGTTTTGTCATGCAGTCATTAAGTAATCTATATGAATGAATTGTAAATGCAGCAATTTTTTTTTTTAGCACGCTTCGGTTTAAATGCTGACTATATAAAATTTATATTTCGATATGAGTAATTTGGCTGACATGGCGAAGTTAACAATATTGCTCCGTAATATTTTCGGCTGATAAGTAGTATAAACTGCCGCAAGCTACTGCTGAGTGTTTGCTCAACAATTGTTATCGCAATTAATTTGTATTTACTCAAATGGCATATAAGAACAGCGACTAGTGCTGCCTTATCAAATGGCCTCAACTGTTATCGGTCGCGCTCCATTTTGAGTGGAAAGTGGAAAAGCTCGCTCAGAGCTCCGTCTGCCTCTCTCTCTCACTCTTTCACTCTCTCTCTCTCTCTCTCACTTACTGCTCCACAGCGCGCTTTAGTTTGTCTCCACAATTTGGGGGTTGTCCGTGTTTGAGTGCTTCGAATGCCCAAATAACGGCAGAATTGAGTGGCGCAAAAGCATTTCACCAATGCGAGGGGTTGTATTAGTTTGTTTACAACAATTCGGTTTCAGTATCAAATGCGTTGCCCTCGTGGTTAAGACGCGCTAACGGTCAACCGCTAAAAAAATAAAAGCAAAATAATAAAAAAAACACACAGAGTTTATATCGCACAGGGCGCACAGATTTAAAAGAACACGACAGAACAGCAAAAAAAAAAGAAAAAAAAAACACAAATCAAATACGAAGTGCCAAGTTCTTCAACAACTAACTGCTCGAATTTCTTCTTCAAGGAAGCAGTCGACCCGATTTATTAGCCAACGCGTAAGTTTTTCTAACCCACCTCCAATAGTATGTTGATTTTTTTTTTTTTAATTTATGTATATGGTTCATAAGGAAAATGTTGTTTTGTTTTTGTTTTTCTTTATTGTACTTTGTGCCTTACAATTTATTGCCATGTGTTTTGCTGTCTGTGTTTCTGCTTTGACAAGTTCTAAAACAAAACAAAAAACCAAAAAAAAAAAAAAAAAAAAACAGAAAAAAACCAAAATCAAATATATGTATTTAAAGAAAAAAGAAAATAAAAATATCCGTAGCAGAACTTGATTAAATACAGCAAGAACAAACACGAAACAAAAATTACGAGACTTTTTGGCAAGCGACCAAATCAAATTATCAAAAAAATTGTCTGACCCTATAAATACTATATATGTATATATATATATATATAGGCAGCCACGACTGAACCAGAACAAAATACTATATAAATTTTCACTTAAGCATATGCCAAACATTAAATATTTATAATATATAATTCTTTATAGTTTTATTGCTTGCCAGTCTAGACCCAAGCTTATTTTGAAAATATGTCGAAAATTTGTTGTGCGAAAATTTCCGAGGTATTTTAATGTGCTTGACCTAAAGAATCACTCTTTGCAGAATGTTTTGGGATATGGATTTTATTTTTTTTAAATATATAGATAAATGTTGACCTAAAGAGTGACATTTGCAGAATAATTTGTAATAAATAGATTTTTTTTAAAAATATATTTAAGAATTTGACATGAAAAATCCCTTTTGCAGATGGGTTAATATTATATAGATTTTAAAAATATATATAAATATTTTTGGAGATTTTTTAACTAGAAGAAGCTCGCCAACCTTTAAAGAAATTGATATTCAACTTATAAAGCATATCTACAAATTTATTTTATGAAAAATAAAACCTGCAAAGTCCTATGTATTATTTTTTTAAATTAAAGCATAAGCTTATCTGTTATTTAAAAAAAAAAAATACTGCCTCAGTTATATAGATGCAAACATATAACAAATTCTAGAGATATTCTTAAGTCTTCGCCTTAAAGAAAAATTTAGAACAGTTGTGAAATTTTATTTTATGAACTATAAAAAAATATATAGAAAAACCATTATACCCTGATTTCCCATTTTCAATAGGTTCAGGGTATAAAAATAATGAAATTTTTATAAAGCATTTTTTTTACTTTAGAACTATAAACTCATCTATTAAAATTTTTTAAAAATGGTTCGTTAAAGTATAATATATTTTGTGAAACATTAGATTAGTCTTAAAAATTATAAAAATAAAAATAAACAATAGATAAAAGCAGGCAATTTGCAGACTTTGAGCTTGTTGACTATAAAAAAATAAAAATAAAAAAAAAATAAAACATAAAAAATTCCTAGAACTTGCTGAAGCATTTGATACTGGCAGAAACTGGTGCTTTCTTATGAAAAAGTATTGTTCAGATAATAACTTAAATATATATATAAATATAAATATAAATATAAATATAAATTAAATTGTAGAATAGACTTTTACCTTAAGCTTTACAGTACAAAATCGTTATCTTACTCTATGCCAGACAAACAACGCGTGACAATTTTGCTAGGCTATCTATGGCTATGAAAATTGATAAGAAATTAAATGTTTGTTCATGGGAACAGTCTCCTATTGATTGCTACAATTATAATTGAAGTATTATCAGGGACTAAAATGTGAAAGCCCAACAGGCAATTGAAATTTCAGATTTCAGATTTGAGATTTCAATTTTCGATCTGACTGGCTGAAGAGCTTGTGGCAAATCGTGACAATTGACCAAATTATCGATGTGAAGCACGCAGCCAGACGATTTGTAGGTACACAGGATAAACACACATATAGGACATGAAATGGTACGACTACAAAATGTCGAAACGAACACGGAGAGCAAGCAAAAATCCGCACGTACGCGATAAAAGCAATGAAAATCAAAGTCATGTAGACAACACACAAAGCAAAAAGATGTGGGGAAATGGGAAAAGGGAAAAGGGCGCAAGGAAAATCAGAGCAGAAACTTACACATGGAATTTATTTCAATTGATTGGAGCAAAAAAAGAAAAAGAAGCTCTGCTAACAAAGAAGAAATTCCGAGAAACCAAGACCCATTGGAAGTCCCTCTTCCTTGGAGCCGTATTAAAGTTACGTATACGCCCCCAAAGCCCAGCTGAAGTGAGGGCAAAAACTTACACATGGCATTTATATCAATTGAAAACAAACACAAAGGAGGCAGAGGTCTAAGCTCTGGCAAAGAATAAATTCCAGTTACTCAGGCGAGTCCAGACGTTGATTTGGAATGTATTAAAGTTGCGTATACGCCCCCAAAGCCCTCTCGTTCGTGCCCCCTCTTTGGCCTTGCCTAGACTTGTTCCTTTTTCCTTCTTTTTTTTTATGCTACATTTTTGTATCGATTTGATTGGATTTCATGTTACGAGTTTGTTGTGTTTAACACGCTTCAATAAAGTTCAGCCCGAGGGAGTGCAGAAAAAAGCCAGTTGAATGCCTGTGCCTTAATACGCAGCCCCCACTTCCTTCCTTCCTTCTTGGCTCTGCGGCTTGGTCTACTTAATTGAATTCAAATGGATGACAGATGAGAAGGTCATGTGTGTACGGGTTCGTGTGCGAGTGTATGTGTGTGAGTGTGTGTGTGTGTGTGTGTGTGTGAATGGGTATCAAATAAAATGCAGACCTGGACAATTGGTAAATGGTATTAGTATGGGTCGAAGGATTTAGACATGATTAGCTGAACTTGGCTATAGAAGAGGAAAGAGAAATTGAAGAAAATATAGAAAGAAATATAGCTAATTTACAGAATATAGAATACGAGGAAAGGAAGGAAGTATTTGATGGACTGATGGGACTTTAATTATATAGCAATAGATCAATAGATAGTGTTATTGATAAGATAGGAGGTCACTAGTAATTATTATTATTGTTATGTTATTAAATATTAGTATTGGAAGCACCTTTGTATGCGATTCTCATTTTTTAACTAATATTATTTCAATTTGCATAGATCTTTAGAGCTGTGGCAGAAAGTGCGACTAGGTAAGAGTGAATGTTAGAGTAGGATAAGTAGTATGTGAGAAATCTATTGAGACTGAGACATATAGACAACGAGAGTCAGAAAGAGACAGAAAAAAAAGTGACAGAAAAAAAGAGATGGAGAGAGAGATAAAAAGGATTAAAAAGACAGCAAGACAGACAGAGAAAGGGACAGAGAAATACAGAGAAACAGTGAAGAGGGACAGAGAGAGAAAGAAAAGGAGGAAGCGAGAAAGAAATGGATAGAGAGTTACAACGTCAGAGAAAATGAGAGGAAGAGGGAGAGAGAGTAAGAGATATATAGAGAGAGGGACGGATAGAAATAGAGAGAGATATAGTGATAGACCGAAAAGCAGAATCCATGAGGCAGATAATGATGGAGAGTTCCAATGTAACAGTGAAGAGAGACACACAGAGAGAAAGGCAGAAGAAAAAGAGACAGAACGACAGAGATAAAGACAGAGAGAACGACAGTGAAGAAAAACACACATAGAAAAAGACAAGCAGAACGACAGAGAAACACGAAGAGGGGAGAGAAACATAGACCTAAAAGTAGAGTCTTAAATAAACTTCAACTTTCTTATATTACTATAAGCAAAAGATCAGAGATATTAGTGCCTAATCAAAATAAATGCCTAACAGTCAAAGAGTATCTGATAAATATAGCTACAATATTGCTCAAATGGTAATTTGTTTCTGCACTCAGGTATTAAATCAACATTTACTTAAAGTTCCATGCCAAGCAAAAAGTTGTTGAATAGAGCACAGAGCACAGAGTACAGAACAGCCTTTTGAGTAATGCTTTGTGCTGGATAAAATATGCGCGCAGTCGACCAAAAGGCAGCTGAATGGAAAAACCATTTTTCATGCAATTAAATAAATGAGTGCGCACATATATATATATATATATTGGATTGTGTGTTTTTGGATGGGGGCTTGTTGTGTGGGGGGGCTGTGGGAAAATGTTCACTTTTCGTTAGCTTAATGAGTCTAGAAGGCAAAAGTAAAAGCTGTTTAATCCAAATGCTAAGCGCCTTTTGCGCACAAACCAATTAAGTTGAAATGTTTGCCTCGATGATGCTTCACTAAACAAAGGCAGACAGGACCTACCCATGCCCCATTCCACTTTGATATAGATAGAAACATAACAATGACAATAAAAACACATCAAAATCAATCTGTCAACAAAGCTGTTTCTCACTCCACCTCCCTCTCTCTCCCTTGCCCTTTCTTTCTCACTCGAAGTCTTTGTCAAGTGCTGTCAGCAGAAGGACTTGTAACAGCCTCGGGTGGATGGGGGTGGTTGGCTTTTGAGTTCTCCCTTAGCGAACGGCAACTATAGTCGACCCTTGAGTCATTGAGTTTTTTTTTCAAGTATTTAAATGCGAAATGTACTTTGCAAGTCGTGAACTTGACTTGAGTCTATATAGATGCCATTATCATTAGCACACCGTCAGCAACAAAACAAAACAAAACAAACAACAGAGCATCATCAGCAGCAGCAGCATCAGCTGCGTCAAAGGAAACAGCATGCCGGATCTCATTTTATTACAAGAGGAAAGGCAAACAGCAAAATGGCGCCAACATTGTGTCAGGGCTTAACAGAGGGAGAGGTTGGGTGGATGGGTGAGCCCTAAGGCAGCTTGTTGCTACTGCACTCCAGCCAAGCGGCAAACACCATAATGATAATAATGATGATGATGACAGCGATGATGATGTGCGGCAGCTGCCTGGCTGGCTTCCTGCCAACAATTTAGTTTGCTGTCTGTTTGCTTTTCATTCAGCAAGGCGCGAGGCGTGGAGCAACGGGGCGTATGCGTATTGTTCCGTGCTGGGCATGCCACAGGGACTGCCAGATTAGCTGTGCAGCAACAACAGCTGCAACAACAACAAGAACAACAACAGCAAACAACAAACAACAGCCACAGATTTCAGCGCTGCTGCAGTGTGGCATATGCAAGGAATTATCTTGCATTTTGCAGCATTTCATTTTAATTGAGCTTTAAGCTCTTCCACATCCATTTACCACTTCGCACTAGTTTTTATTTTTATTTTTCATTTCCATTTGCATTTTAAGCCCCTTTTTGCCACTAAATGCAAATGCGACAATGAATATGTCATGCAGATGCCGCACGAAATTGCGAGCAATTTATGCAACGTCTGTTGAACGATATTTATAGAGTCATATCTATCTGTATCTGTCTCACTCACTTTTGCTCGCTGTCTCACTCTCTGGTGTTTTAAATTGGGCTGATCCAATAAAGTGTGAATGCTGTGAGCCACAGATAAAATAAATGTAAATGCAGAAAATTTAAAGCGCGAATAAGCGTAGCGAATGCTTAAAGTCGAGGGTATACGCGGGGTAGCTTGTTTCTGTATACATTTGATAAGGGCATAAGGAAGAACGAAGAAGCTCTCATACGAAATTAATGGATTTTGGATTATAATCCACGTTATTTGTTTTGAAAAACTGAAAAATTTTGACCCAAATATGTTTTCCGCTCTAGCACCTTGGAAATAGAATATTATCTATATTATATAGATACAGAGTAAGCGTGATCTATAGTAACATAAATATAGTATAAGCATATACTCCAGATATCATCTATATTAAGTATTGTAGTATATGCATATACCCCAGCTATGATCTATACTATGCAGTATAAGCTTATACCCCAGTTATCATTTATACTATTTAATGAAAACTTATCTCCCTAATATCATCATCTGTACTATATACTATAAGCTTATACCCCAGATATCATCTATACTATATACCTTTTGTAAGCTTATCCCACAGCTTTGTTGTTGTAATAGTGCGCATTGAGAGATGACACACTTTTCCAACACCCCAGCCAAATTGTTTTGTTTATGAAAACACAGGCATGTAATACACACAGATATATAGATATATACATATATATATATATATATATATACATCTACTATCATCAGACAGATATTACGGGTGCAATTTAATAAACAAGCAGAGCTAATGAATTTTTATTGCCATCCATGGGCCCAGCAAATTGTTGAATAGGCAAATTTTAGTTAGATTTCGGCTGGGGAAGAGGGGTCCAATCGCCCCCCACTCTAAACACTCTTAAGTAGTCCATAGATCACGATAATACAATGGTTTATATATAGTTCGGCTTTGTTGTTGTAGAAAACGTGCTGCTTTATGGCATTGATGCGAGATAAAAGCGCCTTAATGTCTTTAGAATGTAGCATTAATTTCGCAAAGGCGCAAATCAAATAAATAAAATCAACTAAAATAAAATAAAATAGAAATAGAGATACCTAGAATACATTTAAATCCAACAAAGCTTTAGCTCTGTTGTTGTTGCCAACTGAGTTTCGTTTTAATTGTAGCCCAGACTGAAGAGCAAGTGACAACTGACTGCAGAATACTCGTTCGGTAGGCGGACGGACAGATAAACTGATAGAGGGAGGGACAGATAGGCGAACAGAAGCAGAAACGAACAACGGGACAGGTGAATGAAAGGACGGACAGGCAGACAGACGATCGGGCCGACGGACGGACAGACGGTCGACGGACTTACATACAGTCGGACTGACAAACAGGGCAGAAGATCAGAAGGATACAAGGACAGTTACATTGATGAAACGGTAGACGGATGGATGGAAAGAGCAACGAACAAGCGGAAGATGGATGCACGGATAGACAGTGGATTGGGCTGCCGGACGGACAGCCGGACAAACAAACAGTCGGACTGACAGACAGACGGATGGAAGAACAGAAGGATACAAGGTCAGTTGAATAGATGCATCGAAAGACAGACAGATGGAAGGACATTCGGATGAACTACTAGGTGAAAAACCCATACACTCCCTTCACTTAAAGAACGTGTATAAATAAAAACACCCACAGCCGGGTGGGCAATGCTGATAAGGTGCGATTTGAAGTCATTGAATTGAAATTTACAAAAAAACAGAAAAAAGAAGAAAAAATAACCTGGCCACTGGTAATTGGAAAAGCTGGCAAACAGCAGCGACGCGACGGCGGTGACGTGTGGCATACGACAACGCGACGTCGGCGACATTGGCTTTCAATTTCAAGTCACGTTTAAGCATTAAATGTTGACTTAAAGCCAGCCAGCCAGCCACACGACCAACTCAGCCATCGAGTCGGAGTCGGACTTCAGTTCAGCTTAGCTCAGCTCCAACCGACCGTGGGCCATTTGTCCAGTTGCCACCCGTCGCCTCCGACGTCGTCATCGTTGGCTGTTTGTGGGGTCAAATCAATTCCGCTTTGTCAAGCACAAGCAAACACGGACACACACACACATACAGGGAGAGTGAGAGAGAGGGAGAGGGCGAGGGAGAGGGAGGGACACACAGTTACACACCTGTCGGAAAAGCCAACATAATTTGTTACCGAACTTATTTGCTATATATAATATATATTAAAGCTTTTGTTATAAATTTTAATAGATATTGAATAGTATATAGTATATAACATATTGTTTGTATTTGTCACTAAATACGAGAGTAGTCTTAAAAGTTTATGTACTGATCAAAACAATAATGAATATGCTTATGTATACATTAAGTCCATCAAGTCAAGCTCTTGACTAGAGTTAACTAAAGGAAACTTATAATAACAACCTGCAAGGGTCACCTGACAACTAGCCAAACTTAATCAAGTCAAACTTTTTCTTTTTTTTAATATTTCCCGTCATCTTTCATCTTCACTTTAAGTACCCAAAATTTGCAAACTACCCTCGCATATTAACTTTAATTTAATTATAAGGCCAGTAAGGCACGTGGGCTACCCTATACCTACACTGATCGCAAAGGGAGTTTAGCACACAAAACCATTTCAGAGAAAAGCTACTTACAGCCCTATTAGATCAATATAAAAGTTCCATATTACTGAGTATTTCCCCGTGCAATACGCTCACCTAATGCCCTTTTACTTGTCATTTATTGATTTATTGCACACTTGCATTAGAAATGTTTTTTTTTTGTTTTGTTTTTTTTTTATTTATGACAACTAAAACTAATTGGGATTCAGATTCAATTAGCGCAAAATGGAAATTCACTATTACGCTAATCTGTAGTATCCAAGACTGTAGCACACACTATATTTTAACACATGTTAAGTATAACAGTGCTCTGTTATGTTAAAACTACTCTCTGTGTATGGTTAATATCAAAATTCATATCGTATAACACTTCATATAACTATTTGACATGGTCATTAGATTTTTTAATCAGTATAACAGCTCACTCAAAACTATTTTTATTTATTTGTAAGCTGCCTAATACAAAGTGAGCTATGATTATTCTTATACAACAGTTCACTAATTATAACTGTTCATATAATAGATAATATGAATATATATGCATTAGTGTTAATTATTATACTGTAATTATCCTAAGCTAAGTGCTCAAGTTTTAAGCACAGATTCTGTAAGCGCTGTGCTTAAGAAATGTTACGTATAACAGTATTCAACTTTCATTTTAGGGTGTATTTTGTTTAGCATATAGCTGGTATATTGTTATATAGCAGCTGCATATCATATCGCTGTTATATATGTTATGTAACAGTTTCATATTTAACATCTGTTTATATTTAACATATGTTAATTATAACACTGTTAAGGGCAATATAGCTTATACATTCGTTATAATAGTTCTTCAAATTGATATCTTGGGAGTTTTAAAGATCAAAAAACTATATATTATAAATAGACATACATAATGCCTTTATCATAGTTAACAACCTCTTGTCTGTGAGCGTATTTTCGTTTCGTTCCATTTTTTGCTAAAAATTTTCCTTTGTTATGCTATTTGAACTAACAAGCTGTAAGCTAAATAAGTCATAAATCTTATATCTATCAATACATATAGTATATATGTATAATCTGCATATATTATAGTAATATACACATATGATATAGTACCCTAGAGTTAGTGTCATAATTCGCTTGTTTCTTCTAGTTGGGATTTGCATATGAAATATGTTCGTTTCACTGGGTTTATATTTATATTAATTACACATAGTTAGAAAATCAACACAATTTAATTACAGTTTAACCTGGCCGGCATTAAATTAAGATTAATTTCATACTAAACTTGACCTTGAATCGTTTAAGCATTTTATTAAACAAAAGCCAGGTAGGTGTGTAGGCCAGGTGCGCTTAGAATCAATCAACTGCACAGCTTCTAAATATAAAAAAAAAAAAGTCTTTTTGTAAATGCAAAGCAGGTTTAAAATACCTCAGACTTTGGCTAAGACACAGCTATAATCATAGTTCAGCCAGTGGGATTCGAGCTATTGTTCTCGAGGCTATAAAGAATTTATTTTATATTCTATAGATATAGACACTAAACATATAGAAATAACAATGAGGGAAAAGTTAGAGTGAGAGAGTAGTAAAGAAATGAAATAGAGGAAATGGAAAGGGAAGAGAGGTTACCATACAAAAAGAGAGAAGAAGAGAGAAGGGAAGAGAAGCAAAAGAAGAAGAAAAGGAAAAAAGGAAAAGATTAACTAGAATAGAATAAGAAAGAGAATTTAGAAAAGAGAAAATAACCAGAGAGAAATAGAGAAGAAAAGAGAACAGAAGACATGACAGGATAACAGATGAAAATATATGTAAAGAAGAGGAAAATGAGATGAATCGGAGAATCAAAGAGATAAGAAGAGAGAAGATGTAAAGTATAAAGAAGAGATGAGATAGAAAAAGGAGAAAAGAACACAGGAATAGAGGTGAATAGAAGAGAAAAAGAGAAAAGAAAATAACAAGAAAAGAGAAGTGAATGGAAGGGATTTAAAGAAAACTAAGAAAACTAGAAGAAAAGATAAGAGAAGAGAAAAGAAGAAGCTGTAAATTACTTTCCCAAGAAAACTCTTATCACAATTAATTTGATTAATTAGACAACTATCAACACTAATAGATGCCACAATAAATCTCCAGTTATAACAAATAATTATATAGAAAATTGTATATATAGTCACCAATAACTATATCATTCATATTTAGCTTGCAATTCAAGTGTTAAAATAAATCGCCACAAATGCTCAGGCTGAGGCTCGTTAATGTCTTTATAATTATCGATATGCAAACAAAATACGACGACGGCGACACGATCATTAAGAGTCATTAAACGTGCACTAAAAACTCACTCATGCAGGTATGAAAGAAAAAATAAAACTGAAAACAGAAAACAGAAAATGAATTATAATAGAGACGTGTTTCTAGCCTGCGCCTTATAATTAATTGAAATTCACTAAACATTATGAATTGCGAGTCGCAAGACATGGGTGAACACAGAACAGAGGCAACAGAACAGCGACAAGAGACAAGGGAACAGCGAACATATGTAAATTGTCAATTAGTCTGTTTATAATGACAGAGCGCGTTGAACGATCTTTCAACACGTGTGCCACCAAATATTTCGGGCTAATAAAAATGACTAGCAAATCAGATAGAGTTAAGCATATCGAAGCTGAAATACCCTAGAATATAACAAATACTATATAAAGCATTAACAGAGCGCTCTCTTCAAGCTCTTCGTTAAGGTTGATTCTACTCTATGTCAGTCGCTTTATAGTTCTACAATATTTTTCTGTTCAAGTCTGGTTTATTCTACTTAAAAATAAAACTAAGTTGCGAAGTGAACAAACAATTTTCAGCTCGTTTTTCTGGTTCTTAGATAACTTCAAAGATAACATGGATAAAAAAGCGATAAGATATACATGTGTTTCATTTTCGAATGATTATATTATAGATAGCTTTTATGGTTTGATAAGAAATTTTTAATAAAATGTTTAGAGTGGAACGAGGTAGTCAGACTGATTAATTGATAGTTTAATAAACTCAACTACCCTTATCAAGTATATATATGAGATTAAAAATATATCATCTATTAGTTATATATGAGATCTCTTCAAAGATTAACATGAACTTAGATTTTTGATTACGTATACTTGATTTTTGTTTGGTACTCATGTACCTATTTCTTGTTGCCGCAACTGAAGAGGCCCATAAAAGAAAGACGACTAAGAGATAAAGTTGGTGTTAAAGGAAAATTTATTTTTTGAAGTGTTTCGAAGATTGGAAAAAAAACGTTGGATGAAGTGCATAAAATATAATGGGAATTACTTTAAAGGCGACAAAATAGATTAATAATTTGATGAAGATAATTTGATAATTTGATGATGATAATGATATGTTTTGAACAGACCCCGTATATGTTAATGATATTTGTATCTATCAATGAAAGAGTATAGAATGATATTTCTATCTATCAATAATAATATAATATAGAAGATATAATGATATATATCTCTCAATAATATACTATATCTTTGACTTAGCATATATCTCTATATAGAAACCAGTTAGACAAACAGATCAAATGATAGATGACTGAACTGCCCTAACTATTCAAATGTATATAGCCTTTATATAACCGTCTAAGTGTTACATATTTGTTAACATAATCATAGTACACCATTCCAGTAGAGTCTAGGCAATCTGTTTTATTGCCGCCTCGTTGAAGTTGTGGAGGAGTTACAGCTCGTTAGACAGATGACATGACAAAAATTAAAGCAAATAGACACACACACACACACACCGACACACACTCACACACACACAGAGCAAATCAAGCGGAAATTTGAAATGAAAATGAAATATGCAAAATCGTAAAAAAAAAAAACAGACACAAATTTGCATGCAATTCGTTTGAAAACAATGCAACAATCGCAACGTTGGAAAGCCAAATTCAAATTGCAATTCACAAGGTGCTCAAAAAACAAAAAAGGCTCAAATTGAGCATATATCTCCGCGATGCAAGTTTGATTGCGTAATTAGAATGGAATCACCTGAACTTGTGCCAATTAGCGTAATTTCAAATTAACTTTTATGCTTTGTTCCAATCTCATTAGAATTTTACAATTGAAATTAAAACCGAAATCAGCAAACAAACTAATTTGCTTATCATATCTATAGAACTTTATGGATTACACTAAAAAAAAAACTATCCTGATTTAAATAAAATCAGGTGCGCAAACAGTGGATGAAACAGGTGAGAACAGAGAAGCAAAAAGCGAGCTGAATTCATAAATTCTAAGCAATCTAGCTGCTTACCTAAATGTCGCAATTAATGAGCGAAAAAAAAAACAAAGCAAAAATTGATGATAAACTCATTCTTCGACATGCTTAACTCGTTTTGACAAATCAAGTCTGGATTTACGCTTCTTTTTGGATTATTTGTCTTTAGTTTTATTTAATTAGCACTATATAGATATATATACTAAATTTATATTTATTGTTTTATTTATCAAAAGTCATTCAAATACTCAACTTTATATATATGTATAATAAATATATATTTGACTTCTTTTAAGAGATAGCAGAATTTATATTCTCTCATTGGTTAGATCTATATCTTTCATTAACTCTTTTCTTATATGCTCTTCCATTATTTCTTTGTTTCTCCTTTACAGCTTTTCGCTCTTTCATTTATATCCTTTGCATCACACACTTGACTTTCCCTCTTCTCGCATCTTGCCTTTGTCTATCTAGCATTTCCTTAACTCTTTCTACCACAGCCTTACTACCATTCTCTTAACTCCATCTGCCTTTCTAAGCGATTCTCAAAAAATTGTGGTAACTTTGTCTACCTACCATTGTCTTAAGTCCCTTTATCACAGCCTTTCTATGCAATTCACAAAAATTTGCACTAGCTCTCATAACTTTTAATTACTCTTTATGTTGCCATTGAATAAAACAAACCAAAAACTATCTAAGTAATTAAATTATCTATAAATCAGCAAAAAAAAATCAAATCTAAATTAGAGATTTCAATGCTTTGGGATCTACACTTTAAACTAGGTTAAACATTCGGGGGATTTCCAACAAAAAACTAAAATTAAATAACATAAAGTTGAGCCACTATTAGTTAATTACTAACTTGGAAATTCTATATATTACGCATAAATAATAAGCCTACGCACTGTTAGTCAATCCAAAAATTAAAATAAAATCTGACAAAAAATATGAATAATTTGCGTCCATATGCATGACGCGCCAAATAAAAAAAAAATATAAATAAAAGTTGCTGCAATCACATTACCTTAATTAATAAAGACATGTGATGAATATAAAAATACGCATTTAACACCTGCAATTGACCACAACAAAGCAAATTAGCCAATAAAAAAAGAGACAATGATGAAGAAATCAAAAGCAAAAACAAAAACAATTGTGCAGCCAAAAAGAAGGCTTGGCCCATAGAGATTATGGCTCTTTAAGAATTTCAGTTAGGAACTTCCAAAGAGTTCACAGCTCTCTCTCAAGGGTAGGCAAATATGTATATTATATATAGATATGTCAAAAACAGGTTCACTGTTAACCGCAAATTAACCAACAGTTATTTTCCAATGTGACTAAGCACTAACAGCCTACAGTTTATAACTATATAAATGCCACAAATGTAAACAAAATTTAAACAACAAAATTTAAAAAAAAATAATAATAATAAAAATAAAACAATTAAATGACAAAAATATTTAAAAAAAAACCCTCTTACTCATCAGCGACAATTTTCCATAACAAATTAATTAATTTATGAAAAATCAAAAGATATAATAAAATAACAAAATACGCGAAATTCATAAATATTTGGAGACCTCTATTGATGATGCGAGAGCGCGCGCCCGCCAATGTAAACAAAGTTCGAGAACGCAAACAAAGCTAGCAAAAACAACAAAAAAAGTAAACAAAATAATCAAAAATGAAAAAAAAGAAGAGAAACAAAAACGAAATAGCGAAAAAAAACTGCTCGCCGTTTTGTTTTTCTTTCTGCTTTTTTTTGCCGGCGTCGTCAATGCAAACACACCCAACGCAACGCAACGCGACCTCCGCCTCCACCTTCATAGCTGTGTGTGTCGCTTTGAGACGCCTTACACTCTGTGTGTGTGTGTGCCTGCGAGAGTATTTGCTTAACAGTCGATCTAGATAACTCTTCACTCATTGGCAGACGGCAAATATTTGCGGTATTTGGAAGTGAAGAGCTGCTTCGCTTAGTTAGCTAGTAAAAGTTAAAGAGAGTGGCAGAGTGGGCAGGGGAAAAATACTCTTTGCATGAATGCATTGAGCTTGCATTTTTGCTTGATAAGCGACGTACGCTCAGGCTAACTCTGCATTTAACTGTTGAAAATCAGTGATATTTCAAGAGAAGACAATTTAAAGAGAGTGTGAAGGAGAAGGGAAAAGCATTGAGCTTGATAACGATCGGGCATTCTGAGTGCATTTATGGACACTTTTATTTGCCACCACTGTAGCTCTGCAAGTAACCGTTAAACTGTTAGCAGACGATAGCTGCCTAGCTTTGCTGTTGAATATTAAAAAGAGAGTGAGAGTGGGGGCAGAGAGAGTGGAGAGTACACATGTGCATGGACATAACAGTAAATTGTAAGGCTCTTTAAATTTAATTGCTGAACATCTGCTCACAATGAATAATCTAATATAAAACAATCAAAATGCTTCCAAATTAATCAAATAAAGAAAATAAAACACTTGCCCGATTAATAATTAAAATTAATTGAATTGTATGACACATTTTAATTAGCTAAGTACATCGTCAAAACTTCAATAATTTGCGAAAAAACGATTTCACACACCGGAAACACACTGCTCTAATTTGACCTCTCCCATTCCGCCCAACTCCAAAGCAGCCGGAAAGCAGCAGCAGCGGCAGCGGCAGCACCTGTGAGTGACCGACAATAAACTTGTCACGATGCCAAAGCGCAATTCCCTTCTCTGTTTTGATCAGCTGCTGGGAGAGCAAAGACAGAGAGAGAGAGAGAGGGAGAGCCACCTTTCCTTCAATACACACACACATATGCAACTGTTGTTTGTCTAATTCGCTCGTGTGGAGCCGCAGCAAATGCAAATATTGCCTCTGCCTACCACCATCATCTGCACACACACTTAAAAGCAGCGCCAGCGTCTCTGCTAGCGTCGTGACGCTAGCTTTTCGTTCTGTTCGTGATTCGTGCACAGTTGCGATCGGCAGCAGGCAAACAACGGAACTGAATTCAGTCGTCAACGCCAGCGCCTGCCAGAAAGAGATTCAAAATTTCGCTGTCCTACGCTGCTGCGCCTTCAGTCTCTCTTGTGCTCTCTCAAACGTTCGGGCGCTCTCTCGTTCTGGCTGCCTTGTCCGGTTCGGGTTCAGGTTCAGCACACACGGCGTATACGTTAACCCAACCCATATGTATATAAAGTGCAAACAGCTGCGATATTAAGCATTCATTGTTTGCACTAGGGAAGAGCTAAAGCTCCGCTGCTCAAACGGCAATTTAAGCAACTTTATCCAAAAAAGGATTTTTTTCATAACAAATCAGATTTTCGTGTTTTTGCCCTTTGTAACTATGTGTATGTGATTGTCTAATAAATTATCAACTGTCAAAAGGTGCAAAAGTGTTGTGTGCGCAAAAAAAAAAATCAGAAAATAAATAAATAAATAAAAAACAAATAAATATAAATACGCTGGCAAATAAACAAATGCCGCAACAACAATAACAACAGCTGAAAAATACCTAAGAAACGCGCGCGCCAAAAAGCAAAAACAATATTGTTAAAAAAATATATATTATATAGTAAAAATATATATACACATATGATAGCGATTTTCCTACACGTTTTTTAATAACATTTTCTCACGTTAATAAATAAATAATCAAGAAATGGAGGTAGAAATAAAGCGCGAGCAACCGCTGCTGCAAAGCAAATGCCGCATCCTTGACTCCAGATGTGCGGTAAGTGTATATCTGTAGCTATATAGTATCTATATAGTCCAGTAGTTCGTTGATCGGACGTTTTATAAACACATACGTAAACATTTGCCATTTGCGTGGGTCTTCCACCTCTGAGTCCGTAGGATTGAGTGGCACTATAAATATATATAGAGAGTGCGGGGCAGAGACTGTGCGCCATTAATAGATCGTATAGATCGAGCCAAGATTTAGATTAAAGCGTAAACATTAAGTGTAAACATTTGCCAAAATATATGTCTAGCAATTTATAAAGGGGCTTGTGCTTTGATAGCACTTCAAATGGCTACTCAAAATGCAATTACATTAAATCTAATGCAAAATATGCCAAAAAAAATGTTTAAAAAAAAATAAAAGAAATATTTCCTATTAAGATTTTGGAATGTGTAGATTATACTATATGGCTATATAGCCAAAATAAATTTTATAAACTTCTTTGTTGATTTTTAATCAATTTCTTTAAGCACTCAAATGTCAAAAGGCTTTTTCATATTATTTTACTTTTTTATTCACATTATCCAAATGAATTTAGCATATATTATAAAAAGAAAAAAATTAATCCAATAATGAATTCTTTAGAAAATTTTTTAAATCAATTAAATATTTATATGAGCAAATTGAAAGTACTAAAAAATTCAATGGAATTTTAATGTGATTCAAAATAATTCGCACAACTTTTGACTACATTATAAAAAAATTATTATGAAAATATTTTAGCTTTAAGTAAAATTCTAAAATTAATAGCTAAAAAAAAATAATAAACTTTATAAGAATCAATAAAAGTTCTAATGCAAAATTTATTCAAATAAATTTTAAAAAGTTTTGAATAAATTATAGAAAAGTTACTTTAGTAAAACAACTGCTATTAAATTCTCAAAACTATTTAATAAATCAAATATTATTCATATTGATTATAATTACTATAATAATTATATATTATTATATAATCAATTAAGCAGATAGATCAGTATGTATTTATTTTATTATATATAGCTACTGGGTTTATACCTCATTTAGAAAAATTAAAAAGAATTTTTCTAAATGATTTTTTGAATAGATTTTTTTTAAATACATATTTAGAAATTATCTAACTATTAAATGTTTCTAAAAAATTTTGCCATAATTAATATTGATAATATTGATTAATAGTTTAGCCTGAATTAAACTTATTAAAAACTTTTATATAGGCTTATATATATTATAGCCGTTAGACCAGATTTCCTCAAAATATTTTACAATTCTGGCAACATCTATAGCTTAAATAAGTGCTATGATTTGCTCAAAAAACTATTCGCACATATAGAAAATTCTATAAATTTCTTTTATT
The DNA here is from genome assembly GCA_037075265.1 of Drosophila nigricruria. NCBI lineage: Eukaryota > Metazoa > Arthropoda > Insecta > Diptera > Drosophilidae > Drosophila > Drosophila nigricruria. Next base: position 342,830 of record JBAMCI010000131.1, read on the forward strand.
TTCGAAAAAAAAAGAAAATATTTGTTCAGCCGCTGCCTTCAAGTAGAAGAATTAATTATTAAAACCATAATTTATGTGCGTTGTCAAAAGTGTACATGAAAAACAAATTAAAATACAGCTGGGCTATGGCAATGGAAAATGGAAAATTGGAAATGCAAGTGAAAATTGTTGTCGTCGTCATCGTCAGCGCGTAGTTTGCTGTCGACGGCCGCACATGTGCTTCAAATTAAAATGTCTGGCTTTCATCTAAGAGCAATAAATAACCATAATAAATCCAAAACATATATATATATATATATATGTGCATATATATATATATTTGTATATATATAAATTTTAACAACTTGTTTCGCCTATTTCACAGCTGAACGATTTATATCCGATCGCCCGCTTGACACAGAAATTGGACGTGCTTAATATGTCGTCGTCGTCGCCAAAATTGGATAAGGAATACCCCTATACCATAGAGCTGGTGCAGCCAGAAGATACGGCGGCAGTTCTAACCATGCTCAAGACTTTCTTCTTTAAGGTAATTTTTTTTTTTTATTTTAATTTATAATGATAATATATTTCTTAAAATTTATTTTGGTAATTCTATCTTGAACATTTTCTTTAAATTAATAATTGTTATTTATTTAACTAAACTTTTGTCATATTTTTTTAAATATTTTGTTTTGGTCTTTAAATCTTTTTTTTTTTTTTTAATTTAACCAAAGTTGCAAATATTTTCGCTCTTCTAATGACTCTTAGCTTGATAAATTAGCTGTTTATTTAATTTGCCCGTTGTCAGCTCGAAGCGAGAGTCAAAACAAAACAGAATTCGCATAAATAAAGCATAGGAATTCTTAATGAAGCTTAGCTAAAAAGATTTGCCTTATTAATTGCACCTAAACTCGATTTTATGCATTAATTCAACATTTTTATGTGCTTTTAACTGGGGTTTTTTCTCCTCCGAGTGAGTGAACTCTTTATCCTTGCGATGACTAACAGAATGAGTGAGAAAAACCCTCGACTAGGTTCAGCTTAAGACTGCAGCTGACAGATCTGCCAAAAACCAGTTAAAGAGAGAACGTCATTTGACTTTGTAGATCACGATTGGAGATCATTAACTGGTTACCCAGTTAACGCTTCACTGCATAGCTATTATTATATATATATATAAATATATAGTGTGGTATCATATTATATTTATATATAATATAATCTGTTGTGATCTTGTCGTGTGACAAACTTCCACTCCAGTTAGCTGGGGCCAAAAATCCGTATTGAATTGCATTTAGTTAAAATTCGTGATATTATATATATATTATATATATAATATACATACATATATATATGTATGCAAACCTGATTGACTGACTGACTGACTGAATGACTAACTGTAGCTCCGGTTCCGTTTTGCATTTGCCATAAATTATGCATAATCTTTGATTAAAACGTGTAAAAGTGCTTTAGCCGATGTTGCCCGACTAAGAAATACCCTGAAGTTGGCGCTAGTTCAAATACTCTAGCATTTGTGTATGAAAATATATAATCTTAAGAGTACGTGCATCTTAATGATGCTTTCGAAGCATAACTAAAATGTTGTAAAATATGTAAATATATATTTAAAATTTGAAGAGTCTAGATATGCTGGTTAAAGAATATATATTTCGAATTTCAAGTGTCTAACTCTTGTAGTTTTCGAGATATCTGGATTTAAACAGACGATCGTGTAAGCAACTCGACATAGCCAATCATCCGGCTCAAAAAAGAATTTTTTCAAAGAAATTGCCCACATCAAATTCCGTCTTCAACATATACTTTCTAAAAACTATTATACCCTTCTTAAACATTTCCAGGGTATTTAATAAATGTAGATAATAGATTACAAATGCGTGCACATAAATCATTTTCGAATAATTCTAATGTTTCTGATGTCACGTAATTGCTTGAATAATTTGTACAGATTGTTCAATTTAACATTTTCGCATACAATTATTAATAGAGCTTGATATGATATGATATGATATGGGTATTATGAAACTGATAGGAAATTGATATGATTGGGAGTTTTCTAATTCGCTGAACTTGAAATTTTGATAGATTTTATATAATATATTAAATATAATAAAATGCAATGTATATAATCGTATGTTTTTTCAGGACGAGCCACTCAATACATATCTAGATCTCGGCGAGTGCAAAGAGCTGGAGGAGTACTCAGTGAAACCGCTCAAGGATAATTGCTCATACAAGGCAGTCAACACTAAAGGCGAAATTATTGGAGTCTTTATCAATGGTCTAATTAAAAGAGCTGTAAGTTTTCATTCAATATATATCCAAAATATATATTAATCCCTATACTATACCTACAGTCCCCATCAGATCCCGTTGAAAAGGCAGCCGATGGCTGCTCACATCCGAAATTCAAGAAGGTACTCAATCTAATGGATCACATAGAGGAACAGTTTAACATTTTTGATCTGTATCCGGACGAGAATGTCATCTTAGATGGCAAAATCATCTCTGTGGATAGCAACTATCGCGGACTGGGCATTGCGGGCAGGCTGACGGAACGCGCCTATGAGTATATGCGTCAGAATAAGATATCCGTTTATCACGTACTGTGCTCCAGTCACTATTCGGCCCGTGTCATGGAGAAGCTGGGCTTCCATGAGGTCTACAAAATGGACTATGCCGACTATAAGCCAAATGATGTGACCGTCTTTAAGCCGGCCTTGCCACATGTGGCAGCACGGATACTGGTCAAGGAGGTGGCCAAGACCAAGTCGACATTGTAATTGCTTCAACTAGTTGCGCGAGCAATTTTGCATTTTTAATAGAAAATATGTGATTTTTAGTTTGTAGTTCGGTGGCGGGTTTATCGAGAATCGTGAATTCATTTCATTCTGTTTTCTGTTCAAACTAGTAGAAAAATTAACTAAGTACAACTTATAGAAATATATGTTAATAAATAAATAAATATATATATATATATATATATAAATTTAAATGTAATGCAAATTCGCACGTTCGCGATGTTAATTTTTAAGTGTTTCGTTTTTTTTTTCCTTTTGCTCAAACATTGCTAAATGAAAAAATAAATAATAAAACAGAAATTGATGTCGAAAAACTTGTTTTATGTATAGCGAAAAAAATGATAAATAAATAAAAAAATTAAATATAAATTAAAAAATAATTAAATTAACTAAATAAAGAGTAATTATCAGCAAATCTTAATTTAATTTCAGTCAATTTAATAAAAGTAAAACTTTTGCAAACTCTAGAAAAGCTAAATTTAAAAAAAATTGTTTGAAAAAATTTTTATAAAATAAAAAATAAATAAAAAACTAAAACAAAAAATTAAAAAATAAAAAAAATTAAGTGTAAAAATATATACAAATTATTTGAAAACAAAAAAATATATAAAAAAATTATTTTAAAATAAAATACAATATATAAAAATAAAAAAATTATATGAACAATAACAACTAAATATATAAAAGTAAAAAAAATTATTTGAGGATAAAAAAATAATATATAAAAATAAAAAAATTATATAAAAATTAATAACTATTTAAAAATAAAATAAATAATTATTAATTGGTAGCATGTGTTGCCCCACCTCCCTGAAATTTTTACAATAAACATTTTGCTCAATTTGTTGCAACAGTAGAATATAATTATTTGCCAAGAAAACTCCAAAAAGTTCTTCTAGTTTTGTGTGTTAAATTAGCTAAATAAACAAATATATATATAAAAGTGGTATGACTTTTGTTCTGTTTGATCCTCAACATCACTTATATTTATAACAAAATAATAAATAACATTAAAAATTAAGAATTATAATCGAGTAATTCTTCTTCAGCCGCTTTCTTAATTTTTACAATAAATTTATGCTTCTGTCCGCTTTATCACAAGAGCAAAATATAGTTGTTTTCAAATCTATTTACAACGAATTTAGTCTATTTACATATTTGAAGAGAGAGAAAGAAAAAAATGATATTATTTGGCTACAGCCGTGGCAATCGGATCTCGGGCCAGACGCTCCACCATTCGTCGCATTTGCTCCTCGTTGCCATATTTTTGTGCATCGGCCACGACGGCCGCATGATGAGAATTGGCCTCCGCTGAGACATCGTCCTGGAACTGGCGGCTCAGCTCGAATGAATGTCTGTAAGGATTCATTTAGCATAGCTACGCGGACACATCGAGCAAAGAGCGCACTTACCTCACTGAGTTGAAGCCAAAGATTGCGCCTATTACGCCGAGTGAGAAGAGAAATAAGGCCACTTGCCAATTGGAGACACGATTCAGGCCCCTGATGCCATAATATGGGCCAGGATTAGGGCTATAGTTGGGCTTCACATCCCAGGGCTGAATCGTTTCACGCACTCCACCCGGATTCCAGATTAAACTTTCGTCATAATCCCTACGTGATGAGGCCTTTACCAGTGTTTGATAGGCCTCGGTGATTTTTACAAATCGTGCTGTTTTCTCCAGACTCGCCGCATTGTTCCTAACATCAGGATGAAACTATAAATGCGAATATATATAATTACTTAAGATAAATTAACAGGTAAAACACTTGTTGCACCTGTTTGGACAGCTTGAGGTAGGCATTGCGTATATCTCGCTTGCTGCAATCATGGTTAACATTTAACACATCGTAGTAGGTCTCCGCTTTTTTTGACTGATATCTTGCATTGTTGTTGAAACTAAATATACATACATATGTTAAATACAATTTTAAACGTTATTTTATGTAACAACAACAAAGCGGCAAGTGCTACCTACTTGTGTCTGCTGGCCGTTTCTGTGAACACTTTTAGGGTTGGTAGACGGAGCATAATTGCTGAGCTCCCTTGTCCGGATCTGCGTGCAGCTGTTTTATGTAAATAACTTTAAAATTTTGATCAATTTTGTGTGTTCTAAAAAAAATAACAAATAAAATTTCCAGTGTTGAAAAGCGTGCTATCTATCTGATTGTGGCTATCGATAAGATTTGTTGGCAATAGTATCGCACACCTATCGATGGCGTGCGGCTGCAATCGATACTGCCGTCAGAAATCGCTGTCATGACAACCAAAAAAATTAGCGCTCTTCAAGAATAACAATAATTATTAAATAAGAAAATGAGCAGCGAAAAGAAGGCAATGGAATTACAATTCCAGGTGCGCCAAAACGCACGCGAGTATCAGAGCTCGGTCAAGGAACTGTACTCATGGGAAAAGGAAATTAAAAGCAAGGAGCTGGCAATGCAAAATGCGCCCGCTCCAAATATTCAGACTAACGTGAGTTGCCAGAATATTCTGGTCATATATAAAAAATAATATTGAAAACTGTTTTAGAATCCGCCCGTGCGCAGCCACGTGCAGAAAACGGATGAGACACTCAAGAAGCAAACGGCAGGCACTGCAACTGCCCCAGCTAGTCCTGGTGGCTCCGCAGCGAGCACCCCAACTGAAAAACAGGATTTGCCCACAGATTCGCTCGCCCAGCAGCATAAGAAGGCAAATGATATCAAGGATCGCGGCAATAGCTATGTGAAAGTGAACGACTATGAGAAAGCCATTGAAGCATACACCGAAGCTATTGAAGTCTATGCACAAGATCCCATTTACTTTATCAATAGAGCTTTGTGTTATCTCAAGCAGGAAAGGTAATGAATGATAAAGAGTATATATCATAGGGAAACTCAACCAATTTGTTTCTTGCAGCCATGATAACTGCATTGAGGATTGCGATGCAGCCATTGGGCTAGACAAGCTGTGCGTCAAGGCCTATTATAGACGCATGCAGGCAAACGAATCGCTGGGTAACAATATGGAAGCCCTCAAGGATTGCACCACTGTGCTGGCCATTGATCCGAAGAACTATGAAGCCAAACGCAGTTTGGAACGCATCAATGATCGTTTGCGAAAAATTGGTATTTTACTTTATAAATATATAATAATATGCATATATTGTTAGCTAATCATGTCTCTTTCCTAGCTACCAAAAATGGTCCCAACTTCAGTCCGGATCGCGAAGATTTCATTGATATTATACCATTTGATAAGGTAGCTTTCAGGCGCTCTAAGCAGCCCATGCGCCGCATTACTGTTTCGGATATCGTTACACCTCGTCCCGGTCAGGATGACCAAAAGCAATTGCGCATCTCGGATGAGGAAATTGATAAGATCTTCAATAGCAATTGCGGACCCTTTGAGGAGGTGAAGAAAGCCAAGCTGCCGAAGAAGGTGGCACAGCCAAATACTTTGGAAACCAATGAGAAATTCAATGTTCAAATTCAGGAAACTAAGCAACCAGCTAATCAGTCAATAGTCAAGGATGAAACTAAACAATCCTCGAAAAAACTCATTGAAACTGTTCTACCTCAAGCCGTAAAACCAGCAGCAGAATCGCAGCAGAGTAACAAAACTGTAGAGGAACCCAATCTAACTCCGTCGCAGCCAATTATAAAAGAGAATGGTATCGCACCTGTAGCCAAACCAATTGAAATTGAAAAACCTAGCACAAGCAACAAAGCTAACATCGTTCCAGAGGACAAAAAAGTTACAGCTATGGAGGTGAGCGTGAGACTTCTTTATTATAATTATATATATTCTTTAAACTCCTCTTTCTTACAGCGCATACCACCAGCTCCGTCCGGCACAGCCCAGTTCTATATGACCTGGAAGGAATTGTCGCCAAATCAGAAATATCATTATTTGAAATCTATTGAAATAGCCAATTTATGTAAAATACTTGGCGCTGGCTTTGATTCGGATACATTTACGGATTTGTTGCGCACTTTGCAGGACTTCTATGTGCCCAACAAAGAGCCAACAACAGCGGCTGTTATGCTGGAGATAAGCAAAAATGATGAATTCAGCATTCTGGCCATATTTATGTCGCCAGAGGATAAAAATAGTGAGTGAACCTACTATATTATATTTTACATGCATTTCATAATTTTATTTATTGCAGTGGCTGCTTGTATCATGGATGCCATCACAAAGTTTCCCAAAAACAATCCACGTCTTTTGGAAAAACTTGGCAAGCTTTACAATGTAGCCTAGAAATTGTTATAAACAATAAACGTACTTGATTTGCTTCAAATTGTTAGCTCAAAAACTGAAAAATGTTTTTTTTTTAAATATATATGATTATATATGTAATTTATACTTAAGAATTAGATTATGTCCAACGTTGCCAAGACTTCGACAAACCAGAAAGGACCGCTATATTACAATTCTGCCCGCGTTCTGTGTTTACAAAACGTCAGAATCTATAGTTTAACGAAGTTATCAAATGTTTTCAAATACTTGAGCATTTGCCAACACTGAAATTGACTGCTAGATCATTTTATGGCTTCCACATAAATTACCTTCTTTTTTTTACTTTCTGAAAGTAAATAAAAACTATTCACATGAAAGAAGAACGAGAACACGAACGTCACGCAGTCGAGCAATGAATATTAAATAGCAAATTGAGTAATATGAATTAGTGTAATTTACATAAATCAACGTATTAATTCAATCAGAGAAAGCTGCTACCCAAAATGCGCCTGTATGTGTGCACACATACTATACATACATACATATGCGTTATATGCGCTCTTCTTGTAAACAAACAGCTCCATTAAGTGATTTAAAGTTGAAATTATGCGTTGATGGGTTAACTGCAGCGCATTACAACACTAGCTGAAGGCGCAAATGACGACAAAAACAAAAGCATTCAGTGAGAACATTCTCCAACACAGATTTGTGTCAGAGCGTGAGAGCCGACGTCGCTGGCGTCGCATCGCGTCGGCTGAACAGTAAGTAAATGTGCCGGGCTTAGCTTAAGGCCCATTGTTGGCTCGGCTAGTTATAATTTAATTTACATTACTTGTTGTTGCTTCTTATCGTTCGTGCGCACAAGTGTGTATATGTGTGTGTGTGAGCGCGCGCGTGTTCGGCTTAACGTAGTTGCCAGATGAGCGCAAAGCGTCGCGAGCGCACTGGCAACTCCGCAGCCGAAGCTAAGCTTCATTAAGCAGCGGCTATGGAGAGGCAGGCAAACGGAGCGCATGATCTCGCCCAGTTGCTGTTCACACTCTAACCGATTTAGATATCGCGCTCTGGTTGTACGAAAAAAATTAAAAAAAAAAAAAGAAATAGATATACATATATATATCAAATCAAATAGAAATCACGGCATACAAATAATAAAAGGCGAGCGCCGTTAGTAAAATTAAATCGCGTATACGAAGCGTAAAACTCAAAGCGATCAAATAAACGTAAACAATTATAGTTAAATACAAGCGTCAAACTAACGGAAATTTGTGTAAGTGTGCATATATGTATATATGTGTGTATGTGTGAGTCGCAAAATATAAAGCGCAAGTGCAAGAGAGAAAGCAACAAAAATAACAAAAGAAATCAAAGGCAAAAGCTAGCGACTTGGTGAAAAACTGGAAAATTGTTGCAAATTAAGAAAAGCCATAAAAAAAATACAACAAAAAAAATCTGTGCAAATGGGCAAAACAAATGCTGCGTGTGCACATTTGTGTGTGTGTGTGTGTGAGTGTGTGTCTAAAGTAAACATGTTTGTACACATATTCCAATGAATATCTTACTTAAAATAATAATGTGCAAAAACAATGAAACTCCCACCAAAAAAAAAAAAACAACAATAACAACTCGCGCAGCATCAGCACAAACACAAACACAAATCTAAGCGCGAGCTGATGTGCGAGTGAGATAGACTGTGCGTGTGTGCGTCTCATACTCACGCCAAGCTAGAGCCACGTACAAGCGCTTACCTTTCGACAACAACAAGAGAGAATTGTTAAAGAATGCAAAACTTAATTGTTGCTGGCTTAAACGGTGTCTGGCACAACTAGTCGAGTGAGAGAGAGAGAGAGAGAGACTCTTGTAAAGTGGCCGCCCACCTGCCGCACGACTTAACTAATTTATGCTGCTGTACAGGTGGGCAGGAGGAGAGGGGGGCTGTGCTGGGCACCTACAACAACAGCCGGAGATGGTAACCAAGTTCAAATACAAGCCAAGATCTCGGCCAGTTTGGCTTTTGCTTGCTGCTATGGGTATTTAGTTTTTTTTTTTCGTTTCAACCTGTGCCAAGCGCGCAAAAAAACAACAACAACAAAAATAGCCCAAAAAGTTAAAACAACAAAAAAACGGCGGCCGCAGCAGCCACTAAGACGTCAGCAGCAACAGCAGCAGCGCGTCTCCAAAAGAAAACAACAAAAAGCAATTGGAATATCATCAGCAAAAGACATCAAATTCAACCGGTTGGTTGGGTTTCAGCGCAGCAGCAGCAACGGCAATAATTTGTAAAATGAAATAAAAACAAAAAGCCAAGCGGCGAGAAAGAGCAAGAAAATAATGTGCATGAAAAGGGGCTAAAAATCAAGCCAAGCTTAAGACTCAGAGCATAGGGCTAAAGGAAAGAACTTGGAAAAAATAGAAACCTTTATTTAAATTACTAATATATCCTCCCTAATCATATGATTATTCAAGTGAATATATAGATATAGTTTATTTATATTATGTTATCAGTGGGTAAAAACCAAGCTGAAGACTCATAGCAATAGGGCTTATGGCAAGAACTTAGCAAAACAGAAACATTGATTTAAATTACTAATATATCTACCCTAATCATATGATTATTCAAATGAATATATAGATATTTTATGTTGTTTATCAGTGGGTAAAAACCATGTCTGCCTTAACATACTTTTCTATACATCCGTTTCGGTTTCTGTTCTTTTTGGGATTTCTTTCAAAATAAAAAACTTAAAAACAAGCTCTTTTTTTTTAAATAATTGCCAAGTGGAATAATACCGGATTTTGTGCAGATTCATATGTATATAAATATGTCTAATTATTTATAATTTTATTATGCTAATTATATCAGAGTTTGATCAATGTTTCCGCTGGTTTCCAGTAAGTGGCACAAAAGTCTGGCAACGCTCAAGCGACGGTTAATTGTTTTCTTGGTATTAAATGTTTTCGTTGTGATTTGTGGGCATATCAAGAGCTTAACTTTAGCTATAAAAAATCTCTTAAGTTGTTAAATGTTTAGCGGGCAATAAAAAGCTGTCAGCAATAGTAGCTCAAAAGAAAACAGTATGGCAACGCTTAAATGTGACTAGCTTAGTTGATAGCTGTTAAATAAAATTATTTTTTTTTAGCTTATTTTGTATATTTCTTCTCTTTTAGTGAAATTTCACTTTTTAAAATGACATTGTGCAAGCTATAAGAAAAATGTACTAAAGAAAAGAGATATGGCAACGCCATAAAAGTAAGAAATCAGTAAAGATTTCGTAAATCTATAAGTTACAGTTCATTGCAATAAATTTAAGCATATTCTTGATAAGCCATTAATCGATAGTAAAAAAGTTATCGATGATGACTACAAAGTTATCGATAACTTACAAGCTAACATAGGTTTTACAACTGAAACAAAGCAGAAATTTATGAACTTTCCAATATGTATGCCATGCTTTCATCGAACTTAACAAAACTGTGTTAATTGCAAGTCAGCGGCCCAGACAAATCCACATACATATTTATATATATTACACATGAATCATAATAGATATAGTTAAGATATTATATACAGACACACGTAGAGCTATGTATATGCAAAGGCACTGAAAATCGCAGCCAGATGGATTGGACTGTATTATAAATTTATTTTATTTTTTTTCGGCTATTGCAAACATATTTGCTCAAATCTTTAGAGCCCAAACGCTAATTTGATTGATTTGTTTGGTCTTTGAGACACATGTCTATATAACCATATAGACAGATAGATATATATTAACTTTTTGCAGCTTGAGTCTAGAGTCTATTTGCATACGTACAAATTGAAATCATGCGTCGCTGCTCAGTTCTGGCTGGTTGAGCATGGAGCTCTTATCTTACTCAGCTAATCCGCATGTAATTGAAATATTTTCCAAATCACATGCCACTCGCAGCAATTAGCATGCAAAGCTCTCTCTCTCCCTCTCACTTGCTGTATATATATATTTATATATATATAGATATTTTTTCAATTCAGATTTATGGCTAACCAATTTTGTGGCCAAATCGTGCAGTTCAATGCAAAGTTTGATGTTGTTGTTTATGTTTTATTGAAATGCTAAAGATTGGCCACGACAAAAAAAAAGGCAAAAAGCCGAAGAAACGTTTACAGTTTTGCTGTGGCTCAAGGATGAGCGCCCTGCAAACAGCATACAACAACAACAACAATAAGAAGAAGTAGAAGAATCACGGTAAAAACAAACAAACTACCTCAGACTTTAACTTCCGGCTAAATCAATATAACAACAACAGCAGCAGCAGCAGCTACGCTTTATAAGCAGCGACAGGTTTTTATGTTACTTCTGCATACTCTGTTCGAAAATATACAAAAAGAGTTGATTGGCTTGTGTATAAATATTGTATGGAATTTTTTATAAATTTTGTATAAATTTATTATGAATCAAAGCGAAGAGCTTAGTAAAATTTTAAAAATATAAATTATAATCTATATTCATATGGCATCCAAGGCTAAAACACAACTCTTAAAAATTTCTAAAAATCTTTAAATCTACCCTGAAATCCACTAACTAGAGGTTGCTTAGCTTTCATCTTCCCAATTTTATGTATTTGTAAATTTCCATTATTTTAAAAATATATTAAATATAATTAAATCTCTAGAGGAAAGCAGAGTAAAGAATAGAGTATTAAAAAGTCAGCAACAACTTTTTGTCAGTCATTTAATAATTTTGTTATTTAAATAACTCGCAGCTGCTTCTTGAAACTCTTCACATTATTCTAACATGTCATTCTTTTTCTATTTCTATTTGTTTTCTATTTCATTTAGGTATTTTTTTTTTTTTGTATTTTTTTACCAATTTCAAATCAAGTTTTATTGCTGTTTGTAGCTGTTGGTTGCGTCAAACTAAATCAAATCAAATCACTTGAGTTATTTTCGTATGAAAAGCATTTTGTTTGCTGCTCTGCTTGGGAACTTTGCGAATATATACATATCCACATTCATATCCATATCCATATAGCTCAAGCTGAAGCTGAAGCTGTAGCCGAAGCGTTAATTTAATCAAAATCATTGCGACAATGCGACGTCAATGAATGCGACAACAACAACAAATGTGACAACAACAACAAAAGTGACAAACGAACTCAAAAGAATTTCTTTAATCTTATATTGTAGAGAGTATCTTTTTTTTACTACTACTAAATAAACTTTGTATTCATTGAGTTCTAGGTATAAATATTTGATTGAAATGTTGAAATTGATTCAAAATAAATAAATAGATACTGAATAATATTTTATACAAACTTTCTCTAAGCAGATGATTTAGAAAATTGTTTAAAATTCAATAAATATTAATATTGCAGTATTTCTTAATTATGTAAATGGCAAAATATTTTTGTTTTTTAATATTTTAATATATAAGAATATATAAAAAAAAAAAACAAAATAATAAATATATATTATATTTTTATTTATTTTTGGCTCTTAAAATATTTATTTATTTATATATAAATATGTATAAATTGATAGATTATTCTATTTTATTTATGAAGAGTATAGAAAATTATGATAAATTTCAGCAGCATATATTTTATATATATATATATATATTTTTAGCACATTTAATTTTTTGTTACTAATTATGAAAACCTTTAAATGTTTGCTTAAAATTTTAATTATAAAATTCAATTCAATTATCAAATATTTATTTAAGCAATTATAAACTGTCTGAAATATTTAATTAATTGAATATTTAAATATTTATATATATATGTAAATATTCTAGACGCTTTTGACAATTTCTGACGTGTTAAAAAAATTCAGGGAATTTATAGATTTTTTTCTTTAAGTTCAAAATTTTAATATAAATTAAAATAATTAAAATCTTTTTTAAATTTACATTAAATATTAATCAATATTCATATATTTTAAGTTAATTACTAAATATTTAACTATTTTTTAGATAAATATATTTTTTTATAGAATATAAATATAATATTATATTTTTATTGACTAGTTTAATAAATATTAATTTATATTTTTTTTACAATATATATTGTTTATATTGCATTCTAACCTTTGCATTTATAAGAGTTTCTTATGAATGAATTCTAAAGCCAAAGTCTTAGAAAGTGAATGAAAACAATTAAATCACGCTCTCAGCCGGATATAAGAAGTTCCGCATTTCATCTTAATGCAACGACATATATACAGATATACAGCATATATATATATGATATATATATATAAATAAATCAGATATAAATGCGCACAACAAACAGAGCCGCCATAAAAAAAAGAGAGAAACAGACACAGAAACAAGCACACAGACAGATAGACAGACAGACAACAGCGAAAAAAAACTTCGTCACTTAAAACGCAATTAAAAAATCAACAACAAAACACTTCATCAACTGAAAATGATATATTCAACTCTATGTGCCACATAGATTCCGCTTTAAAAAAAAAATAAAGTTCAATTTGAAAAGTTGTTACCAAATTTCATTGCATACTTAGCTGCGCTCGAAAGGAAAAATATGCCAAAAATAAATATTTGAAAAATTTGCTACATTTCAATTATTAATAAGACTAAATTAAAATATTGATGTATTAAAAGGTTATATTAAAAATAGTTTAAAAGCTAATTGAATTATAGATAACAAATAAATGTAAGATATTAAAAAATTCTATATAAATCCAGTTTTCAAAACTGAAATGAAAATAATTTTTAAAAATACTCTTTTGATACGTCTGCCTAATACTTACTCAAAATAAAAATAATGCTTAGACCTTAGAGCATAAACATGAATAAGAATCATTCATTTGAATAAGTTCCCATTCGTTAGCATATCAAAAAAATGATCTTAAAACGAGTTAATGTTAAGATAGGGGATTTACAAGCTGTATTTTAGCATATTACAAAGCAGCTTTTGGTGTGACCTAACCCCATTGACTGTAGAAGGCGTGATCTCTTCCATAAACTAACTATTTTATTGATCTAAATCAACAGCCAAATATTGGTTCATTTGTCTTTCAGTCCATCAGTCTTTCTTGAAACCTTTAAGAGTGATAGACTTGAAATTGATGCGTACCTAATCATCAAGTTTATTTCAATTGATAGATTCTTAGAAATCGACCAATGTGGTTAATGAACTTGTATTATTTCTAACCAATCTAGCTCATTTGTACAGCTATAGATATCTGCTAGAATCTTTTGTTATATGTTATAGTATTTAATGATATTAATATAATATTTTGGATACCTTCAGCCATAATCTCTGATATCATGTAAATTTCATTAAGATACAATATTATACATCAAAATTATTCAATAAATGTCTATTATCTTTGGCTAGAAGAAACATCTATGTTAGTGTGCGCCTATAAGTGTGTGTCTGTTTGTATATATGTATATAGATATAAGCTGGAATGTTTAAAAGAACCACTCGGCACGAGCTCAATGCCTATAACTTAATGCCCCTTAAAGTTAATGTCAAATTCTGAGTAAAACACAAACCTTACACTCACATATATATATACACATACATACGTGCATATATGTAAATAATACAAACAAGAACAAATAAAATCTCTTAGAAGACATAAGTTTATAGCTCGTGAGCTGGCAATGCAAATTGTTTATCTGTAATTTTTGCATTTTGTAATTTTTTTGCGTTTCGCCTGGTCCACAGTACAAATGAGATATCATGTCAAGTACATATAAATATATATATACATATATATATATATATATATATATATATATATATATATATAAGCTGCGACGTCATAATGTTATCACAGCAGAAAAAAACATGTTTCTCAAATATGCATTGAAAAAAAGCTCTAATCGAGCTGTCTGCCAACGTCGTATAAGAGAGAATAGTTAAACACAATATTCAGCGGGAATTGTTGTTTATTAAAATAAATAAAATGTTCCGGGAATTATGGAAAATCAGAATTAGCTTCGAATAAACACAATAAGACGCTGCAAAAAAACTTGGTCTTGTCGTTGCGTTTCCATATACATATATATCTATTTTCTTTCACTTTATACACTATTCGTATTGCAGTTTGATGGAAAAATCAATTATAAAGAGTTGAAATAGGAGTGAAATAAACAGAAATTGTGAATTTTATAAAAAAAATTAACCATTAGAAAATATTCCATTATAAATATGAACTGTGCTTTACTCTTGCCCTTGCAGCACAAACAACAATCGGAATGATGCGGTAGAGTCTGCCCAGATCTGAGAAAGGATGACGACTAAAGCATAAACATTTATTGGACTAACTATTTTTGGATATGAACATGGAATTCGATTTTCCGGACTTTTGTGAGTATAAAAAAAAAAAAAAAAAAAAATTTTATGAACAAAAAATATATATATTCGGAAAAACTATATGACATATTTAGTATTTAAGTATTTAGTTGTATTTTAGTTTTATTTAAAAATTTTAAAAAGAAATTAAAGAAAATAGAAAGAATAAGTTCAAAGCTTAAGTTGAAAATGGGATAATATCTAAAATTCTATTTGGGAAATTCAATTTTAGATACAAAATATTTTTTATAAATGATTTATATATTAAAATATATTTGTTATACAACATACATGTTATACACTGTGCTACATACGAGTATGTATAACATTATTTATATAGTTATGTCTAGTCTAAGGATATTTATGCCAGACTTGTATGACAGCAAGCTTAAGCAAAGTTTACTGGGAAATTTGTTAGACAAAGCCAAGGCCCTCTCACTTCTAATTGCCCTAGCTCAGAGCACAAATTATCGAAAAGCCAATCTTAAAGGCAAATAGTTTAGATATTCGTCGCGGATGATAAAAAGCCTAAATGATAATGGCCCATGCCAGGGCTATATAAAAAAACGGCAGCGGCATAAATTGTCCTTCGACTGGTCTCCAAAATATGCGCCGTTTCGTCAATAACAAAATCTAAATGCGGCTACCAAAATAGATGGCAAATAAAAAATAAATTGAATGTAGCAGTCGGCAAATGCTTAACAGCATTTGACTTAGGCATAGCTATAGATACATATATATACACAGATATATACTATAATATATATATATATGTATATAAGTTTATATATTGCTAAATAATGTCGCCTGCTTCAGCTTTGTTTGATCAATATTGCTGGCAGCAGGACGCGAATTCAAATCATTTTGCAGGCCAAATCAAATTTCAGTGCACAAAAATTACTCAACGCATTTGACGTTGAGGCGCGGCTAAAACAAAAAAAAATAAATAAAAAAACAAAAATCAAATCAAATATTTATAGTAATAATAATATTGTTAAAGAACAGCTTTTGCTGCAATGTTTTGAACTTGTGAATGCATATGTAAAAACATTTAAAAATCTTCAAGAAAAAAAACACTTGCGAAAATAATAATATATGATTTAAGTTTCCAAATGGTTTTGTTTTTCCCTTTTTTTTTACATTTTATTTCTCTCTCACTCGCGCATTCGCGCTGTCTCTTTCTTTTATTATTTTTAATTGGGTTTCGTTTTCGCTTTCAATTACTTGACGAGCTTCTGTTTCTGTTTAAGTTGTTTATATTATTATAATTTTGTTTTCTTTTGCTTTTTATATATATTAAAAAAAAAAAAAAAATGAAAAAAAATTGAACATTTGGAAAAGCGCATTTTCACTGCTCAGCGAGTTGTGAAAAGTGCATCAACCGCTTGTGCATTAGATAATTGTTGTTATATTTTTCATTTTCTCACTCTCTTTGTCGATTGGTCTATAATACTATAATAATTATTGTGGATGCTGTGCAGCAGCTGTTAACTTGGCTATTAGTGCAATTTGTTCGGGCCTGGCCAAAAGGCAAGCAGGCAACGCGTCTCATTCAATATAAAAAACAAATTCCAAATATATATATATATATATATAGATATAGTTATACATATATAAATCAACTCGACTATGGATTATCCCAAAACATTAAATGGTAATTTGTATAATTTTATTTCACCTGCCATTTGCATTTCTGTCCTACTCTGCCTCACTTCTTTATCGATCAAACACCGCCGCCGCTTATCAATCCACTTCTCTTCTCTTTTTTTATTTTTTTGTGTTTTGTTTCGCTTGATTACAATTAGAATTCTGTTTTTATCGCGCATTTCGCTGTGAACGCCTCCTAAAAAAAAAAAAAACAAAAAAATAAAAATAAAAACAAAAATTTATCAATAAATTGTATTCAATGAGCTTCAGTAAGCGTGTGCACAATATAATTATTAAAAACAAATATTTACTTGAATAGAAATTGTTTAGAGATTGCTCATAGCTTAACTATGCTAATAACATCTTCTATTAACTATTTTATCTGTTTAAGCTAGACGGAAATTTTAAATTACTTTAATCATTTGAATAGAAAGGCAATTAATAACAAATAAATGTGAAAAATAATTGTTACAGACAATTAAGTTTTATGATAAGAACTCAATTCTCAGTTTTTTCTATTGTCTAGCTAATTTAACTCTCAGCATCTTTAGAGTCAATCTTATACACTCTTATATTGTCTAGCTAATTCAATTCTCAGCAGCTTTACAGTCGATCTTATACACTCTTATATTGTCTAGCTGATTCGACTCTGCTGCTTTAAAGTCGATCTTATACACTCTTATATTGTCTAGCTAATTCAACTCTCTGCATCTCTATAGTCAATCTTATACACTCTTTTAATGTCTAGCTGATTCGACTCTCAGCTGCTTTACAGTGGATCTTATACACTCTTCTACGCTCTCACTTCATAGTTATGCACTTACTTATACACACTTATACCTTGTATGTTGTACCATGCTCTATTAAACAGACTACTCATACTCTCATTGCATAAGTAACTGACTTATACTCAATGCAGCTTATACTAGACTAGAATGTCTTATATTCATGCTTAAATTTGTGTCCATGATTATGTGCATATATCTCATTATCATATTCATTTATATACTCATACTTATACTCTTACTCCAAGTCACGCACATGTCTTAGGCATGCCTCCTTGCTTGCTTATACTAATATGTATACTCAAACTTAGTCTTCCATCTTAATTATATTCATACTTATACTCGTATTATTATTATACATATTTTCTCGTACATATACATAATAGTTACTATATTTCGTATTTTAGTTATATTCATAAAAATATTTGCACTTATACTTGTAGCCATACTAATTATACTCTCACTTATACTCATTGTTAAACTTGTGAATACACATAATTTACTTGTAATCATATTCATATTTATTCTACAACAAATATTAAATATTTTTCTTATACTTATACTAACATAATTATAATACAACAAATATTCATTAGCATAAGTATGCTAATATAATTATACTCTTGCCAAGCTTATGTGACTCATAACCATGCTGATATTCTAACATACATTCGTACTTATACTCATTATCATACTTCGAGCTGTAATGAATTTCATGAGTTCTACTCTTACTCGTATGCTCCCACTTATACTCTTACGTATACTCTCACTGTACATATACTTATACTTCTACGTACGATCTTATACTTATGAGTATAAGATCGTACGTATACTCTCACTTTACATGAACCCTACGTATAATCTTTTACATATACTCCTGCGTATAATCTTATACTTATACTCTTACGTATACTCCCACTTAAACTCTGCTTACACTCATACGTATAATCTTATACTTATACAGCTACATATGCTTACACTTATACTTATCATATACTTATACTCTCGTCTCCTATACAACCTTTGCCTCATTCCTGCTCTTTTCTTCTCTCTTTCAGCTCGCCCAGATTTCATGGATGGCATCGACAATGAGGCACTCGATTTGTTTATGCAAGCCGCTGGCGTCGGCTCTCTCGATGATGCGGCACAGCATGGCAACAATGAGACGCTCAGCCTGGAGCAGACAGCTGGCATTGGTGGCATCTCCAAACTGGAGTCGCCGCATACGCCGCCAATGAACGTGCTGGATGCACAGCTGGGCGGGACAGGGCGAGTAAGTGCGATGGCCATGCCGCTGGCACATCTGCCCGAGAGTCCGCCCGACTCGGGCTCTGAGCCCGCGTACAGTCCGCTCGGAGATGTGCATGCGCTCAACGGGCGAGAGCTCATCTATTCAGGGCTAGCAAACATGCAACAGCAGCAACAGCAACAGCAACATCAGCAGCAGCAACAGCAACAGCAGCAGCAGCAACAGCAACTGTTGCACACAGATCTGCAGTTCGCAGCGCCACAGCAAGGACATCACTTTGTGGCGCCAGCGCAGGATGTGCGAGTCAAGCATGAGACTGGCCTGATCATGAATGCCAACAGCCTGCTCTGCCAGCAGCAGCAACAGCAACAACAGCAACAGCAGCAGCAGCAGCAGCTGGGCGAGCAACAGTTGCTGTCAATGCAACAGCAACAACATCACGATTTGCCGCCAGAGCAGCTGCTCTATCAGCATTACGATAATGGACATGGTATATATGGAGCTGGCAGCTATCAAAATCTGTCGAGCATGTCCACCTGCATGTTGACCTCGCCACTGGGCCTGGGCGATCGCGTTCAGGTGATTGGCACCAGTCAATTGTCGCTGAATCGCAGCTCGACGCCCTCGACGCCAGTGCATTCGCTGTCCCGCAAGCGCAAGATGTCCACCCAATTGGACTGCCCGGACTTTGCGCCGAAGCATGAGGCGGGTCTACTAATCAGTCCGTTGCGCAGCTCTCATCATTCCATTGCAGCCGCTCCGAGCAGCAGTAGCAGCAGCAGCAGCAGCCATCACAGCGAACACGATCCAAGCAAGACACCCGCGCACTCACATTGCTCCGCCTCCGTTTCTCCAGCCCTGTCCGGCATCAACTCCCAGGCAGAGAATAGCCTGGATGGGCAGGCCAGTAATGCAGCTGGGGGCAGTGGATCGGGCAGCGAAGCTGGTGATCCAGCGCTGACGCAGTGCATCCGCTTTAGCCCCTTTCAGCCGGAGAATTGGCACAAGCTGTGCGATCAGAGCCTGCAGGAGCTGTCCGTCATTTATTATCGTGTGGATGCGGATAAGGGCTTCAACTTCAGCGTCTCGGATGACGCGTATGTGTGCCAGAAGAAGAATCACTTTCAGGTCACGTGCCATGCGCGCCTTCAAGGAGATGCCAAATTTGTGAAGACACCGTCCGGTTTGGAGAAAATCAAATCCTTTCACTTGCATTTCTACGGTGTCAAATTCGAGGCGCCCAATCAAACGATACGCGTGGAGCAGAGCCAATCGGATCGCTCCAAGAAGCCATTCTATCCTGTACCGTAAGTCGACCAAACAGAAGAGAATTTCTTTTACTATATAGTATATTCCGTATTTTCCCTTGCCAGTATCGATCTCCAGAGCCATATTGTCAGCAAGATAACCGTGGGTCGTTTGCACTTCTCGGAGACAACCAACAATAATATGCGTAAGAAGGGTCGTCCCAATCCGGAGCAGCGTTTCTTTCAGCTGGTCGTTGGGCTGCACGTGCATACTACATCCGGACACTTTCCGGTTGTTAGCCATGGCAGCGAGCGTATTATTGTGCGTGCTTCGAATCCAGGTCAGTTTGAGTCGGACGTGGATCTGTGCTGGCAGCGTGGCATCACACAGGAGTCCATCTTTCATGCGGGTCGTGTTGGCATCAATACGGATCGGCCGGATGAGAGTCTGGTCGTGCATGGCAATCTCAAGGTATCCGGCCATATTGTTCAGCCTAGCGATAGTCGCGCCAAACAGGAAATCGCCGAACTGGATACATCGGTGCAGTTGCGCAACATGCAAAAGATTCGAATCGTGCGCTATCGCTATGAGCCGGAATTTGCGGTGCATTCGGGCCTGAGGCGCGAAAGTGACACTAGAGAAATTGTTGATACGGGCGTTATAGCGCAAGAGGTGCGTGAGGTTATACCAGATGCTGTCCAAGAAGCTGGCAGCGTTGTACTCCCCAATGGAAATGTTATTGAGAACTTTTTGCTGGTCAATAAGGTAAGATTTTGAAAATAACCGACATACATTTTAAATAGTTAGTTTTCGTGTATGGTCACACTGGCTGCTTGCATTTGTGTATATTGTTAAAAAGGACTATTTATGGATAACTGAAGTTAAATAAAATTGAGTGTGTACACACCAAAATTAGTGGTCCATCAAGGTCACACTTATGCTGATTTGATTTTAACAATTTTTCAAACCAATTTTTGCTAAAAACGAAACTCAGTTTTGTTTAAAATAAAAAAAACAATGCTTAAAATGCTTTATATTTATGCCAAACAAAACTCAAACACCAGCCATAAAATACAAATATATATATCAAACTTTTCTTTAGGATCGTATACTAATGGAGAACATTGGGGCCGTTAAGGAGTTGTGCAAGGTGACCGGATCGCTGGAGACGCGCATCGAGAACCTGGAGCGAGCCAACAACACACACAATAATCATCAATTGCGTGCCAAGGATTTGTTAGAGCCACGTTGCATTTTACCACCGCGCGTCCACAAATCAACAAATCGCAGCAATGAGGGCTACGAGATCTGCTCGAGCCGCCTGATGCAGATCATTATCTTTCTGCTGATCATTGTGATGGCAGCCTGGTGAGCAAAGCACGATATATAACTCCTATATATAGTCTAATGAATATATAATTCTTCATACAGTTTGGCTGCTGTTTCCACTTTGTATTTCGTGGAGCATAACAAGCAGCAGAAGCAACAGCATCTGGAAGGGTATCCGGTGTTCGGCGATGGCCACCTCTTTCGACCCGATGGCGCAACTCGCTTCAGTGACGAGGATCGCTACAATTTCCAACAGAGTCTGCAAACGCTGTTCAAGAACAAAACGCATGGGGCGTGGCCCAATTTGATGTATGCAGCGAGCACCAGCCGACCCACTGGCCGGAGCGGCCAAGCTATACGCTTGGGCGAAGGCGATGGAGGCGAGGAGGAGGAGGAGCTGACGGCTGTTATGAACAATCCACAGGTGAACTTGCCGTTGCCCAAACTCCATGCAGCACGCATCACAACCACTGCGCCACGCAACAACAACAAGACCATTGTTAGCAAAAACAAGTCAAAATGGCCCGTCTCACAGGATGCATTGCGTCCGGCTGCTGCCCAGAAGTTGCTGCAAAGCGTGCGCGTGGCAGCCGTCAGTCGAGCTCTGGCCAGCAGCACGAATGAAACGGATGGTTCGTCCGAGAAGCCACAGGGCATAACACTCTCCCAGGACTTTGAGAACAACTCGATTGATGTGGATGCCAGGCAGCAGCAGCAACAACAGCAACGATTGCTGCAGCAGCAGCAGCAACAACAACAGCAGCAACAACAACAACAACAACAACAACAGCAGCAACAGCAGCTGAAGCCTTCCTCCAAGCTGGACGAGCGCATTGTCGTTGTGAATACCGTCGCCAGCACAGCTGTGGATAATCTCCCCTCCTCAGATGCTGGACAGGCTATAAGAAAGCTGAATGCAGGCGATGCAGCCATTTATAATGTATACAAAACGGTTTCACCACCCACAGCCAATCTGGCTCTGACCACCAACAAGGTGAGCACGGAGCAGAGCCATGTGCAGAGCACGCTGCCCCTTGCCTTGGATGTGCCGCCGCCCGCAGCTGTGCGCAACAGCAGTGGAAACAAGGAGAATGCCGATGCACTCGATCTGCAAAATCTGAGCAATACCAATGAATCGGAAGCTGTGGACAATCCCATAACAGCGCTTTTTGGCTTTGAGTATACGGATGCGGGCTTGCGTGACTCCACAGTGGGTCGACGATCGGCCAATCAACGGAGTCTGGAGTGGATTAGGCATAAGAGTCTGAAGACGCCGCTGTTTGGCCAGCCCCAGGAATGCAATGGCGAGGAGGCAAATGCCGCCACATGTCAGGTGGGTGAAAGTAGCTTCAATCTCTTCTATAACATACTAATCTTTGCTTCTACCTTCAGTCCAGCTGCTTTGAGTCACAGCAGGCAGCTGCAGCTGCGGCGGACAATGTGGATGCAAATGTCAAGCAGCAGAATGTGGACGACGATCTTCAGTCCGCTGAGCAGGACCAAGAGCAGGAGGAGCCAGACATACTGATCATACAGCCAGTGACTGGCAATGAGACGAATGCCTACCATGGCAAAAGCTCGCACAGCACAGCTGCACGAGCCAAGCAATTGGCTAGCGAAACGGGTGTTGCTGCTGGTGAGGATGCTATATACACGGTGCTGAATGCTGCGCCCGCTGCAACGGCTGAGCACGTGGAGGCAGCTCCACTGGCCACAGCAACAGCTGTACCGCATCCCTTGGATTGCTGGAGCATTAGCAGCTGCGTGCTGGCTGGGGCAAACAATCACACCATTGATGTAGCACAGTTTTGTCCCAGCTCTGGCAGCTCCTTGAATATCAGCTACACGGTGCCTGTGTCCAAGTATTTGCAGGCTGCCAGCTTGGAGCTGCATTTCAGGTTGGGTTAGGGCAGCAAAACTCTGAGCGGTTTATAAAATTTGGTTTCCCTTATAGTTCCAGCAAGCCGCTGCAGTGGTCCATTTGCAGCGATGAGGAGCAGTCGAAGACGAATGCAAACGAGGACGAGGAGGCGCTACCAAGCAGCAGCAGCAGCAGCAACAACTGGGTGAAGGTGCTCAAGCAGCTGGGCAATAATAAGCTCATACTAGCGCTTGACATGCCCAGCCGTGGCGACTTTCTGCGCGAGTTTATGCTGCGCGCCAGTCCAGACCTGGAACAAGTAAGCCCCATGGTACCAGACAGTATTTATCAATAGATTCTAATTACATTTGAATTGCAGCAAAAACTATGCGATGACAACGCCCATGTGGCAAACCCTATACTGCAGTACAACTTTAGCATCGTAAGGACTTGTGATTAGTTAACAAAAACAATTTAATTTATGGCACGGATTTGGATCAGAAAAGCGAAAACAAAAACAAGGGCCGCAAAAACAAAATTTGACAACAAAAAAACTACAAAACAAAACAAAACAACAAAAAAAACCATACAAAAATGCATTCAAAACATTTATCGACATTTTAAATAAATAAATATTTAGTAAAATGTAATTTTCGACTGTTTTGTTTAACTACTTAAGGATCTACTTAGAGCAAGATTGAGGGGAGGCCTTAACGGCTACACGGCGAAGGGCTGATCCTTGCCATCCTCGTGGTATTTGATGTAGGTTTCGCCATGCGTAAAGTCCTTGGTGCCTTCGAGGCGGCCACGTGGCGGCGCCTTCTCGTAGTCGAATGCCTTCTCCGATTTGCCAAACAGCTGATTGGCCATTTCGATGTCCTCGCGGTATTTGCCAACAACAACTTTTTTACCGCTAATTGGATCGGTTATGTCACCCAGCGGATAAACCACTTTTTCCACCTTGTGCGTTATTAGCCGTGTCATGCGTTCGGGCAGCTCTCTTATGAGCACCACATCGCCCGTTTTACACACCTTCTGTGGATCGTGTGCAAAGAAGAATGTATCCTTTTTAAAGTACTGCAATTAACAATTTTATAATTAAAATTTCCACATGCCGCTTAACGGGAAGTTATCAAACCATATTTAGGTTTTTATCCAGCTCCATGCGACGTACACGTATTTTGGAAGCATTTTGCTTGATGCAGGGCATGCACTGGCCCAATAGTATTAATCCGCGCGCTGCCATTTCACTTAAATATTTAATAATAAAAACAATATAAATTCACGTTGCTCCAAAAAACAAGTGAATTATGAATTAAGTGTGTCCAAACATGTACAAGCCAATTTAGTGCACAAAAATACTATTAAAAATACCAAATTTAGTATTTTAAGTTATTGCGCAGCAGGTGTGCACACACTTGATGTAACTGTTGATCAGCTGTTTGTGGCAGCTGTTGTGTACACACCTTGTCTCCGATAAGAAACAGTTTTTATGTGTTGTTCGCTCTGCAATTGCAAAACATTTCAAATTTAATACATTATATACACAATTTTATAGTTATAATATAGCGCGCGTTAACTCAACTGCATGTTAAACACAATAGCTGTGCACAGGCAACGCACGCTTACGTCACCATGGTAAATAAACAAAGAAGCCCCAGCAAATCAAAGTCGAGCGGCTCCCCAAAACTGATAAACTAGCTGTAAATTGGAAAAAAGTTGAAAAAATGGCAGCGCAACTGAAAGATGTGTATACAGGGTTCGTCTGGCAAGTAATAGGACTGAGTCTATTACTTTCGGGACAAACCCTGTAAAAAATTATAATCCAACAGCTTAAGTCGCCTATCAAATATCAGTACTTTGACCTAATCATAAATTCTTTTTATAGAGCTACGAACATGAAGACTATCCCGAGGATCCGTTCCCGAAGGACTTTGGCTATGGTGCCTATGATCAGGATGGCCTGGATCTGGAGCCAAATGCATCTAGCAACAGCGAGACAAAGCCTCGCATCTTATTGATGGGTCTGCGGCGATCGGGCAAGAGTTCCATACAGAAAGTCGTCTTCCATAAGATGTCACCGAACGAGACCGTCTTCCTTGAATCGACGAGTAAAATTGTTAAAGACGATATCAATAATTCCAGTTTTGTACAATTTCAAATATGGGATTTTCCGGGGCAAATTGATTTCATAAAGCCGCCGTTCGATTCGGATATGATATTCCGTGGCTGTGGTGCGCTCGTATTTGTGATTGATGCCAAGGATGATTACATTGAAGCGTTAAGGAAATTCAAGGATACGGTCATCGAAGCATACAAAGTGAATCCTCATATCAAGTTTGAAGTTTTCATACACAAGGTGAGTCAGATACTCGCTTATCAATGAGTTTTGCTAATGCAGCTGTTGATTTTCGCATAGGTTGATGGCATTAGCGATGATTCGAAAATGGAATCACAACGTGATATACACCAACGCTCGTCGGATGACCTCAGCGAGGCGGGTCTGGATCAGATACATTTAAGTTTTCACTTAACCTCGATCTATGATCATTCGATATTCGAGGCATTCTCGAAGGTGGTGCAAAAACTAATACCACAGCTGCCCACGCTAGAGAATCTGTTGAATATATTCATACCAGTAAGTGGAGTTGATAAAGCTCTTATCAGAGTAATTCATGTTGTTGTCTCCCCACAGAACTCTGGCATAGAGAAAGCATTTCTCTTTGATGTTGTATCGAAAATTTATATTGCTACCGATTCCTCACCTGTGGATATGCAAGCCTATGAGCTCTGCTGTGACATGATTGACATGGTCATTGATCTGTCTAGTATATACAGGTATATCATTATATAGTCATAAAAAAACCCCTATTTAAATGCAGTTCATCACCTCTTTCATAGCTCTGAGGAAACGGCCTTTGACAGCGGCAGTTCTAGTCTCATTAAACTGAATAACAATACGATACTCTATATGCGTGAGGTGAACAAGTTTCTGGCCTTGGTCTGCATTTTGCGCGAGGAGAACTTCAATCGGCAGGGCGTCATTGACTATAATTTCATATGTTTTCGCGATGCCATTAGCGAGGTATTTGAGCTGCGCTTGAAACGACAGAAACAACTGCAGAATCCCGATCAGGACGATGATGAGCTGGCCGATGACCGCGGTCTTACAATGGGTGGTCGTTTGAATCATGACAATGATGCAGCTGCGGCATCCAGAGCGCCATAAATTACACGAATCATAATTCCAGTGACCTTAAGTTCTGTGTGCTAAGCTTTTTTATAATTTTGCCCCGTTTATCATTACATGTGAACACACACACAGAGACAACAAAATACTGATAGCAACACTGATTTGTCTTAAACAATTATTTTTTATCCAATTTTTATGTTATTCTTTTCTTTTTTATATATCTTTGCTCTGTTCTATATTGTTAATTCATATGTGTAGCCGCTTTGCTGCTCTTTACAGCGCCAGAAATGCCCAGCGTTAAAAAAGAAACTACAACTAATAATATGTATATTTTTAAATAAAATTATATTAAATAAAAGTTTTATATCATTTAAATTCATAAGAAAAATGTCCAATAGCATTTACTACGCTCGCGGGCACATTTCAAATACAATATCGATATTAGAGCCAATCGCAGCAGTTCGCCCGATAGTTTTTGCCACTTTCAAGCACTTGTTTGCAGATATCGAATATATATCGAACATTTCAATAATTTCAGCATAAGCAATATGTTATATACCATAAATATTATTATATTTTTTAAAATGAAGAAAATTACTTAATTATGTGCATATATAGTAAAAATCGAACAACTAATATCGATATAGTTTGAAAACAAATCACAACTATAAATCGATGACTGCAATCGCTGCATCGATGTTTTCTTCTATCACTTACATCTCTAGAACAAATACAACAGACTGGTCGACGGCGACACTCTTTGAATGTGTGTGTGAGCGAGCTGGTCATACAGTTGTGAAAAATGAGCTGCTAAAAGCAGTAGAATAAATAGTTAATGCGCCAGTGGTAGCCGAAATTGTTAATTTGTCTTCTACACATAAATCGTGTTAATTTAATTAAAAGCTGTTTTTGTGTTGGGCAGACGATCGACGGGGTGGTGCAGTAAAAAATATATATGAAAACCAGTTAAAAACGGGTGAAAGAAAGAAATTTCATATATACATGTGTGTGCGCTAGTGTGAGTGTGGCTGTGTGTGAGGAAAAGCAACAACAACAACAACCTGGTCTCGTATGTCCGCTTTCCTTGCTCATTACGGTGCTTTTCTGTGCCCAAAGTGCAGGCAAGTGCAGCCTGGAACTGACGACAACGACGGCGACGACAGGTGCGTACAAAAAAAGGTTTTCTACTTTCTGTCTACTCTGTTTGGCTATTGATTGCTCGCAAATATACAGCATCCCAGCACAATAGTTATTAATTCATGTATAAATAAAGTGAAAGGTGGTGGCACATCTTCAGCCTTTTGTCTGTCTCCCTACCATACAAATAACAAAAAATAAATAAAAAATACTACTAATATACTAAAAAAAAAAACTCTATTGTTGATTGATTCAGTGAGAGTGAAGAATCACTGCGTTGAGATGTGCGTGTGTGCGAAAGAGATGGGGAGATGCAAGCGAACCACACTCATGATAACAAATTGGCAATCGATAAGTAACAAATTGTTGCAGTTAGACTCAGCTGTGCAGCTGGGCGGAACCAGTGTATACATAATGCACTAAAGTGGAATAATTAATTAACCGCTAATGCTCTCAAGTGTTGTCACCCACACACGCACACATCAAAGCTTATGTCATAAGGGAAGTTATATATGTGGACATTGGGATATAGTTGTGATTACATATATGCATATAATGATTTTTTGTAACCAACCCCCAAAATAACTAAATAAGCACCATAGCAACATAGACAGTTATGTTTATGACCTCAGACATGTATTTATTTTAGTCTCGGCCTTTTTTTTGGCCATTTCCTACCTCAAACGTTTTGAGTCATGCAATCTCAGACATTTGAGGTTATGTCTGCATTTAGCCGGGTAGTTTTCTTTGCAGGGGTTGCTTATTGATTTTATTGTTGAATCATAAATAACATCCAACTATTGTTTAATAATTGCTTAAGCAAAAATTTAAATAATTTCGAGGAGTTAGGAGTGGGGGGGTTGGGGGGCCTGACCAAAAAGCGTTAAGTGTGTTAATGTTTTTTAATTTGTGTTGCCAACACGTGCCGCTTACAATTTTCGTCTTTCTTTGCTCCAACAAATTCTCAGCTTTGTGAGGGCGTGCCCCAAAGGCAATGAACACTCGACGCAGGTGGCACAAAGAAATCTTCAAAAAAAACAACAAAAGATACAAAAAAAAAAACCATTTGTAGGCAAATTAAATTTCCAACAAACCGTGAAGTTGGTTAGTGGGTTTTGTTGTTTTGGCCATGAGATATGATTTTAAGTTGCATTCGTTTCTGTTTTTCTTTTACGCCATTTTCAACTCTTTCTCTATATATCTCTCTCTCTCTCTTTCTCTCTCTCTCTCTTGGTCTCTCTGCTCTTATCTGCCAAACGAATATTTGCCGTTAGTTGTAGCTGGCTTTGTAAATTATTTTTTATCGATTGCTTTCACGCTTCCGCACTGAACAATTCAATCAGACCCATAGACAGACGGAACAATTGACTTTTTGCTACACTTTTTCTCTCATTCTCGTGTCGCTGTCTATTAAGTTCTTTCTCTTCTTTTATTTTTTTTGCCAGCCATCGTTTATTTGCTGGCCATAGTTTTTGTTGCTGTTGTTACTGTTCTTGCTCGCTTGTTCCAAGCGGAAGCGACGTCATTTATGTAAATTGTTTGCGTGACATTGCTATAGAGCGTCCATATTATGAACCGGTATACGCACGCCCCTAGGCATTAAATGCAAACAATTGTTACCACCAGAACGAAAGCCAACTCAGTCTGCCTCCCCCACTCTCTTTCTCTTCACTGGCGGCTGCGCTTTGTCAGCCATAAGCAGTCAATTTGCCATAAAAAAAAAGAAGAAAAACAACAGTAAAATTTAAATTTGCATATGGCAAGCTGTTAAGTTAATGTTAACTAACAAAAACGATATTCGCTCTTACGAGTTACGAGCTGTTAACATTTGCAATTATGTTAAAATCCTTAAAGCTAAGAGCAACAATTTCCCTATGTTTTAACAGAAGTTCTTGCTCAAGTTCTTTCAAGATCATAAAGTCAAGTAAATACTTGAAATGCAATTTGAGTATATTTATATAAAAATTAACTATAAAACATGGTTAATGTGGGAATACACATTTCTGCTTTCTGTGTCGGCAACTAATAAAACTGTTTTATTTTGTTTTTCTTTTTTTGCTTTGCCCTTTTCATATGCTTTCATCTGGCGCGCCATAGATTCAAATTGGTTTGCAGCTTGTTGAATTTTTGTTGTTATTTGCCTAAATTACCTGCCCCGTGCGCAAAGTTCAGCGAGGTGAAACGGTTAAATGTTTTCAAAAACTTGCCCCCAAGTCGCACAAAAACATATACAAATGAATATATACATATACATATATATATTCGTCTATCTGTGCTCCACATTATGAGCCTTTATTGCTCTGCCCATACAGGGTGCTTTAGCTGCACTGAAATATCGGTTCAATGCACTTGGCCCCTGATAAACTACAAATTAAGTATGCATTTCTCTTATAGTCACGTTGTTGCTGTTTTTTTTTTTTTGTTGTTTCGGTTTAACTCTGCTGTCAGCGAATATGAATAATGCGATTCAATATTTAACAAAAAATAAATAAAATAAAACGTGATATGAAATAAACTGAAAATAAATATAAGAAAAAAACATATTTATACTATATATAAATAAGAAATGTGTTCGGGGAGCAACGCACCATAATAATATCAGGAAAATACATATAGACACGCGTATATGGCGCAATATTTTGGCAGTCTAGTCCAAAAACTGAATCATACGCCAAGAACTAAGGGTAAACAATAATTATATATATATTATGTATGTATTTGTGAAATGATCATAAAATATATATAGACAGACAACAGATTATAATAAAATTGTTAATTGATCTAAAGGGTATATTGTTTTTGTGTATATATATGTAACAGGCATTATTTTTACATGTATATATATATATATATTTATCTGTTAAGTCATAAAATATATATATATACCTAGTCTGCGCCAAAAGTCAAGTCGATTTAGTGTTGTCCTAAACATCATCTCCATATTCTGACTACTCAAAGCACTCAACGCTTGCTAAACTAGCTCAAAGTAAAAGGCTCAAAATCTTTCTGCTCCTAGTTTGAGTGACCTTTTGTCAGCTATAAAAGGCGCGTCGGCTGCTGCGTCTAATCAGTCACGATTCTGACCTGGACCGGGTCAGTTTTAGCACAGTGAAGTGTAGTGCAGTGCAGTGTAGTTTAGTTAGTTAGCTAGTTAATATAGTTAAGTTTTTTTTTCGTTTATAATGAACGTCGTTGTTTAATATTATAATTAATTTAAATATTATTGTTAATGCTAATGCTTAAATTTTAATAATGTGTAGTATTAACGTACATTTGTAATGTTAACATACATTTGTAATGTTAACAGACATTTGTAATGTTAATGGATATTTGTAATGTCGCATATAAGTACTGTGTTACATACGGTTATGTTACGTACAGTTATGTTACGTACAGTTATGTTACGTACAGCTATGTTACGTACAGCTATGTTAGGTACAGCTATGTTACGTACAGTTATGCTACGTAAATAAGTTGTGTTACGTGTCATTTTTGTGTTACGTATCATTATTGTGTTACGTATCATTTTTGTGTTACGTATCATTTTTGTGTTACGTACAATTATTATCTTACGTCAAATTATTATGTTACGAACAATTTCTATGTTACGTTTTTTAATATGTTACGTAATTTAGTATGTCAATATTAATGATTATGTTAAAAGAGGATGCTCTTTTCTTGTGATTCCATACTTACACAATTATTATATATGTGTATCATTTATCAAATAACAAAGCTGTAACATATAAGTTTTTCTTTTCTGTCTGTTACAAAACA
The DNA here is from genome assembly GCA_037075265.1 of Drosophila nigricruria. Taxonomy (NCBI): domain Eukaryota; kingdom Metazoa; phylum Arthropoda; class Insecta; order Diptera; family Drosophilidae; genus Drosophila; species Drosophila nigricruria. The sequence continues at coordinate 374,394 of JBAMCI010000131.1, forward strand.
CTTATACAATTTATCATACTCTTGTTAAAACTCAAACAGGGTATTTAAATGGCACATATCTACAAAGCGAACGTCATCAGCACTTCCCTTTCCTACCATATTTCATACAGCTTACCTTCATATCGTATATGTATATTCATTCGTTTGGGTTGCTACCCAATGCTCAGATCAATTTTCTGCTTGCCTGCAAGCAATTTAAATGAAAAATCACTGTAAAATTAAATTTCACCGTTAACGGTTCCATATGCTCGTACCAAATATTGACCTAGTCAACGAAATCTGAATCACCTTAACGATGACAACGAACTTTTTTCATATTCCATTTTTTTTTTTTCAAAGTTCATCCGATCGCTCAGAGCGCTGAAAAGTTTGCAAAAAAAGCTTTTGCATGCACAAAGCTCCGATGAAAAGCTTTTAAAGAGCGCAAGCTAAGAGCAACGCTGCAAAAGTTTTCTCTTTATTAAGTTTTTGTTTGTTTGTTTGTTTTTTTTTTTGTTTTCGACATTGAAGGGGTTTTTGTTGCAGTAAAAAAAACATTTGTAAAGAAATACTTAACCTTATGCCCTGAAGGTTTTTAATTGTAAAACAAGAAAGTTGAGCCTGGTTCAAATGTATATTATATAAGTTACATATAAGTGATATATATATGTGTTTGCGCTTGTGTATGTATAATCAAGAATAACCTTTGTTAAGTGCTTAACAATTAAGCCAGGCTAACAACAACGACAATAAAATGCAATTATATGCAATCAGTTAACAGCTGCGGCTGCTCGTTGTAAAATGTCATTTGCCACGCCTATTTCAGCAGCAATTGTAGCGCGTGTAAACAAATTCTTAATAATACTGAGTAAACAATAACAAAATACTATAAACAAAGACAATTTGCTTACGTGCAGTTTTTTTGTTGTCGTCATCGACACAGTTTATTGTTTATTTTTTTTATTAATTAAAATATATTATATACATATATAGAATAGACATATGGCTTTAATTATGCAATAACTAAACGTATTATAATAATTACAGTGAAAACTCAATAGAGCGTACAGCTGAGCTATCAATTTTAATTGTGCTTGAAAGTTATTTTAGTGAAATATAATTATAATATTTAGACGTTTTTAATAAAAATAATTTTTAAAAAAATAATAATAAAATGCAATAAATAATAATAGGGAAAAAAAATAATATAATAAAATAATAAAAAATAAAATAATAAAAAATAAAATAGAAAATATTAAAAAAAAATTAAAAATAAAATAATTAAAAAAATAAAAAAACCCTGAGAAAAATTAAAATAAAATATATGTTACATAGAAGTCGAAGACACATACTAAAACTATGTATAAGTAGAACTTATAAGACTTACCTCTTTTCCGGCTCATTTAAGTGAAAAAACACCTTACGCATTCCTGATAAATGCTGATTGATAATAAATATTCACTTTGTACGTAACTTAATATTTCTGATAGATTAAATAACCTTGATGTGTTTTTGGTTAATTTTTTTTACCCCCACTTGGAGGCTTTTTTTTGACGAAATTAGAGAATTCAAAACAACAACTAAAGGCAAACCGCACTATTTGGTTTTATACTATATGAACTAAATATACATATACATATATATGTGTGTAGACTTCATGCGATAAGACAAACAACATGTGAGCGAGCCAACTAAATTTCTCTATAGAACATTCTTTCACATCTATCTATATATATGTGCATATATATTTGTATGTACGTATATTTATAGTTAATTTATATAGTTTATTTTTTATACTCATTCACAAAGTGAAATGAGTATATTGGTTTTGTGCAATGTCCGTCACGCTGTCCGTCCGTCTGTCCGTCTGTCCGTCTGTCCGTCTGTCCGACTGTCCGTCTGTCCGTCTGTCCGTCTGTCCGTCTGTCCGTATGAACGCAAACCATTTGCACAGTTTTGAAGCTAGAGAGTTGAAATTTGGAATATATACTCGTGTATACCCTCGAATTATAAAGTGTCAAGATTTTCCCGATACGCCCACTAGGGGCGTGGCAAATCGGAAAATGCATTTGCCCATATCTCAGAAACACTACTTCTAGAAGTGCTAGAGAGTTGCAATTTGGAATGTAGACTTGTGTTGACAACTCAAGTTGAAAAAGCTATGGCGGATATATCTACGCCCATTGGGGGCGTGGCAAATCGGGTAAAACTGTATCTTCTACAGTTTTAAAGCTAAAACGCCCAAATTTGGCACGTAGGTTACTGATACGATCCTATGAAGATCGACCAAAAATCTATATATCCACGCCTACTAGGGGCGTGGCAAATCGGATCTGACTATATAGTGATTTTTCAAATTCTGTAATATTTTGAGCACTATTGTTGCTAGAGACTTGAAACTTGGTATATATACTCGGGTTGACAACCCAAGTTGGAAAAGATATGGCGGATATATCTACGCCCATAGGGGGCGTGGCAAACCGCAAAAGTTTGTAGCTCCTACAGTTTTAGAGCTAGAAGCTTCAAAATTGGATGGTAAGTTACTGGTGAGCTCCTCTATCGATGACCCAAAAATAATTTTTACGCCCCTTATGGGGTATGCCCGGCTAAAAAATACCCTGTAATTTTCGCATTTTTTGAGTGTAAGCATCCAAATTTCTCACTTACGTTACCCTTCACTACTTATAAGAAGTGGCAAAAAATTATATGTCTACGCCTACTGGGGGCGTGGCAAATCGGGAAAAACTATACGTTTTTCCGATTCTCAGTGAGAAAATCAGAATTATATACAGATATTACTGCTGATCTCCTCTATTGATTTCCAAAAAATTATATATGTACAAACCAATTGTGGGCGTGGCAATGGGCGTGATCTGTGGGGGTGTGAATGAGTATCCCGCAGTCGGTAGCGCCCGACTGCAACGTTCTTACTTGTTTTGTCTTGTTTTTAAGCTCTTGAGAAATAAACAAAGTAAAACATTTGTACGGGTGCAAATTAATTAAGCGAAACAAAAACAAAACGAAAGTTGAATGAAAAAGTGTGACTGATATATAAGCAATATATATATATATATATATTATAGAGAGAGTATTACGTATTTTATACCCTATGACATTTCAGTCAGCAGACGTCAACAGCTTTTCAAACTGTTGATAATTAAATGTTAAACCTTTTTGAAATACAATTTAATCAGATTTTTATTTGATGGGAAATGTACGTAGTTCGTCATACGACAATTTTTAGTTTGCTAATAATATATATAATATATTATTCTAGTAGTTGTTTATGACTCAGAGTACTTAATATTTTAAATTTTGTTGTATGCCAAATGTAAATTGTTTATGAATTTCCTGAGATATTTTATGAATGGGAAAGACAGCAAAAGATTTCTAAACAAAAGCTAGAATATAGAATCTTATGATTTATGAAAAGTAATAATAATATATATTTAATCGTAAATTATTTAAAAATTTCAGTAATTTGAAATGGGATTAGAGCCTATATACCTTCTAAATCTAGTTTCTAGGTTCTAGCCTTGATCCTTAAGTTGTTTCTTGGCAAGGTTTGCAAAGTTCACGATGAAACATTAAATATTCGGGGTTCAAATGGGTTTAAAATTATAATATACTTAATTTTTTCAATTTCCCCATTGCTTAATGCATTAACTGTACTTTGTTGACATTTTTGATCCTGACTTTAAATTTATATATTTTTAAAAATTGAAAATATATATTTTTTATTTATTTTTTAACATTTATTAAATTCTAAATATATTTTTTAATATTTATTTTTATTCCAAATTTGGTTTCCATACTTAAACATTATTTTAAATCTAATTAAAGTCTAAAAGTTGTTATTGAAATTAAAACTGATTGCATTTTTATCTTGAAAGCTAAACAAATAACTTTCCCAATATACGGCGTATTTGTTGACATGCGCATTATATAGTATATTACTATACCTTATCTCCAGGGTATTATGCAGTTAAGAAATTAGTCATTCCACAATGCATTTACACATATATCATTAGCTAGTTGTTGTTGTCGTTGTAAGCGAAACCCACGCGCAGCTCAAGTTGTTTACGTTCTGAGTTGTTGACGCCAGCTAAAGATACAAATACATAGACATAGATACAGATACATAAGCAGCTACAGATACATTTTTAAGCAGAGAGACAGCTTGTTGCCCACATTTATGCGAGTCGGGCCCACAAATTACAGCCAATGGGAGCCGCGTAAACATGCAACAACAACTATTTGAATATATATATACTATATATATACTTGTAGATATCTACATACATTTATATCTCATAGAACCTGCTGCGTTGCGTATGCGGAAATGTTGTTGCTTCGTATTGTTGTTCAAGTTGTTTACCCGCCAATTGCAGCGCCAATTAGATATTAGACGCCTAACCCAAATAAACTTGGTTACACGTGTCGGCAATCGTACAGCTCATTTGAATTGTTATTTAGAAAAGATATAAGAGAATAGATATAAAAGTTTAGATTGCTAACATATTCAATATTAATGCTATATATTAAAGTACATAGTTCAATTTTTTTTTATTTCACCAAAAATAGTTGTGATATAATTTCCAAAACAAAAGAAATCAAGATAAGAAAACCTCAATACCATAAATAATAAATAGTTAACCACTTCAACTAACTAGTGCAAGACACGAACACCAAATGTCTTATCTCTAAATATGTTTTATAAAAACTTCAAGCTCTCATAACCCACTTTAGATAGGGATAGTTTTTTTTTTTTAGCATACTCTAATATACATTATATACATATTTTAATATAACTTCAATTGAAACATTAAATGTTAAACAAATAATTATATATTGTTAAATATTTCGATGTCTTAATTTCATTTATTTTAATTATATTTTAAATACAGAACACAAAAAAATTCGACATTTAAAGTTCTTTCAACCGAAATTATTTGTTTATTCACACGAATACAACCATTGTCAGTTTCATTTCAAATGGAACCCTAATGCGTAGTATTTTTACTATCTTGTTGTTGTTGTTACTAGTTTGTTTTGTTAGTATTAGTGTTAAAGTTACGAATAGCGCTCTACACGCGCTCCTATGCTTAACAAATTTGACCTTGATATGTGTATTTTTTCATTCGCCGGGTTATCTATTATGCTCAGCTAGAAATAGCCGGTTGTGAAAAACATATACATATATACACATGAGTATATATATATATATGGAGGTGCCCCTCTATACAGATACAAGTATATGCCGTGAATATATATATATTCATGTCTATATGTATTCCGCGCATGCTCGATTTAAGGGGCTCGTCTCGAGTTGCCTCTCAAGTTAGCTGCCTTCAAGTTTGCTCTACACAAATTTTTCAATTAACGCTTTAAATAACTTTGAAGATATAAGAAAGATATATTTGCATATATAAAACTTGATATACTGAACTTTTGACAGCTCGCCAAATTTATGGATAAATTATAAAGTTCAAAAGTTTATCAAACATGGTTTGATTGAAATTCATGTATAATAATATATATTTATTTGTTCAATTTATTTTTCTTGGTGTATCCAACAAAACCGGATGTTTCCAAATGCAAATTCTGATAAGTTATGCTCGCTATAAAACTACAATATCAAAACATGATCAAGGTAAAGCAAAGTTGAAAGCGAATGCAAAATCGCAAACAAAATAAACGAACAACACAAGAATATAACAAACTTGAGAGCTTTACATATAGACAAACTGAACTATTTAGATATGTATATAAAATACTACAGAGTGGAAAAATCTAGTCTAGATACTGTCAGCAAGCTATAATATAAATAAATAAATAACAAATATATGTAATAAATAATAAAGAGGAAATCCTAACAAGAAATTTTCAACAATAAAATTTATATATACAAATTATATTTTAAATTAAAAAGTCTAGACTAATTCAAGAAAACTATACTAAAAAACTTCGCATTGAATGATAAAAATTCGATTATTCCAACTATTCCCAACTTATCTTTGGGACTAACTTTCAGTATCCCTTTAAATTGATAGCTAAAATCTTGAGAGCTTCAGCTTTTGGCTAAAATTTGTGGGAAGATTTCTTAGTCTAATATCAAAATAATAATATATTTACTATTATGAATCTTTGCTTATAAGAAAATCAATCTTGCATATTTCTTATTAGCTGGCAACGCCACTGAGTTTCTTACATATTCTGATTAGGTGAACCATACCAATACACGTGTCATATTTAATACTCATTTACTCTTTGTTTAATCTTTCATGTGTCGTTAGGTTTTGATGTTTGATTTCGATTTTAAAATTTGTTTTGCTTTAGTTTTTCCAAATTTTTCGTGTGCTATTGCCATACGTTAAGCAAGTGTAACGGAACTATCGAAAAGCAGCGAAAGTACAAAGTAACGTAAGAATCATACGTGCGATAGCACGATCTCAACTCTAAAGATTCGACTGCCGATAAGAAAAACAAAACAAAAACAGAAAACACATTTCTCTAAGATGGACATTTTTAGTTAAAGCTTGTAATCGACAGCTGGTCACATCGGCCAATTAAAGTTGCATCTCTAGTCAAAGAATTGAGGGTGGAATGAGGCGAATTGAAGTTAATTCGCCTTGGCTAAGCATATGTTATCTTCACAACAACTCTCTCTCTCACTCGCTCGCTCTCTGTTTTTGCTGTCACTTTTGCTCTCTTTGAGTGCACTTATCACGCGCTTGTCACACATTAAAATCTTATCAAATAAAAAAAAAGTCAGCAGTAACAAAACTTTTTGCCAGTTTTACAGTAAAAGAAAATTTTCTTTATATTTCTTTCAATTTCATTGTGTTGTATTTTTTCTGCGCGACGTGTTATCTTTGTGAATTTTCAAATTTTCATTAAATTTATCAAGTTTAATTCAACAAAAATTTTGGTAAGAAGAACCAGTTCAATTTAACAAGCAGCTGAACGATCAATTGTTCCTAAACGTGTTTAACCTCACTTGCACTTGTGATTTGTTTATATTTGATTAATTTGAATCTTTGCACAATTTAAAAACAAATGTATATACATATATCTGTGTGGATTAGCCAATCGGCATAACCCTTTGTTATAGCTATTTCCATTAAAATAACTTGTGTAATTTGATCCGTAGAACTTCTGTTCTGACTGTAGAAACTTTGGACGTTGGTTGACTCATTTCTTTCAACTCGATTCTACGACTATAAATTGTTGTGCTTAGATTAGATAAGTTGCTATAAATGTTATGGTTTACGGGTGTTATACATATGTACATACACACACATACAAATACACACATGCTCATACATATCTGGACACGGAACTAATAATAAAGCTAACCTTTATACTATCTATATATATCGAAATATTCAAAAAAAACACTGCCACAAATTTCTTCTACGTACACAGATAAATATACATATATATATACATATAGATAGATATATTTATATATATATATATATATATAAAGCGAACGATATCCGATCATAATATATATATATATATAGAGGAAAAGAGGACCTTTTTACCGTTACAAACATGCCGCTCTTTGCCCGTAAATCGTCAAAAAACTCCTCCGATCACAGCGACATCAGCCAGGATAGCAAAGGACGTAACAAACCCTACGATTCCAATACACAGAACAATAATAACAATCATCAGAATAATAACAATGATGTGGACAAGAAGCCGCCGTTGATCTTCCATTGTCAATTAGCACATGGAAGTCCAACGGGCTTGATCACTGGCTTCGCTAGCGTCCGGGAGCTATACAAAAAGATAGCCGAATGCTTTGATATATCCGAAGATGAAATTTTATTCTGTACCCTCAATTCGCATAAGGTGGACATGACACGTCTGCTGGGCGGACAGATTGGTCTAGATGATTTTATATTCGCCCATCGCAAGGGCCGGGCCAAAGAGATTGAGATAGTCAAGACGCAGGATGCTTTGGGTCTAACTATAACCGACAACGGTGCTGGCTATGCGTTCATCAAGCGCATCAAAGACGATTCGATTATCGATCGCATCGAACACATTTCGGTGGGAGATCATATCGAGAAGCTGAACGGAGTGAATATGGTGGGCAAACGGCATTATGAGGTGGCACGCATGCTGAAGGACATTGGGACGGGAGAGACGTTCACGCTGCGTCTGGTCGAGCCGGTGCGCAGCGGCTTCCAGGGTATCGGACCGCGTAGCCAATCGCGGGCATCCGGCTCGGCGCCTGGACTCAATGCTGGACGTAGCTATGGCTCCGGCAAGGAAACATTACGCTTCAAGGCCAATGGCAATGCACAGATTGAACCTAAATTCGATGAGGCCACCAAGGCGGGCGTCGAAGCCATCAACGGATTGCTGGAATCCTTCATGGGCATCAACGATACGGAGCTGGCGTCACAGATCTGGGAGCTGGGTGACAACAAATCGAATTCGATGGACTTTGCGGAGGCTATCGATAATTCCGATTTGGAATCGTTTGGTTTTACCGACGATTTCATTATCGAACTCTGGGGTGCTATAACGGATGCGCGTCGTATAAGCAAATAGAGACTAAGCAGATCCCAAGCGATCATCAATAATTATAACAACAATAACGACTACAAAAACAACAACAATAAGAACATTTGCATTTTTTGTTACACGTAATAAAACTAGTGCAAAATCTGAAAAGAAAATTCTATAAGCAAACTAGAAAAGAAAATTCATTTTTCATCAGCTATTTTATTATTATTCTCTTAATTGTTAGATTCTTAGTATAAGCATATTTATATGAACATATATATATGCCTATATATATATATATTTTACATACACTTGTATTTATTTGTATGCCCTGCATTTGCCAATTATTTTGTATTTGTTATAATTATCTATTATAAATATATATATTTATATTTATATATTTTTATATGCATACAAATTGACAACAACAAAAAACTAGAAAGTAAAAAAAAAGAAGAAAGTTATATTAAATTTTTATATTATATTATTTTGGTACAATTTGTTCAATGTACATAACTATGCATTTGATTTTAGTTATTATTTATATCGATAAACAAATTTATAAAATAAAACTTAAATTATTTAAAATTGCTATTCATTTTTATTTCATTTTACATTGTTGCAATTTTTTATTTATGGTAAGTCTTTTTTTTATAATTTTTTAACTTTATAGTCTTAATTTTCGCTCAGTGTAGACATGTATTATTTATCATTTGGCACTCGACAACAATTTGTAGACACATTTTGCAAAAAAGATTCCACCGAACAAAACTGTGACAAATTTTGCGGGCATATATACCGAATTTTGACTATATTTTTTTTTTTTTTGCAAGTATGAGAAGGCCGTGAGCACGTGCGTTTTAGACTCTTGGTCGAATTTTCTTGACGGCTGCCATTCATACACAAATACATATAGGCACAAATACACCTATACACCTATATGCACACTTTATACATACAGTCGTTTCCTGTCGGTCGGTCGGTTAGTTCAAAAAGCTTCTATTTCGAATGCAACATCGAACGACACGACGTCATCCGCATCACTCCATATTACACATACAAATACGTATACATATACATATGTACACACTGCAATTGCAAAATGTACAACAGCAGCTGCTTAAGGCACAGCTGATAAGCACAGTTATTAAATTTCTTGTTGTGTTTGATCAAGTACATTCGAAGAGAGCAGCGGAATGAGAGCACGAGAGAGGGAGAGAGTCCAGCAAAATGCTCACAAACAGCTGCTCAGCAACAAACCATAGCAACAACTTTGTGTGATGACAAGAACAACAATGTTTTACAAGATATACTTTCCGGTTTTACAGGTTTTCTTTTTCTTGCTTCTTCTTCAGTCAAACAAACATAGCGCAAAGCTCTTTTTCTCTTAAGCATTGCGCGCAGCGTGTGCGCCGCTCTCCCACACACACAGGCATACACAGGCAGCTGCTTAATTTAATTAGCTTTGCCAGACCGCTGCTCGCGTCGAGTAAAAAGAGACGTTGCCATAGCTTGAGCGCTCAGTTGTGCAAGCGGTGTCGTCGAAGCAACAGGCAAGACGGAAAGACTTAAAAAACGTTCAACATAAAGAAACTGAAAAAAACTTGTTAAACATTTTGTACAGAGTTAAACAGCTTTAAAAAAAAAAAAAAACAAATATATATTAAATATAGCAAACAATTTCGAGTGCTGCTGCAGCAGAAATAGAGTGAGGCGCAATCTGGTCTTGCTAGTTTTTCGTGAAAATCCAAAAAGAAAAAAAAAAACAACGAAAAATACCAAGGAAACCACAAAAGCGAAATAAATAGATTTTCAAAGAAGAAGCACCAAAAGAAGACAACGACGAAGGTAGCGGACACATAAAATTTCCATTATACTAGAAACGTGTGCAATTCAATGTGATTTTTCTTGGCACACAAAGTTATTCGACTTTGTTCCTGTTCTTGTGTCTGTGTGTGTGTGTGTGTGTGTGCATGTCTTGGACTTTGATCGTGACTCAACACAATTCACTAAGCAGCGTAGCCACTAATAAATAAACACAAACATTAAAAATTTGTTTAATACACGTCAATTGACTGGCTCGCTGCGCTACTTACGACAAATTCGCTTTGCCCATTTGAATGCCGCCGTCTGGTTCGTTAACTGTTGTTGCTGCTGCTGCTGCTGCGAGTAATTGCATCTTGCTCTCTCTCTCTCTCACGCTCTTGCCCAAGCTTTTTCATTTGCAAGTTTTGTTTTGCTTGTGGCTTTTCGCACGTTGCGTTGCGTTTTGTTTTGTTTGCAGGTGAAAGTAACGTCGCCGACGACGCGTGATAGGTGGCGTGTTGTCTGCGTTACCATTAGGGTGAACCAAATTTAGCTAAATTAAACAAAGCCGAGAAGATCTAATTGTCATTATTCAATTGAACAAAAGAAAGCGTTTATCAAAACTCTTATCAGCTACAAGACGAACATGTCTAACTTCAAATAATAATCGCCCCTTAACATTTTTGACCGTTTCCTTTGCGATAAGCCAAAAACAATAAACGTTCAATGATAAAATAACAACAAAAAACTAGCTAAAAGCTGTTGTACATTGACCTTAGCAGTAGACGGGCATATTCTAACAAGCAGTTTTTTTATTATTAATTATTGAATGCCAAACACTTTGTGTATATGTGTGTGTTAGTTATTTGTAGAGCAGTTAAACACGATTTGCCTACGCACAACTTAATCAACATGTCACTGGGCTGATAAACACACAAAAATTTACTTTTTTTTATAAAGTTACAAATCTATAAATGTATTTATGTGTGTGTGTTTGTTTTAAATGCCGCCTTGTGAAATATCGCGTGATGTTTTCCAGTGGCATGAGAAATGAGTAATAAGCATGTGTGTGTCTCTCTCTCTCTCTCTCTCACACACTCTCGACGATATTATTGTTTTATTACACACAAGCATAAAATCGGTAAAACACGCCACTAAAACGGTTAACTATCACACCATCTTCTTTTATCGATAACAATTGCATAGATATGCACGCAGACACACGTACACACACAGATATATTGAAAACTCTGCAAGTATTACAGTTACAGAGTTTTTGTCTGCTCGTGAACTTGTGGTTGTTGTTGTCTTGAAGCAAGTGAATGCACTTTGAATGTCACATGCCCTGCGAGGGCGCGCTTTGACTAAAATGTTTATTTATAAATTAAATAAAATATAATATATACTCTAAAACTTAACATAAAAACAAACATTGCACAATAAGCACCCAATATTGTCAGCCAAAAAAATATAAATATTCTAAATACCCAAAGCGAATTCGGACAAATTCGCCTTCCTTTTCACTTAATACAATTCGCTCTTCGCACATTTGTTTTGCTTGCATTCGCAATGCATTAATATTAACCTTGACTCGCTGAGGAAGGCAGAAGGAAGACGCGCGCAAATTGAAAAAAAAAAAACAGTTGGCAACAACAAAATAAAAATAAAAGCATTTTTTTCAGCTTATTTCTTGAGGCTTTTCATCTTTTGCATTTATTGCACTGGGATTTTGCTAGATGTCGCAAGTGTTTATTTATAAGCATAACGGAAACAGAATCATATAATATTTGAAATAAATCACAGCTGTGTTTTTTCTGTCATTTTCAGTTGCCCAAAGATTGATTTAACAGCCAACAACAATAACAACAAGTGCAATAAAATGTATTCTTATTAATTACACTCGGACACAAACATTTCAAGGCGGAAGAAAGAAACTCGCACAAGAACCAAGAGCGAATAAGAATTGAATCGAATCGATAGCGATATCGATATACATACAAGTGTGCCTATCGATTATTAAGCAAGTTCAAGCAAAATGAACAGTTTGGTGCGCGTTTTTAGCAATTTGCAAGACTTCTACAATGACATCAATGCGGCCACGCTGACTGGCGCCATCGATGTGATCGCCGTGGAGCAGCCCGATGGCGAGTTCCTCTGTTCGCCCTTCCACGTGCGCTTCGGCAAGCTGGGCGTGCTGCGCAGTCGCGAGAAGGTGGTAAGTAGTAGAGGAAGGATACAGAGAGAGGGAGTTTTATACCTTTCTTAATACTGAATTTGATTCTTGTTCAGGTGGATATTGAGATCAATGGCGTGCCCGTTGACATACAAATGAAGCTGGGCGATTCGGGTGAGGCGTTCTTTGTGGAGGAATGTCAGGAGGATGACGATGATGAGCTGCCCGCCAATCTAGCCACTTCACCCATACCAAAGAGCTTTCTGCAATCTCTAAACAACAAGAGCATAGACATACTCGAGGATATGCGCACAGTTGACAAGTAAGTGGACACATTGTAGTTTCCATTTGCCCAATTGCAGCTAGCTACATTAAAAGATCATTATCATTATTTTAGAAACGCTAGCGATGATTTGCAAATACCGTTGCCAATGCCGCGTCGCAACTCAATTGATCTCTCCAAGGAGGAGCCCAAGGAAATTGCCATCGAGGGCGGTAAAAAATTCGAGAATCAGGCCTCCGACTATACGCACCGCAGGTAGCCAAAGCTTTGTCATAAATCTCTTCTGCTCAAGCTCAAAAACAATTTGCTAACTCTTTTGCTTTACTCTCTCTACACAGGCACACAGACAACATGTTGGAGCGCCGTAAATTGAGTGAATCACTCAAAGAGTATACCACACAGAAGATGCGCGAGGAATGGGCCGAGCATGAGGAGCTATTCCAAGAGAAAAAGCAGCCAGCCGACAAGCTAGAGAAATTGGCAGATATAAAAACGGAACTTGCAGCGGGCACTAAAGTGGAACCACAAACAGAACCCCTTGTGAAAACTCCAGTAGTATCACAGCCCGAAACAAAGCTAGTTCAAACACCGCCAACAGCCAAACCGGAAGTGTTGATAGCAACACCAACAAGCACAATTGCAGAGGCAGCAGCAACATCAACAGCTATCTCCATTGATACCAACAAGGACGATGCCAAAAACAAGACAAAGAAGCGACGCAAGAAGTCGCAAATGAAGAAGAAGAACTCACAGCGTAAGACATCATCGAGCAGCTCTGCGGGCAGCGCCGCTGGCGGCGATATGACCAATGCAGACACCAGCTCCATCAACTCGATGCTGGTCAGCAACATTGATGAAACCGATGTGGTGGCCCTGAAATCTATTTCCATTGCGAACACCAATTCCTCCTCCAATGATGAGCAGGCATCGACAGCAGCACTCCTAACCGCACACACGGGCATTGATAGTCCATTGAATGAACTCAACCATGCTGCCACGCCCACGAATTCGATACGCCACGATCTGGACATACATTTCTTTAGCGACACAGAGATAACCACTCCGACGGGCATCGGTGCTGTTGGCGCTGGCAGGAATGCGGGCCGCCCATCGACGCCCATACAAAGTGACAGCGAACTGGAGACGACAATGCGTGATAAGCGTCATGTTGTAGACCATGAGAATAGCGCACTATGGAAATGGGGTGAATTGCCCACGCCGGAGCAGTCCAAGGGAGCGGTTAGCGCTGCAGATGCACAGCAGAACGAGCGCCATTGGATGATAACCAATATGTTTAGCTTTATGCGGCGGGCGAATCGTTTGCGCAAGGAGGGCGCCACAGAGGCGGGCGATATCTATCTGTCTGATCTGGAGGTGGGCAGCATGGATCCAGAGATGGCGGCTCTTTACTTTCCCAGCCCCAAGCCCAAGGAGACGGATCGCGAGAGTGGCAATGGCACCAGTCTGCCTCATTCACCCAGTTCGCTGGAGGAGAATCACAAGAGCTTGGATTCGGACTTTGATGAGACCAACAACAAACAGCTCGCACCACATGGCAAGAAGTGGGTAGCTGCTAGGCGAATGCTATTGCAACGCGACTATCAAGAATTTATGTCTTATCCACTGAATTTATATTTGAATAGATATTTGGACTTCGTGGCCATGTCCATGTGCGGCATGCAGGAGAACGGGGCACCGCCGAGGGATGATGATTTCGATAGACAGCTGGTCACTTATGCAGATGTAAGTTGAAAACTTTTCCAACCGTTTCAACCCGTTTCAATCTTAACCGTTCACAAAACTATCGATTGGCTACAGAAAAGCTTTGAGCTTAAATTATATAGAATTCAATCAGCTTTTATTGTGATTGTGGTTGAGTTTTATAACAATAAATGTACCAATCGATAGATTTGTAACTAGTTATGTGTGCAATTGCCTGCAGCTCCACCCACAACATTGCGTTACATAGCACTGCACGCTGCACAGATTAACAACAAAATTCAAATACAAATTCATTTATATTCATGCTTGCCTGCCCATCCGCTGTTTCCCTAATGTAGGTGTGCAAAAATCCAAATATGTTCGCATCACAAAATCTAGTTGTACGTCTGAATGGCAAATACTATACCTGGACGGCTGCATGTCCCATTGTCATGACAATGATAACATTCCAGAAGCAACTAACCGATGTAAGTGTTGACTAATGCCCGAAGAGAATACCCTAACTATTACCTTTAGCCTGAAACATTTTAATACTCTCGTTTTTTTCTTTCAGGATGCCATAGAACAGCTTATTTCGCCTTCTACCCAGGTGGCGGATGATGACAAGCCGGAAGCGTCGCTCCAAACGGAACATCCTGGTCAAACCAAGCGTTCCTGGTGGAACTGGCGCAGATCTCAAGATGCGGCACCTAATCAGGCGAAAATTCATAAGAGTGGTCCTAATGGTCCTATGTCTAAGGATGAGAAGGGTAATGTTCTTTTGGCAGCAATCTTCAAATTGATTTTAAGCCAAATTTCATCTATTTTAGATGGCGATCAGGCTGCTGTTAGCACACAAACATCGCGTCCCAATTCTCCAGATTTAAGCGATCCAACGCTTAGCAAGAGCGATTCTCTGGTAAATGCCGAGAATACATCCACACAGGTGGATAATCTCGAGGAGCTGACCATGGGCTCCAATAAGAGCGATGAGCCCAAGGAGCGCTATAAGAAAACCTTGCGCCTCAGCTCGTCGGCCATTGTGAGTGGCTATTAGAAGTTTATCCAAATCTTTCCTTGATCTAATCTCTTTCTCTCTTTATTTAGAAAAAACTGAACCTTAAGGAGGGCATGAATGAAATCGAGTTCAGTGTAACGACCGCTTATCAGGGCACAACGCGTTGCAAGTGCTACTTGTTCCGCTGGAAGCACAACGATAAGGTTGTCATATCGGACATAGATGGTACGATTACCAAGTCAGATGTATTGGGTCATATTTTGCCCATGGTTGGCAAAGATTGGGCGCAACTGGGCGTTGCTCAACTATTTTCGAAAATTGAACAGAATGGCTATAAGCTGCTCTATCTATCGGCACGCGCCATTGGCCAGTCACGCGTGACACGCGAATATTTGAGATCGATCAGGCAGGGAAATGTAATGCTACCCGATGGCCCATTGCTCTTGAATCCCACTTCACTGATCTCCGCCTTTCATCGTGAAGTCATTGAAAAGAAGCCGGAACAATTTAAGATCGCTTGTCTATCGGATATACGTGATCTGTTTCCGAAAAAGGATCCCTTCTATGCGGGTTACGGCAATCGTATTAATGTGAGTCGAATTTTATGTTTTGGATAGTTTCAAATACTAATCAATAAGCAATACTCTGTTGTGCAGGATGTGTGGGCCTATCGAGCTGTTGGCATACCCATTATGCGTATATTCACGATCAACACGAAGGGCGAGCTGAAACACGAATTGACCCAAACATTCCAGTCATCGTAAGTGCCAGATATCGTATCATATATATATATGTATTTATAAATGGTTATGGTCTAATCATTAATACATTTGTTAACCATTGGCTCAGAGAAAGCTTGAAACAAGCCAAGCGCCTTAAAACTCATTTAATACTATTTATTCATTATACAAAAGCTCGCTGATAGCTTTCATGTGCTTCCGAAAGTTGGTGTTTAGGGAGCTTTATCATGCCACATATGAATTCTTTTAATTGATTAACCTCATAAAGCAAAGCTAGGTGTCTATAGTTAATAAGCACTACTATCTATCGTACAATATATGTATTTGTATGTGTGTAGGAAAATTCATTTAATGTACTACCAAAAACCCAAATTCACACAATCAATCGCAAATCAATCAAGAGCGTCGAGAGTACAAACAAATTCTACTCAAGCATTTCGATTGTCAAATTTATAGTGGCTACATCAATCAGTCGCTCGAAGTCGATGAATACTTTCCCCTATTGATGCAACACGATGAATACGAATATCGCACCGATACATTCGAAGATGAGGAATTGCCCGATGAGCTACAATTCAGCACCGATAATTCCGATAGAGACGATGACAGTGATGTTATCGACAATACTGATGATGATGACGACGTTGACGACGATCAGGATATGAGCCTCATTATGGCCGGCAGACATGGTGCCAAAAATGAAATACTATTAGCTTCGCCACCAAAATGGCTAAATTAGCCTAACCCATGACTAAGTCAAAAATATGGGAATTATCCTATTATCCTAAATTGTGATATTCAAATATTTGTAGCCATTAAGTTTTTATCTATTATTAGTTGTATAGCGGGGAGCCAATCTTTGATAGCTTCAGCTCCCCATTTATTAATATTAGTGATATAAGTTAAAGAACTATGAACAAACCCACACGAAGTATGCCTAGTCTTAAAAGCTGGCGAACAATTAGATTTAGATCATAAGCATTATAGTTTAAGTTGTTTTCTTTATTATTTTTTTTGCTCTTAAGTTTTATACACAAATAAAAGTGTGCATACTCTTTGGCTGTTTATCGATGAGGCTCTTTTATTGTTGCAAATCACGTGGCATGATTTTGAGGTTAGGTTAGCTTGCTGCACAACTTTGAGGTTAGATTGAAGCAAATATTTGAGGTTAGCTTGCGCTAAATGAAATTTGTATTGCATACGCTTGGGCGCTGAGCCAATGGCAAACATTTAAGAATGTTGCATAGTTTACGTTATTTATTGATTAAACTTTGGTTATTTTGTCTTATAGGTACTGCAGCATGACCTATATTGTGGATCAACTGTTTCCGCCCGTGAAGCATGATGAAGTCGACATCGAGTTCTCCAACTTTAACTATTGGCGTGATCCCATACCCGATCTACCCGAGCTGGACACGGAAATGGTGGCGCCAAATAAATTAGATGTAGCCACACTGAAACCCATTCCAGAGAAATGAGTTGAGATGATTAATTCATAACCAAAACATACATTATCTAAACATATATTTAAACAATATTCCCATTAACTAATGTAGTCAAAGGCTTTCTATCGAGTTATATATTTCGTATAAAAGAAAATTGTTTCGCACACAAATTTATTTTTTGAAAAAAAAACAAAGTTTAAAAAATTCTAAAAAAATATTAAGTTAATAATTGAAATTTCAAAATACATTATGCGTATGTATACTTTATGATTAAATTAAATTTAGTTAAATATTAAGCTTTATTTTTGTCAACAACCAGAGAAAGTGATTTAGCCTATTTTTGCATTAAAACAAAATACTATTTAGTTAATTTGATTTGTTTTAAAATTCGAACTGAATTTATTTATATTAGAACTTTTTTTATAGATATTAAAAATCAATTGTAAACTGAAATTCCTGAGCTACTATATTGAAATCTTGTGATTTATAATTTTAAAAATAATTCTTTTGTATTTCGCTTACATTTATAATTTAATATTTAGTTTTTTTTTGTGATGATCAGCTAATGATAAAATAACTATGCTTACAATTAAGTTCTTGCGCTGCTGGGCCTAAATCATTGCTTAAAGAAACCTATGATAATTAATTATGCTTGGCCTGAAAAGAAAAAAATATATATATTTATAAATATATATAAAAAAAAAAAATAAATATTTCAAATGTTTAAATAAAAAAAATAATTGAAGGCTTTAAAAAAATGTTTGTATATTCAAATTTTTAATTTTAAAGACTTGAAGAAAAATGTCGGCTTAAAGAAGAACCAGTTTCTTGTCTCTACGTTGGATTTGCCAAACTGTGGTTCACTTTCGATGAAGTTGTGCTTCCGTTCAAATTCAATTTGAATCTTCAGGGTAAAGTAAATGGGATCTTGTCTAAGCTGGAGTTGTTCTTGGTTCTGTTCACAAAGCGAATCAAGTTTGTGTAACCCTAAATGTGACTTACTTTTGGTTCAGCTATGATTCAGTACAAGTTCAAGCCTAAGCTTCTTGTTCTAACTGAAGTTGTCATTGGTTCACAAAGCATGAACTAATATCTGGTTCACTTTCAGTTCACTTGTGATTTGGTTTCTTCAAACTTCAAACTGAGAGAATACTGGAGCTACCTTTGGTTCACACAGCGAAATGCCCCTACAAACTCTCGATTCGTTTCGAAATTCTTCCATTCGAGGCAAAATAAAACCAACTCTAATCGGAATTGTCATTTAAGCCATGTTTATGAGCTCAGCTTAGTTTTCTGCTTCTGCCCAGATGCAACTCAAATTGCAATTCATAGTTTAAAGAAAACCTGTTCGTACCGGTTCGCTGTAAATTTCGAATAAGAGGTGAGCTATATAATTCGTAAACAGAAAAATCAGGCGACACTCAAACTGGGCGAACAAACAAAAAAAAAATAAAACATAAACTCAAGTTGCAGTGGAAATTTTTCAAATGTTCATAGACACAATTGTTTTCGTTATTGTTGTAGTTGTTGCTTTAGTTGTTGTTGTTGCTGTTGTGGCCATTGTGTCGTCTAGCATGCATACATAAACATGAGAACATTCGAGTAGAAAATCTGCGATTATGAACAAACCACAGCCCCAGCCGCACCGAGCAATCAAATCAACGTGGCCAAACGAGGGGCTCGTTGCTGGGGTGGGGGTGGGCTGTGAGCTGTTTATTTTTTTTTTGTTTGGGGTGGGGGATGGGATCTCTCAGCAGAGACATGAGGGCAAGTATTTGTCAACGTAATTTTTGCCAATTCAATTAATGCTCATTTAAAGCACAGCAGCTACGGCCCAGGCAGGCAACTGCAGCAGCAACATGATGATGTTGATCATCATCATTATTATTCGCATCATCATCATCGTCATGATCAGCTTCATCAGCATACAAAAGCAGCACAGCTGCCTCTAATAGACAGACATTATCAGAGGTTATCAAAAAAGATTTAGCATGATTTCAATAAAGAAATTACTGGAAATAATAAGGGTTTACGTGAAGAGAGATAGATATATATATATATGTCTTATATACAGTCAGCTGATCTAGAATATATACCATATATATGGGTTGATGACCATTGAGCAGCTGCTTGTTGTTATGCCCCTATAGAACTTCAAACTAAATTTTATATATTTTATTAATTTCTAAAACAAAATTTTAAAATTTGATAAAAAGATTTTTAACTGAAAATTATATTATTTCAAAATAAATCTTTTATTATATCAATAAAATTTCTAAAATAATTATATTTGTGTAAAATAATTATTTATTATTTTTTATTCATAATAAAAATATACTTTAAAAAATATGTTTTACAAATTAAACTGAATACTAAATTAAGATTTTTTAGAAAATAAATCAAGTGCCAAATAAATTGTTAAAAAGCTAAAAAATAAATTTATATTTAAAATTTTAATTTAATTAAATTGTCAAACATAAAAAGTTTAAAAATATTTATTTTTTTACAATTTTATTAAAACTTGATTTATTTTTGAATCTAATTAGTTGACTAATTTAATATTTTTTAATTCTACATCATTCTTTTACTTTTAAAAATTAATTCAGCATTTACATTTTTTATATATAGTAAAACTAATTTTGTTCATTTTCTATTTTTTATATTTTTGACAATATATTTTGCAGTTAATTTTTTCCAATAAATTTTATAATTATGCTTAAGCAAATTAATAAGCAAAAAAAATAAAGTGCTAAGTATATTGTCAACAAAAATTAATAATATATATATGAAAAATGTGCTAATCTCTTTTTAATATATTTTTAATTATATCAGTTTATATATATTTTAAATACTTTACAAAAAGACTATTAATTTAATTTATTTAATATACCAAAACAAAATGCAATTAATAAGTTTTTAATTGATTAAAAAATAGGTCAGATTATAAAGTATTTAGAATATATAGCGAAACAGTGCTGTGTGTAAGTAAAAATATAAATAAGTGCATATATAGATATAGATGTAGATATACGTATATGCTACCCACCGATTATGTTCCGTACTTTTCCACAATTATTTGTCTTACAGCCAGTCAGAAATGGAAAAAAAAAGAGAGAGAAACAGCACTCAAATGATATTAAGTTTGAGATTATAATGCAGCTCAGGGGCTCAGCTCAGCAAGATAAGAGCAGTTTTAAGCTGATTATGCTGATAATTATGATAATGAATGCAGATAAATGCCAGATAGAACCAGAGGTCAGAGCGCATAGGCGAATTTCTAGCAAGTGCAACATAGACTAAATTGCACTTTTAATATATATATGTAAATATATCTAATATATATAGTATATATATTTGTGCAAATAAATAACTCATATATTAATCTCTGCCTTAGTTAAGTGCTAGTGACTTTTAAAGTCGACTTAAATTCCAAATCCAATTGAAATTTTCGACGTAGCCGTACAAATCGTTGACTCAATTGAAGCTGCCACAGCCCACTGCCCCTCCCCCCCTTTCACCGTGCCGCCCTCCATCGTTCGCCTCGCTGGCGTTCGGCGGCTCGAGTCGTGCGCCCCCAATGATTTGGTATAAAAGCCCCAGCGACAAAGCAGTCAATCATTAGTTTTCACTCTGGTGCCAGACACAGCTAAAGCTAAATCACAATCCAAAACCAAATAAAATCCTGCAAATATGAAGAACACCGTTGCCATTCTACTGTGCGCCTTGATTGGCCTGGTAAGTGTGCCACGCCCACGCCTTTCACTGTTTCCTTTCCTAAATCCACACTTTTGTGCAGGCCTCCGCTGCCGAGTACAAGCTCCGCACCGCCGAGGATCTGCAGAAGGTGCGCAAGGAGTGCGCCGAGGCCAACAAGGTGACCGATGTCCTCGTTGCCAAATACAAGATCTTCGAGTATCCCGACGATGAGGTGACACGCAACTACATCAAGTGCATCTTCAACAAATTCGATCTGTTCGAGGACACCAAGGGCTTCAAGGTCGACAATCTGGTTGCCCAGCTGGGCCAGGGACGCGAAGACAAGACCATGCTGAAGGCCGATGTGGAGAAGTGCGCCGACAAGAATGAGCAGAAGTCGCCGGCTAGCGCCTGGGCCTATCGCGGCTTCAAGTGCTTCCTCAGCAAGAACATGCCTCTGGTGCAGGCTGCCATCCAGAAGAAGAACTAAGCGTTCGCCCCAACAATGTCCGCCGCTCCACGAGCTGGCGCATCCCGTCAAGCAATCGCCGCCAGCATTCCGAATGCTGAGCGCGCTCAACACAAACTTTTTGTGCTTTTTGCTGCATTTTCTTTAAAATTGAAATAAAAATCGTATAATAGCGAGCTTAAAAGCCAACATTTATTTTATTATGAAACACACTTTCTATATATATGTAAATACATATATGTATATATATGTTATATAATGCTTATATCATGCAGACCATGAGTTCGTCCCAATTGGTGACCAGCCAGAGCTTCTCCTCCTTCTTATCTTCCTCTTCCTCCCAAAACCTTGTCCCACCCAAAGGAAAGGCATAGAAAAGTTGTTTAATTCGTTTATATTTCTTCATCTTTTTCGGTTTTTATCAAATTTTTCTTGTATACTATTATTGTATATATATATAGTTTTAATTTTTTTCGGAAACATAATCAAGATTTATAAATTATCTTGTTTTTTTTTTGCTTGTTATTTTGAATTTTTTGTGGTGTTTTTCATCTTTTCCTTTTGTCTGCAATTTTTTCATCTTTTTTTTTTCTTTATATTTTTTTAATCCTCTGCTTATTTTTTTTTTGTTTTCGCCTTCTTTAGAACTTCTTTTGTTTTTATTTTTTATTCTGCTTTTCTCTGTCTTCTTATTTTACATTATTTATTTTTTTTGCTGTCCTCTTTTTTTTTTGTTTTGTAGTTTATATATATATAAATATATATATATTTATATATATATATATATATAGAGTTTTTATGAAAAATTAAAAAGTGTGATAAGGGGTGTTTGTGGTGTTTGGGTGCTTCAAAAAACATTATAGCCAAGTTACGTTTTTTTTTTTATATATATATTTATATTTTCTTTTTTTTTTTCCTTGTTGATTTTCATTTTATTGGGTTTTCATCTTATTTTTTTTTTGCGCCTCTGCTGTTGACTTTTTTTTTAAATTATTATTTCTATGTATAATATTATTTTTTGTTGGCGTTCTCTTGTATTCTTTTTCTTTTTTTTTTTATTAGCAAAGAAGTTTTTGGCAATAAAATGTTTTTTGAAATTATATATTAAAAAAATCTGAAATCAAATATTGATTGGATTAAAGAAATGTGTTAAAAATAAAACTAATTAGTTGTTATTTAAGTGATCCCATATTTTTTTTGATTGTGGAGAAGACAGACGAATCAGGCTTAGTGCCAAAAATGACAAAGAACGGATAATTGTTATTAACAAAACACACAGGTGTGAATGACTTAAGGTGTACAAGTATTATTAGTTCAGTTTCTTGTAAAAAGCTATATATATACATAGCTGGCGAATGTAGCCCAGAGTTAATGGGCTTCATAAAAAGATAGTTTTGGCTAACTAATCGAAGGCAGGCAATATACCTTATGGCAGTTGGAAGCGGACTGTGTTTCGTATTTACAAATGAGGGCATTTTATGCTATGGCAAATAACAAAAGTGCTCAATTCCGTTTTGGATTTGAGCACTTCAATTCATTTTACAAGGCATACCCAGTCAGACTATAGTTTGTTTGATTATCATCAGTCAACTTACCTTACTAAATATATAAGTTAAGAAAACAAAAATCAATACGGCGCATAATAATTGGCGCGTCCGCGGTAACCTCTTCTGAAACGAAAAACAGACCGGAATTAGCCAAAACATCTTAATATATCGGAACTATGTATATATTTAACTCTTACATTGCGCGTCGAGCGCCACGAAAGGTTGAATGACAACAAGCGCGGGAGACGCGAGCTCCTCGGCCACGGAAGCTGCCGCGTGCAAAACGATTTGTGGTTGATAATCCAGGTCGATTGGTACGCTTCGACATGACCTGCAGGAGGTAAAGGAACATTTAATATAAACACTTTTACATATATATTTATAGCACTCACCTTGATTTGACGTCCTCGGAAGAGCGTTTCGTTCATGGCCAGCGCCGTTTCGACATACTCTTTCGAGCCAAACTCAATGTAGGCAAATCCTTTGGGATGTCCATCAGCCTTATTGCATAGTATGGTAACACGATTTATGGTGCCGCAGCCATGAAAATGTGCTTCCAGCTCCTCGGCAGATGCGCCATAGTCAACATTGCCCACATACACGGACCGTGTGTCAATCTCCTGTTTCTCTTCAAGTGAAAGCGGCACAGTGGCCAAACCGGTTGTCGAACCGCCAGCCATTTGTTTGTCTACCTCTGATTGCATTTGCTTAATTTTTTCAGCCTCCTCCTCCATTTCTTTGACGCGGGCCTTAATAGCCTCCAGTTCTGGATCGATTTGCATACTGCCCTCCTCCTTTAATATTTCAAATGGAAATTTCCAATATTTTAACCAACTTTTTTTTATTTTTTAATTATTAATAAAGCCAAGAATGCGTTGTTTTAGCCGACTTGAAATGTGTTTGGGGAGACGACGCTTCGAAAATGGCTGCCGCTTTGTTACGCGAGCTTTTCGAGCAGACACAAGCTTTTTCTGCGAATTTCGCTGTGCTTTTGCATTCAAGGCGAATGAATGAAAAAAAAAATTAAACTGGTTTGTTGGTGCCGCACGCTTACCTCTGTTTCAGTCACGATTCCAGTCTCCTGTTCGCCGTTTGTCTCTTCCAGCGACTCCAAAAGCTGATCCTCGTTTAAAGTAATATCTTCATCAGCCATTATAATTATTTTGTATTTTTTTTTTAGGGGGAGTTTTGAACTTTGGTGTTTTGTTTATATTTACTAAGCTTAACTTTTTGTCGCGTAAAAGCTTACAGCGGCACTGTGGTAGTTATCGATATTTGTAATTCACTGCAAAGAGAACGTGTAGTAAAAAAGAGAGCAAGCGAAAATTCGATTAATTAGGCATGCTCAAAGAGAGGCGCACTTCATGGAAATAGTACGTGTCATAAGTTCTCAATTTGGCGCTATTATTCTTTTTAATTAAACAAGACTACAATGGGCGTTGCACATTAATATGATTTGTATATGGATATACAGAAACATTTGCACGCATAAAATTACAATTTAAGCAGCACTTACGTCAAAATAGAAGGCAAGGCGCTGCTGCTGCTGCTGACGTTTCTGCGTTCGCTCAAAATGGCCGCTGCCCAATGATAATCCGCACGCTACCAGACGACGGAAATAACTTAACTCTTAATATTAATTTTGATAAGTTGCCACTTGAGCTGTATTAATATTTATATATTGAACACTTTCGGACACTATCAGCAGCAGTTAAATTTACTAATATTACTGTATTTACAATAGTCCGACAAATTTTTCACAGAAACAATTTTGTCAACGCAAAAAAACGCAGCGAAAATAGATTCGCCCCAATGTAAGAGATGGTATATTGAAAGTATCGCTTAGAGCATGACAGCTATCGATAACAAACATACTGCGTTAACGAAACAAAACCTTTTTCCACTTTCTATTAAGATGAACGATTCGGACTCGGAATACGAAGAAACCGAATATTTGGTGTATGCTGACTTTAAAAATCATCTTGCACCGCATCAGTTAAAGCATGAAGATGCTGCCATTCGCATAATTGCCGTTGAAAGCCTATCGCCCATGGCCGAGGTCAATGGCAATATATTTAGAGGTACAGCGTGCAGATATAACAGCATTTCTACTAATAATTCCGTATTTGCAGGTACCTATGACAAGGCAATGGGCACTAATGTGTTCTTCGAGAAAGACACCAACAGCGCTTTCGGCGATCCACTTTATGAGCCAGTTTGTCGACAGCAATATAAATACGTAAATAAATCCCATAAGGTCATCAGTTTTGATCGGATTTACGTTGAGAGTCAGCCTCAAGATATTAAGTCGGAAGAGGAACAGCAGCAAGCGGAACCAAAGCCACATACGCTAAAGTTAAATATCAACTATAAAGAAGCGATTGACAAATTTGTCGAGGATCAATAACAAAAATAGGCATGTTTCCATTAGAGATGGGCGCGTGTAGGAGTATAATATAAGAGATTTTTTTAATGTGGTTTCTGATAGAGATGAGCGCGTGTGCGAGAGAGTGTTTATTTTAACACAGAGATGATGGCGCACTAGAAAATTCGTTTTATGAATATATTTCTTTCAACTACAATATGTTATATATTCATTTAATTCTTTAATAATACAACTCTTAATTAGTAAACAAAAATTGCAAATTATTAAGTATTTATTATATTTACAAAACGAGCACATTGTAAATCGTGCGTGACACGCTTCCATCTCAATTAAAATAAGCATAGTTTGTTTATTTTTTGCAGTAAAATATGGAAAACGTACTCGAACCACCTCAACCAGCTATAAACCTACGCCAGTTCTTGGAGGATTATTCGAAGAACTTGAACAATTCAGAAGAGGAAAATGCAGAAAAGTCAGAAAATGTTCCCTTCTACTTTGCAGACGTCTCACCTGTCTCAGCAGAAGTGGCAGCCAGCTGTTCCTTGCAGCTACTTGCTGCACCGGACGACAATCTGATAAACACCTTTGAACTGGGTGCCGAAATACAGCGTCCGAATGTCACCAAACCACAAATGAATGAACATGTGCCAAAGACCTTTACAGCGATAAGTGAGCACAAGGCCAAGTCCCGGAGTAATCCGTTTAGCCGCACGCAATATAGTTATCGTTTGATTCCCGATCCGTCGCCGAATGGCGATTTGCCCATGATGTGGACACTCGAGGAGTTCGAGCTGGAGCTAACCGTTCGCTTCTATAGACCACCGCGTGCAGCGCATCGTGGCTTTAAGCTGGAACGTCCCGTCTTTGCCGAGGAGTTTGTCTGCCTGGGCAACAATTTGTTAACCGAGCTACGTGATAAAATCTCCTGCATCTGTAATGGCAAACGATTTGTGGATATCAGCGAACAGCCTGAAGCGCCGCTGCCTGAGCTCGAAACAGATCCCGGCTACTTCTTCATCAACGGCGTCTTCTACAATGATACACGCAATCCCAACAACTGTGACTACTCGGAAACTGTACTCAAGTGGGCGAGAACAGCACAGGGGTTGGAGAACGAAGAGTTTCAGGCGGCTGCAATGGAGGGGACACGCTTCATCGATCTAACTATTAGCCTGGGTGCACCTATGCAGTATCTGCATCATGGCAATTGCGAGCATTTGTTTGTCTTCTCTCAGGTGGAGGTGCTGCGGCCGCGTAGCAAATACATCTATCGCAGTCTCTATCCCTTTCTGCGCGCTTTCAATACCTACAATAGACGCGCTTGCTATATGTGCGGCCTGCATGGCTATCATTTCATTGTGGAGCAGTCGCGCAGGCAACTGCACGATCCCTCCTATCTCTGTCGCAGTTGTTACTTCAGCTTCAACTATGTGGGCGGCAAAAAGGTGGGCGACTTTAAGGCATATCGGATATACGCTCTGGCGGATATGCTGGACGATGAGGCCGAATGCCAGCCACCAGAAATACTGGACGTAAACAGCAGTGATGAAGACAGCGAGGACTTGGATGAAATGAGTTAATTATAAATATAATTATGTTTATATATAGTTAATTTTAATATTAATTTTATTTTGATAAAATATATGCAAACATAAATTATAGATACTGTTAAATAAATGTCAATACACGTTGTAACAATAGTTAAACATATGCCGCACAGTTCAAGTGATCTATATATATATATGTCATATATATATATATATATATATATATATATATATATATCTAGTATAATAGCAAAAGTTAGTTTTGACATTAGGAATCAAATGCATATATATATAGTATAACACAAATATTTTGAGCTTATGTATAACATTAATCTTATACAAATACTTTTCTTTAAAGAGCACACACATACATATATTGTATATATATAGTATAAATTAGTATCAATATCAATTAGGCGTACAGACTTTGACCAAGACCAATGGAAAACGAGTTAATAGACTAATTTTGGCCAATAACATATGTGTATTCTATATATATATATATGTATATACTTGTGTGTATATAAGAATACAAATATACTTAATACAGTTATAGATTAAAAACATGCATATACACAATATATATATGCACAGTATTCATTATGGTATATGTATATATACTATATAGTGTCAATTTCTCGTTTGTGCGTGCTTTAATTGCTTGTTTACAAATGCAAATGAAACACTAGTCACGTTCTTTGTTTTTGCTTTAACTATGGCCTGTATGTGAGTGTTTGTTTCTTTGTTTGTTTGTTCACGATCTCAAGCAATTCCAATTCCAACTATATGTATATATATATATAATCTGTGGCAGTGCCGTTTAAATTGTGTCGCTGCCTCTTAACCTTCTTTGGTTTCTTACACTGGATTTAAAGCTAATATCAGGGCCACAATTCGCCTAGCTTTGGAATACCAATTCACGCTCAACGGACAGATATTCGAGCATTTGCGCCGGCACTGGCAGCTGGGCTAGCTCACCCATTGGCATCTGACTTTGGAGTACACGTCGACACAGATCCTGCAGCTTGGGCATGTTCAAGTAGCGACTCAATGGATACTTGAGTATCACTGGAAATGGCGGCTGCATCTCGTTCGGCACCTTCACGAAGCACACGAAATTATCGTTGGTGCAGCGATGCAAAATGTCCTCAATCATCTCGACAATTGATTCATACTTCAATTCCTCGAAATGCCAAAACTGATCGCGATACTCCAGGCGATAGTGCAACGTCACGTTCAAAATACGAAAGCTGAGCGTAAAATGAGAGCCCGTCGACTCCGAATCACGCACCAGAAACGAACCGGTGGGCTTATCGCTCAGCTGACGCTGCGAGTCCCGTCGCGAAATCTCGCCCCAGTACCAAACTTGACTGCAAAGAGAAGAAAGTAAGAATTTAGGGCAATTCGTCATCTCTTAAGAGCGTGATTCATCACGAACAGGTTTTTCACATACTTGAGCATTTCGGAGCATGCCTTGTACATGACCTCATTGGGAACATCCTGCTGTTCCAGCCACTTTTTTCGTATGAAACGCATATAGTCATGGGTAAAGGGCAATGTGGGCTCCACACGTATGGGTGGCGCCAGAAATTCGTACATAGCATCCGTGGTGCCGCCATCACAATCACAATCATCGCCCATCGAGTGCCAGTTGCGCAGCGCACTGAGCCCCAAACCCATTTTCTTGCGTATACGCGAGAACATGTTCTTCTTATCCTTGCGCTTACGCAAAGCGCCGCCCAGGCTGCTGCTGTTGCTATCGGATGCAGCGGCACTGGAACAACTCGCCTCCATGGCGGCGCCAAGTGGTTCATTGTTGTTGTTTTGCAGATGCGCTGATTGGGAACCGCCTGCGCCAGTGGCAGCGCCAGCAACTGTTGAGCTCGAGCTGGCTAATGCTGAATCTGACTTTTTGCGTCGGGTCAGCGAGTAGAACCAGCTGCGCTTCTCCTTTGTGGCAGATGTTGTACCAGCGGCTACAGAGCATAATGAAAACGAATTTAGTATAGTAAGCACTTGCACCATCCATCGCCCAGCTGGGATTAGGCTAGCTAGTCAATGGGTGAACTTTAAATTAATATATATACCTTGTTCATCGCTGCCGGCATCTAGCATTTCCTGGTTAGCTGCATTTCTGGATCGATGCTGGGCCGTGGAAGCGCTAGCCGTGTTCGCTGTTCCACTCCCACTCGCATTGCCCTCAGCAGCACCACTTTGGCCTTGGTTTTGGCTGCGTGCATTTGAGTTATTCTCACCGTTACTCATATTGAACAGTTGCCCGAGCGAGTTCTATATCCGTTGCTTTATCACATTATTAGCCATACTAGGAATGCGGATGACTAAACTTAAAATTTAAGTGATAAGAGGAAACTATTTGTTTTCGTTTTCGTTTGGAGTAGTATACAAGAAGTGGTAGTAGGGCTCTCTGTGAGGGATGTTCAATTTATCGATACTTTTTGCGTGAGTACAAAAAGCAGCAATTGCGGTCAGTTGACGGTGCAATACCCTGTAACAGGCCATTGTATGCAGACATTTTATATTATTTAAATATTTTTGTATAGTAATATTAAGGAAAAATTGATCTAATTTATGCTTTTCTTGTCAATCAAACTTTAGTCATTGCATGCATATGTATATCTTAATATACCCGCTTGCATTTGTTAGAGACTGAGAATCATCACAAAATTGTTACTCGATACGTTTTTTGCTTATCGATAAGCCGCCGATAAGACAGTGTATCCACATGCAGCTTGTAATATGTTTTGAACAAGAAGACAATTTAAGCAGAATGCACAACTTTGCCATCAAATTGGATTTATCAAACTTCTTTCGTGATGAACGGCGCTGCTCCTTGGTCTTGGTTGATGTAACATGGACAAATGTTAAAGATCTGCAAGATCACATACAAAAATTGTTCAATTTGGTAAGTTTAAATTTAATTGAATTGCACAGTTATTAAAATCAATTCTTTATTTATATATAGAAGGATATAAGTTTGCTGACCAGCGATGGTTGTTATGTGCCCTCAAAGGAGTCCATCAAAGTAATCAAATCAACGCAATCGCTTAAAGCTTTTCAACTGGATCCAACCGGCAGCTCAAAGAAGGATCTTACGCACTTGGCTGAAACAAGCAAAAAACGCAAAAATCGTTCAGCCGAAACGGAAAAGGAGTTTACCAGCTCCACACCCAATCTACCCAAGCGCTCTAAATGCAAAAACATAACAAGAAATGAGGCCACCTATGTGGAGCCCGCTTCAATCAGGGAAACTACAAATGGCGTAGGCAACAAAGATCCATCAAAACTCTTAGCAGAGTCGTTGATGCAAGAGGAGCAAATGGCTTCAGATTTAAGCTGTGTCGAAACTAATAAGTCAGCTACACGGACTACTGAGTCCAGCACATCAAATCAATCGAATCGAACTACTATGCATCTCAGCAGCTTCAACAAGCAAAGTCATATTCTGTATAAGGACGATGAGGAGGAGGAAAATGTGCCTGCAAATGGCACAGCTGTGGAGAAGAGTTTGCAGTCCGAGCCAGTAGTACCTGAAGTTGAATTTCGCAGTCATCTAATGGAATTGGATGCGAATGCTGTGCGCATCTTTAAGCTGCCACGCAAACAGGAAGCCATACAAATTATCGAAGAAATTGTGATTCCCGCCAAGGCGCCTGCAGCAGAGCAACAAGAGGAGGAAACACAGTTGGAGCAGTCAATGGAGGAGGCAGCTACAGCAGCGACTACACCAATTAAAGCTGACGTTGAGCAGAAGGTAATGACACCAACAACTTCACCTCAGCCTCCCTTAGAACTGTCACAGAAGGAGGAGGAATCTGTGGATAAATCGCAGATCGAGCAGCCAATGCAGAGTCTGTTGGATTCCGACTCGGAGGACGACATTATGGTGTTGGATGATACAAATCTGGATGACTCTGACTCAGATGTGCAGGCTGTGCCCTTGAAGGATGACTCATTGGATATCATTCAAGACATGCTGCAAAATGCAGCGCCTTTAGAAAGTTTACCCAATGTGGGTGAAACGATAATCTTCAAGTTGGCCAAGAAGAAGGGCGCACAACCGCCCACAGCCATTACGGATAATATAGCGGGTACCTGTTCCTACATAAATCGTCGCACGAAGTCCATCACAATTGCTGTAATCGGTAAATACAATCAAGAGATAAGAAAAAACTGTTTGAAATTAAAATTCCATTCAATTTTTTAGCATATTCTGATTCGTTTGCTGATGTACTGACCCAGTATTCCAGCCATTTGGATGATACTTCAGAGTCGACGCCCATTTTAAATGTTAACTTTAGAGATTTGATTGAGGCCAAGGTAATTGTGGCCTCTGTGGATTAGGCAAGCATTCGCCACTCTCCTTACATTTTAATGTTTTTATAATTTTCCATAATTTGTTTATGTAAACGATCATCAAATAACATAAATATGTGTGTGTGTAAGTATGTGAGCTAAGAATTCACGAATGTTTTCTTATTTCAGACTGTACGCTTTTTAATTTCCTCCAATAGCTCATCGGCCTCCTCTCCAGTCTTAACGCGCAGCAGCATGGACATCGGCTTGGTCTCCTCGGGAGTTGGCATGCATACCATCATGATATTATTCTTGCCCATTCGCTGGCAGGGCAGACCGTTTATCAATAGCAGATTGACAAGGATGTTGCCCAGATTGGTGTCGGCACGCACCAGCATTTGCGTCTTCTCCGAATCCTTGACAGGCTTCAAGTATAAGGTGCCCACGCCACGTTCCACAAAGTCGTTATCCTTCTTCACAAACACCTTGCAGCGTTTCGAGTAAACGGCATCATCCTCAACGACCTGAAAGGATGTAATGAAATGGAATCATAAGATTAACTATTTGGGTAGTTAAGAGTGTTACCTTATTGAACTCTACTATTGGTGGCTTATCTTCATCATCATTGTTGTTGGCATTCGCATCATCTGGATTCGGCTTTTGGGCATTGGGAAAGTTAAAAGACGCCACGCTGCTGGCAAAGAAGCCACTGGGTGCTGGCATTTTGGTGTCGCTGGCTGGTTTGCTGAAGCCCGTGAAAACCGATGTGGTTGGTTTATCATCCTTTATGCCAAAGGTGAATCCATTCGATTTTGGCGGCGTGTTGGCTGTAGTAGACGCAGCTGCAGCGGGCGAATCGGCGCCCCCAAAGAAGAAACCCTTCTTGGGCGCCTCTTCTTTAGTAGCGGCCGCAGGTTTCATGCCGAAACTGAAAATGTTCGCTGGCGAAGATGTGCTGGACGTTGCCTCCGACTTGGTTGGTGTAGTGCTTGGCTTAGGTATGGTGCCAAACGAAAAGAGTGGGGCTGTTATGGGCGCTGTGGCGCCACCACTTGTTACAGTCGAGCTCGGCTTTTTGCCAAATATCATGGACGATGAACTTAAATCGGTGGAAGTTGTTGAGGGGGACTTGCCAAAGAAGATGCCACTTCCAGGAGAGGAAGCAGCTGTCGTTGCAGTGTCAGCTGCAGCAGTTGTTATTGGTGGTGTTGGTGTTGGTGCTGTTGCTGTTGTGGCCGTTGTCTCTGTTGTTGTCTTTAAAGGACTCTTTGCTGAATTGCCTTTATTTTCATCCTTCTGTCGCAGCTCCTTCGCATACTTATCGTAACTTTCGAATACTGGACTCAATATACAATACGGATTTTTATCCATATGCTCCTGCAGAAACTTCATAACAGCCATATTCAATTCAGCGACACTGGCACGATATTCCTTTGAGGCGTTAATGGCATTGCTCGCCGTCGCTGGCTTCTCTGCGGGCACCGCTGGCTTGAACATGGAGCCAGCCGGCTTTACTAAATCGTTAGTTGAGACGTTTCCAAAGATCGAGGTGGCTGCACTTGGCCGAACAGTTGATGTTGTGCTGGTGCTGCTGCTGCTGTTGCCGGTTGTAAAATCGCTTTTGAAATTTGTGTCTCCTGTTAATGGTTTGGCTGGCGGAGCTGTTGGGGTTGGGGTTGCATCATTTTTGGCAAGGCTGCCGCTTGGCTTTGGGGAAATATCAGCAGTTATTGAAGTTGCAGATGCTGGAGCTGAAGGTGCAGCCAGAGCTGTAGTTGGAGCTGCAGCCGGTAGATTAGACAGGAATGCAAACGGAGTGCCGGTGGCTGCAGCTGCTGCCGGTTTGCCAAAACCTAAAATTACCAATATATATATATATATATATGCATATAGTATAAATGAAACAAAGACAAAGACTCACCTGAAAAGCTGCTAAATACAGTTTTGCTTGGACTTTCGCCGGCATCGTCGCCCTCTGATGTGCCGGCTAGGGGCTTGCGCCTTGTCGCCTTCTTGATAACGCGTGCTTTTAGTTCTTCGGGCGGCGCTGAACGGAATGTGCCGCGCTCCTCTGGCTCTTCCTCTTGATCCCAGTTTTCATGATTCAGATTTGATGTCGCTTGCCGCTTACCAGCCATTAGTTATTACTGTTAGTTATTACACAAAGAAAAAGAAGCAATTTTTGTATGTTTCAGGAGCAAAGAGGAAATATATATGTACTGCTTGTTCGCTCAGTAACGAGTGAACAGTATCGAGTTCACGGAACTAAACAGCTCAGCTTGCTTGTTGCAGTTCTTTTGGTTCATTGAAGAAGATACCACAAATAGTGCTCAAAGTAAAAATGTACAAAAATATAAATTACGTTATATGTATCAATGTACAAAATAAATTCAATGTTTTACTGTGCTCAATATTATTATTATTTTTTTTTTTTGTCAAAATATGCTTTGAGTGCATGTGAGAATCAGCTCAGTTCATTTAAGTTTCTTATGAGTGGCCAGCCCTGGCAACTCATTGCCACTGTGCTGGCTGTACGATTTTTGTACTTTGGCCATTTTTAGTACGTTTCAGATCGTGAAGTGTAGACAACATTGCTACATTGTACGCGACAACGACGACGCCAGCAGAGCAGCAAAAATTGCAATATTTAATAATATTTAATCCTAACTCCGGTCTGGGCTAGTCGTAAATAAATAAATACCTAAAAAAAATCGCCATACATACATTATGTTCAATTGTTTAACAATGATTGTTCAGTGATATACAGCAATGTGACAAAAAACCGTTGCAGTTTGGGTGTAAATATGCGCGGCGCATTTCTCTACTACTGTAACATTAATTGCGCTTCGACTTCGACTTCGACTGCGACTGCGACTCGAATTTTGCTGCAAGATGAGGCGATCAGGTGGCGCGCCTAAAAAGTGTACGACAAACAACAAAAAAAGGTTTGTGCGTAAAATAACTGTGCAACGGCAGCGTGTGTAAAAGTGTATAACAAGGAATAACGTGAAAATTGCTGCCCAAAAGGAAGAGAGTAATAAAGTGAGTGCGCTCCCATACAGACGAAACTAACGTGCCAACACCAATACAAACGTACGCTCTCACGCACACACACAAATACACACGGCACGCACACACACACACACTCGTAAACACGCAGAGAGGGCAAAACGTAAACGTTGTCGTTGTTATCCTGCTTATTCCTGTTGCCTCGTCGCGTGATCCTTTATTGTTGCCCGCAGCAGCAGCAGCAGCTGTGCCGTCGTGTCCGGGTCGTGTTTCAGCTTTGCCTTGCAGTCGTCGTTACTCGTTTATTTGTTGCCGTTGTTGTTGTTGTTTTTGCCTGGGTGTCCTTGAAGTTCGCCCGTTGTGCCGTTTTCAGTGTGTGCAAAATTACAAAAACAAAAAACAAGCAAGTAAAGAGAGAAGATACTAAAAGTGTGCCCAACAGCAATATACAAAATGCCGCCAGCTTTAATTGGCATCGCCGAGTTCGTGGAGGAGACGCGCGACGATTATAATTCGCCCACCACCTCCACGTTCGCATCCCGCATGCCGGATTGCCGTCAAACGATTAGCATATTGGAAGAGGTAAGCATTTATTCGCTCACTTACTCACTCTCTCTCTGTCTCTGTCTCCCTCGCTCACTTAAGTTCAAGGTAGCTAATCAATGATCCAGCGTTTGCTTATTCATTTTTATACATATATATATATATATATATAGTCTCTGTATAGTCTCTCCCCCACAAAAACAATTTTGTTTATTATGTATTTGCACAATGCGACCTAGGGAAAGCGAAAAAGGTATTGCATTAAATTGGCGTTGCGCCAAATGAACCCCACACGCCCGCACCTCTCTCTCGTTCTCCCTCTCCCTCTCTTTCTTCATACAATTTGCATTTGTTCTACGCTGACGTCGTCGTAGGCAATTGCAGGTGGTTTCTTCTCTTCGTTTCCATTAAAAGTCATAAATAATGAAAGTGCACATTCTGAAATCAATGCAGCTGGGTCGCTTCCCCCAAGTTCCCCAATTTGTTGTACATTTTTCGTCGTTTGCCACTCGAGAACGCAATGTTTTATTTTTAGTCATTGCAGCTGCCGTTACTCCCCATAAAAAATACACACACACACACAAACACTCACACCCACATTGCTTTGCATGATAAGGGCAAGTGCGGGCGGAAAGGCGTCTGATAAAGCAGACGCTGGCATAGTTAGCTTTAAGCTGTTGTTGGTTGCTGCATTCCCGCGATCGCAGCTTATCAATCAAGTAGGCGCGGCCAGTTTTTGGATTACGCATGAAATTGGCTCGAATTTGTCTGTTAGTATATATTAGCCATAGTCGAGCTCTTTCAGCTAAAGCTGTTCCCTTAAATATTTCTCTTGCGGCGCTCCAATTCTTTTTGCTAAAATTAGCTAGCAGACGCACTGTGCTCTAAATATAGGAATATAAGATGAAAAAGACATGCATTAAAATATAAGTTTTAAGAGAATGTTTCAAGAATATAAGATTCGTTATATAATAATCACTAAATATATAACGAATCTTATACTCTTAGAATAAGCTTTTCTTTGATTTGTGCTTAAGGCTTAAAAATAATTAAAGAACAGCCTATTTAAGCGTTTGATGAGATTTGTTAATATAAATAGAAATAACAATAAAATTGTATTTAAAGAGCTTGAAGCACAAAAAGTAATGTATATTTATATATAGTTAAATTCTGTTAAGAATTCAAATAACCGATTTTTTTTAAATCACTTGCACCACTGTGCAACAAATTAGCTTAAATACTTTTTATTTTTTGTTGTAAATTTTCGGATTTGGCCGTTTGACAGCCAATCAAATATTTAATATATAATTTCAGTGATAGGTTTGCCAATGCGCGACCCAAAAAATCTAGCAAATCAATAAATGAACCCGTAAGGCGACACACCTTTCATATCATTTCCTTTTATTTCCTTTCATTTCATTCATTTATGTCTTTGTTTTGGCTCTGCCCCAAAATAGAATTGTTATTCAATCAAGCAAGAACGCCATATATGTGCATAAATATTTATATATACACAGCTGATTGGCCTATATATATAGATATATACAAAATAAATATAAACTAGTTAATAAATTCTTCAATAAGCGTATTATTTACAGTCCAGTCCAGCTTATTCATATAAAAAATATAAATATAATGCGGTTCTCTGTTAAAAAAAGAGAAAAAAAAATAGAAGTAACTTGAGCAGACATTTAACCGTTTTTTGTATTTCCCCTGAACTTCGTCTCTTTTGTTATCAAGCCACAACACAACGGAATATCAGAAGTAAGAATTACAAAAAATATATAAAAAAAACTCACTCGGTTGCTAGAAAGAGAAACGGAAACCAGTTGTCGAGGTTGACCAACTTAAGAATTTTTCGTTATTGTTCTAAGCGATTTGCGTTCCAAATATTTGCCATCAACTTTGTTTATATGAACATGACTAATCTTTATTAGCACGCTTTAAACATCTTTTCGCAGCTCGCTTATCGCGCAGCCCACTCACCTTTTTGCTGTGTTTATACTCGTTCATGAAGGTGCAAAAGGGGTGTATTGGCTGGGTACAATTGGCGAATGTTTGTCTATATGAATACAGTATTTTGTATTTTGATGATATTGTTAGTAGTTATGATAGTTGAAGTGAAAGACTTTATATATAAATTATCATATATATTTGTGGGCATTTCAGACCTCTAGCTTTTGTGGTTAACGAGACGGACAGGGCTATTTCAACTCAGCTCATCGAGCTGATCAAGAATATATATACTTTATGGGATCTGCCAAGTCTCTTTCTGCCTGTTACATTATACCCTAATTTCCCATTTTCAATGGGTTCAGGGTATAAAAAGAATTGTATTTAGCAGAGTATTATGCAGTCAGTTATATCATATTTTTTGCTCAAACTCTTATAGCACAAATACCTCAACTCAATTGTACTTTCCACGTTTCTAAGTATCGCTAAATTATATATACTAGCTGAAGCACTTATCTAATCATTGTTTTTTATTTCTATTTTTCTGCACAGTAAAAGTTATTACATTTTTAATTTTACTTTTGCTTCCTCAATTTGTGAGCTGAAAACTTTTACGAATTATGTAGAAGAGAACTTTGATTGCACGCGTCACTAATTCAATGAAATGAATTAAAATTAATTGAAAAAGTCAAGAGGTTAAACAAGTCGAGTCAAGTGTGGAGAAAGAACTAAAAAATGCATCATATCAATTAGGGGAACATTTTTTGGATAAATTAACTTATGCAGCTTATATAATAAACTAGATAAGATAACAATGCTCATTATTTCTATCTTTTTTCTCTCCCCCTCTCTTTACAGCGTTTGGAGTTTGATCGCGAGGGTCTGACGAAGCTAAAGAAGGCCGTCAAAGCCATACACAACTCTGGCAATAGTAAGTGGCATATATAATTCTGATTTATTTATATATATTAATTCATATAACTTCCTATTCATTTAGCTCATGTGGACAATGAAATGTTTATGGTGCGCGCTCTGGAGCGCTTGGGTGGCAAGGTCATTGATCAGGATGAGCCCGATATTGGAGCGGCGTTTCTCAAGTTCTCCGTGGTCACCAAAGAGCTCAGTGCGCTAATGAAAACACTGGTAAGTTGCCAGGGAAATCTAGATAAGACAAAGAAACTTTACATGCTGAAGAACAATATAAGTTTTAGATAAGCCAAATATTTGTTTATAGCTTTCATATTTAGCTATAAAGTTTACAATGACATACAATAGCTGATAAAGCTTATTGAATGAGCATAGCGTATTAGGGCTGTGTACATAATTGATTGATTAAGCATAAAACAAATTGGTTATATAATATCTATCTATTATGATTAAGTCCTTGTCAAAGTTAATGTCAAGTAAATTATTAGCTAGCTTACTCAAGTTTCAATGTTTGTTTAGATTGTAATATAAACAATTAAACAATTTTTAATAGTAATATGAAAATACCTATTATTGGTTTCTTTATTTATGCTCATTGCAAAGTTCATGTCACAATAAACATTTAAAAAGAAATCTTAAACTTTAAATACACTTAAAAGTTACTTTTGGACTATCCCTGAATCTTATCTTGTCCCACTTTCACTTGACAGATGCAAAACATCAACAACATTGTCATGTTTCCGGTGGATTCAATGCTGAAGAGCGAACTGCGCGGCGTTAAGGGCGATATGAAGCGGCCATTTGATAAGGCGGCCAAAGACTATGAGGCCAAGTTTATCAAAATCGAGAAAGAGAAAAAGGCCCAGGCCAAAGAGGCGGGCATGGTGCGTACGGAGATCGATGCAGCCGTTGTTGCTGATGAAATGGAAAAGGAGCGCAGACTCTATCAGCTGCAGACCTGCGAGTATCTGCTGAAATACAAAGAGATCAAAACAAAAACTGGCATTGAGCTGCTGCAGCATTTTATCGAGTATTATCACGCGCTGAATAAGTAAGTTTTACTGGCCAGGCTAAGCCACAAAAAACCTGCTGAGCTGCATGCTAATTGGCCCATTTGCTGTTGTTTGTTGTTTACTGTTCCATTGTGTGTACGCCTTTATATAATCCGAATTATTGACATTGCAGTTACTTCAAAGATGGCTTGCAAACAATCGAACACTTCGGCACGTACATTGGCGATCTGAGCGACAAGCTGCATGTGATCAAGCAGAAGCAGGACGAGGACAGGCGCAGTCTCTTAGATCTACGAACATTGTTGCGCAGCACGCCGGACTTTGAGCGTGTCGATAATGTGCAGGCATCGGAGAATCGTAGTGGTGGCGCGGGTGCCGGTTACTCACTCCATCAGCTGCAAGGCGACAAACATCATGGCGTTACGAGACAGGGTCATCTGCTGAAGAAGAGCGAAGGCAAGGTTCGGCGGGTGTGGCAGAAGCGACGCTGTCGGGTCACCAGCGATGGCTTTCTCGACATATTCCATGCAGACGAATCGAAGCCGCCGACGCGTGTAAATCTGCTCACCTGTCAGATAAAGCCGGTACCAGATGATAAGCGCGGTTTCGACTTAATCAGCTGTAAGCTACTCTCAATTACTCAATTACAAAAACATTTGTTAACATTTCCTAATCTCCCTTAGACAATCGTCCGTATCATTTTCAAGCGGAGGACGAATCGGATCAGAAGGCCTGGATGGCAGTGTTGGTGAATTGCAAGGAGAAGGCACTGACCAAGGCCTTCCAGCATGCCAATCCGCAGATGAGTCCCAGCTTGGTGGAGCTACAAAAGACAGTGATTCGTTATGTGCAGCTGTTGCCGGGCAACGATCGTTGCTGCGATTGTGGATCTCGCAACGATGTCACCTGGATCAGCTTGAACTTTGGCATACTCGTCTGCATACAGTGCTCGGGCGTGCATCGAGATCTGGGCGTTCATCATTCGCGCATCCAAAGTCTTACGCTGGACAATCTAACAACGGCCAATCTGTTGATAGCACGCGCCATGGGCAACAGCACATTGAATGACATTATGGAGGCCAAGCTGGGCAGGGGCAAGCTTAACCACGAGAGCAGCATGTAAGCTAAAGAGCTATAGTTTCTCTAGATATCCTTATTTAATTTGCTTTTGGAATTGCAGGGAGGAGCGATACGATTTCATACGCGCCAAATATGTTGCGAAGCGCTATGTCATGCGCACCTGTGCCGATGACAACGATCTTCGCTGCGATCTGGAGCAGGCGATTGTCAATGCGGACATGAGTCAACTGTTGCAGGTGTGGGCCGAGGGCGCCGATCTCACCTGCTGTTTGCCCAGCTCCGATGCGGGCGAAACTGCACTCCATTTAGCTGTGCTACGCGAGGGCGGCTCTACGCTGCACATTGTTGACTTTCTAATACAGAATATGCCGCCCAAGGGCCTGAATAAGGCCACCAATCCGGCCGGTGTGCTAGATGTGACGGGCAAGAATACGCCTTTGCATCTGTGTGCACTACACGATCGTCGCGAATGCATGAAGCTGCTCTTACGCTCAGGCGCTGACTATGAGCTGCGCAATTCACAGAACAAAACAGCGCTGGATATTGCCAAAGAGATGGGTCACAATAGCTGCAAGGAGCTGGTAAGCAGAGGAGTCTTAAAAATAAGGAAGCTTGTATTAAAACTTGTTGCTTTGTAGATTGAATGTGCCATAAAGCGAGAGAAGAGCGCCTTTGATCACATAAACACAGATTGGAATCTGCCCAATGAGGATGGTTCCACAGATTTCAGTGATGATGAAACTGTTATAGATGAGCGCGTAAGTGTATAAGGGAATATATATCCTTTGAGAACTTACCATGAGTAACAAAAGTATTTAAACTCTTTACAGAAATCGCGTTCACGTCCACCCAGCTTTGCTGGTGGCGATTCGCCCGTGTTGCGTTCCCGATCATCGACTTGCGATTCGATACAGTCCAGTTCTAGTCCAATTGCCAACTGCCCGAGCCGGCAATTTACGTTGCCCAGCTATACGCAATCGGCGGGCACTTCGCCAAAACAGCACACTAATGTTGGCCAATATTTGGGAAGTGGCAACAATTTGGGCGTGGTCAGCAGCAGCAGCAACAACAATAGCAACAGCGGCAACGGCGGTGGCTCCAGTCCCAGCTCTGCGTGCAGCCAAAACGTGCGTGGCACTCGCAACAGCTTGAATATGCAGACCGAGCTGGCTCATGTGACAGGAGCACGGAAATCTACGTCCACAGCTAACATGAATTCGCTGAAGAAGCGCACAGCGCCAGCACCGCCGCCCGGTACTCCGGCCAGTATATTCTATGGCACACTGCCGCATCCGCCCAGGCATTCACAGAATATGGATGCCAACGATATTCGCTCTATCAATCACAAGAATCAGTCCATGGATGCGTATGGCACGCTGCCGCACATGAGGAGTGTGGAGAGCTCACCGAGGATAACAGGCGGCGTTAGTGGAAGTGGCGGTGGTGGCAATGGCAGCAATAGCAGCTTAATGCCCATGACTACATTTGGCCATAAGCGTTCACCTAGTGGAGAATCATTGAATCGCAATATTCATTTAGCGGGCGCAAAGCTCGTGCTGCCGCCCACTGGAGAGCTGCCCACACTCAAACATGTGGATAAATCGGCGCTGATGAGACCCAAAATACCACCGCCCGGTCCGCCAGCAGGTAAACTAAACTTTGTCTCATTCTTCAACAAATATTAAAATTGATTTTCCTTAATTCCCGCAGAGCGTGAGATACCAAATGGACAGTCGAATGAGAGCATCAGCTCTATGGATGAGGGTCCGATAGCGCCGCCACGCAAGGTAAGTTGTTTGCATCCTTGTCGTTCCGTTCTCGAAGACAA
The DNA here is from genome assembly GCA_037075265.1 of Drosophila nigricruria. NCBI lineage: Eukaryota > Metazoa > Arthropoda > Insecta > Diptera > Drosophilidae > Drosophila > Drosophila nigricruria. Next base: position 416,377 of record JBAMCI010000131.1, read on the forward strand.
GGAAGAGGCGCGCGCGTGCTTAGTTTTTTTTTTATCAATGTATCCATGTGTATATCTCCTGTAATTCCAACAAATTTCAGCGCAAGCAACAGAACTTGTTGAGATTAGAGCATTCCAGCGAGGAAACGGTAAATGCCAGAGACAAATCAATCAAACAATTCAAAACAAATCAAATCAAACAAATTTTTGCCGTTCTTGTTGTTGTTGTTCTGTTCCTTGTTTAGTTATATCTATAAATTATAATATATATACATAATTTTTATTGTTTTTACTAAATATGTGCCGTGTGCATCTACTCTAGAGCTCTTCTAACTCCAAATCGCGCATACTCTAAAAACTCAAAATCAAATTCAAAATCCAAAAACTTCTGTTTATCTTCTGTGTTCTCTTAATATTTGTTGCACTAACTCTGAAACATTGTAATACATTTTTATTTATGTTATATAATGTTAGCTAATTGAAGTCTTTGTTTCCTTAGCTTATCAATCAATCAGCCAATTTTACGGATTATGAGTCCTGGCACACGGATATGGACTCCTCTGGCGGCGGTCTAGACCATTCCGCCGACTCGAATATTTCGTCTAGCGACAATGATAGGCTAAACAGTTCGCCCGATAATCAACTGAAGAATGCAACTGGCTCCGTTTCCAAATTGCATTATGTAAGCTGTTATGGATTTATAAAAAATATTGTTTAAATTAATTTTTGTATCCTTTAGAATGGCCAGCGTCGCTGTCGAGCTCTGTACGATTGCGTTGCGGACAACGATGATGAACTGGAGTTTAAGGAAGGTGAAATATTGATTGTGCTTAATGAGCGCACTGATGACGAGAATTGGATGGAGGGCATCATAGAGGGGCATCCGGCGAGGCGTGGCATGTTTCCCGTTAGTTTTGTACATATGCTGCCCGACTAAAGGGGGACAGGCACAGCCCTACTGTTCGTATGATTGAGTATGATTGTGTGAAGGTGTGTGTGTGTGCGAGTATGTATTTGTATGATTGCGTGCATGTATTATACAAAAAACAAAAAGAAAAAGATATTATTTATTACACTTTTTAATCGCAACAACTACAATTATATGTATTATTTTTTTATTATTATTTTGGTTTACTTTGTTGTGCTATCAATGTAAACCAAATCATTTATTATTCTCTATGATTATTATATATATTTTTTTGTAAAGAAAACCTATTTAAAGTATACTAAACTTATATGTAAACACTTACTGTGTATATTTAAATCGATATTGCTACCATTTTCTAAAAGCATATATACTATAAGTAGGCGCCGCTTTGAATTGCTTTTACAACTGAATATGTCCTGCAAATGTGTTATAGGCTATAATTTTTAGCTAAACCTATTCATCAACCTATCCTATGGTATATCTAATTAAGTTTACTTGCTAGCCCAAAAGAAGAAAAACGAAAAAAAAAAAACATCACGCTGTCCGCAAAAGTTTATCTCCCAATGCTGTAAAAAAAAAAAAAAAAAAAAACTAAATGGAATATCGAAATTGATGAAATTATGTATTGATATATGCTTAACAATACGCTGCCATATACAGATATATATATATAAATATGTACTCTAACAATAAAAGAGCCGACCTGGTCTGGCTTTATAAATTACATAGAACGCGTACACAAATTATGTAAAACTGTTGAAGGATTTAAATGAAAGTTTATAAAACAACGTTAATAAAAAAACAAAGAAGATTTACTCAGATTAAAGCTTAACTCAATTGCAAACGTAAAACTAAAGCCCAAATGCTAAGAACATATTTAAACAAGTTAATAATAATAATAATACCCTTAAAGAAAGTTCTATAAAAACGATGTCAACATTTCAACCCTCTGTACCTAGAAGTTGTTACCAATTAAGCACACATATATTATATATAAATATGTATATCTAATTCCAAAGCGAGCTGTCGAGGGAGAAGAAAAAGAGAAACATAGAGTTCTGGACTTGTTTGACTTTGTTGTATACCACACACATCATCATTAATGTAATATGTAAACTGTAGATACAATTTTTGTTTTTAATGTACACGCCACCCTTAACATTTTGTATACACGTTTCAGTATTTATTTTAGCAAAAAAAAAACACCTTAATATTATATTATAAAACGTATTTGATATTATATTTAAGACAAATAAAAGAAAAACTCAACGCTTATTACATATATACATACATACATATAAGGTTGTGTTTTTACCAAAAAACAAAATCAATGTTTGAATGAAGCGGGTAAACCGGGTATAAGTGCCTAAACGGGTATGAATGAACTTACTCATCATACAGATCAGGCAGGCATGCTTGTGCAGTCATACGGTCATACGTATCGCACAGGTATCGATATTACAGCTATCGCCGTGTGCGGCATACACTTGGGGCGGCATGTAGATATATTATCGATTACTGTCACTAATCTCCAATGCATAAATTGAGCTGTGCAGTGCAAATAAAGAATTAACGCGTAAATTGTAATCATTATCTTTGCCCGTTGCAATTTTAGTGCCCGGTCACAATCAGCCACTTGGAATTCAAAAAAGAAAGTGCCTTTTAACGTAGCCATTAGTTTATTGCCGATGGCGACACAGAGAAGTGTGCAAAACTAGCGAAAGGCATTTTTTTTTATCGATATCGTCGGATTTGTTTAGCACTAGCACGGGGTAAATTTATGCCAATACGAGTGCAATTTTTTTTTTCTTTCTTTTGTAGCTTGTCGAACGAAAATTAATAATTTTGGTGCAGTATAATCGTTTTCTTAGGAGGACAGCGAAGCGGAGTGGCGAGTGTGTCTGGGTCAGCAGCAGCCATCAGTAATTTGTCATCGCCAACGCCAGCGCCGTGAGCACATCCAGGCTCCAGCGTATTGGGCACCGCCACACTCATTCCAAGCGATGAGTGCAGCAAAGAAATACAAGCTCATGGATACGACTGAACTGCACGACACCGAGAATATTGCCGCCTGTCTGAAGAAGGGCGACAACGGCAGCAGCAACGCAATTGCTACAGCGAACAACCTTGGCCGGAGCGCCTTCGCCGCCCAAAATATGAATTCAGCAGCGTCCACGAACGGCGAACGGTTGCCAAATTTTTCGAAATTGGGCTCGCATCATGGCAGCGACATACGTTCGGCATCAACTACCTCAAATCTGCTTAATCGCATGGGCGCCATACACAACACCAAGCCGGGTGATGTCAAAAAGATAGTTATTAAGAACTTTAAGGGTAAGCATTCAGTCAGCCAGCCAGTCAGCGATAAACGATTAACGATTAACTTACATTTACGTATTCGTAACTAGCTAAACCCACACTGCCCGATAACTATTCAGAGGACACCTATGTGAAACTAGAGGAGGCCGTTATCGCCATTCAATTATCAAAGCCCATCAAATATTCACTGGAGGAGCTCTACCAGGCCGTTGTAAATATGTGCAGTCATAAAATGGATGCACAGCTCTATGTGAAACTGATGGAGCTAACTGAACAGCACGTCAAACGTAATATCAAGCTTAAAGAGCTCACTGGCGGCAGCATGGATAAACTGGCAAGTGAAGGCAACCAAATATATTTGCCAATCCAATTAAATACATCTTCTCTTCCAGGTTCTGCTGGAGAAGATCAATAATTGGTGGCTGTCGTTTTGTCAGCAAATGATCATGATACGTAGCATATTTCTATATATGGATCGGACCTATGTGCTGCAAAATTCGTCCATTCACTCTATTTGGGACATGGGGCTGGACCTCTTTCGCATACACTTTGCCCAGAACAGTGTCGTACAGAAGCGCACCGTCGATGGCTTATTGACACTGATCGAAAAGGAACGCCAGGGATCAACAGTCGATCGTGGATTGCTCAAGAGTTTAGTGCGTATGCTGTGTGATCTGCAGATATATAGCAGTGCGTTTGAGGAAAAGTTCCTGGATGCGACCAATCAACTGTACAAGGCTGAGAGTCAACGGAAGATGCAGGAGCTGGAGGTGCCCGAGTACTTACAGCATGTGAGCAAGCGCCTGGCCGAGGAGAATGAGCGTCTGTTGCACTACCTGGACTCCAGCACAAAGTATGCTACATATGAAAGACATTATATATATAGTTTTATATACCATTACATTCTCCTGCAGACATCCTTTAATATACAATGTGGAAAAGGAACTGCTTGCCGAACACTTAACAACAATTCTGCAAAAGGGCCTTGACTCCCTGCTAGAGGACAACAGACTGAACGATCTAACCCTTCTGTACGGGCTGCTTAGTCGAGTCAAAAACGGCACTTCTGAGCTGTGCGGCAATTTTAATGGTTACATCAAGGTATAGCGAAACAAACATATATATTTTGTAAATTAAATTATTTTATAAACTTGTATATATTGTAGAAAAAAGGTCGCACCATTGTCATTGATCCCGAGAAGGATAAGAGCATGGTGCAAGATCTGTTGGACTTTAAGGATAAAATGGATGTTATTGTGCGCAATTGCTTTGAGCATAATGAGAAATTCACGAATTCGTTGCGCGAGGCCTTCGAATTCTTCATCAATCAGCGCGCCAACAAGCCCGCCGAGCTAATTGGTATGTTTTCTTTGTCTCTGTTGTTATATATATAAATAGACAGGCAATGCCGTAATATGACTTTGTTTATCTGTATTTTTAGCTAAATATGTGGATATGAAATTGCGCTCTGGCAACAAGGGCACCACCGATGAGGAGCTGGAAAAGACCTTGGACAAGATAATGGTCCTGTTTCGTTTTATACACGGCAAGGACGTCTTTGAAGCATTCTACAAAAAGGTTACATATATTATACACCTAAGACTTATATAAAGCAAAATATAATTATATGATCATTGCAGGATTTGGCCAAGCGCTTGCTGGTGGGCAAATCAGCTTCGGTTGATTCCGAGAAGAGCATGTTGTCGAAATTGAAACAGGAATGCGGCGGAGGCTTTACATCGAAGCTGGAGGGCATGTTCAAGGATATGGAATTGAGTCGTGATGTTAATTTGGCTTTTCGCGGACATACGCTTAGCAATGATCGTGATGTAACCAATCTGGACTTGACTGTCAGCATCCTAACCATGGGCTATTGGCCAACCTATGCGCCCACTGAGGTCACAATGCCGCCACAGTTTATCAATCCCCAGCAGATATTCAACAAGTTCTATCTGGAGAAGCACAGCGGGCGAAAACTGCAATGGCAGCCAACACTGGGCAATTGCGTATTGCGTGCACAATTCGATGCGGTAGCTGAAACATATACATTACCAACATTTTAGATCTATATCAGTATATATGTCTATATTAATATATATTTGTATTTCTGTATAGGGTTCGAAGGAGCTGATGGTGTCGCTGTTTCAAGCTCTGGTTCTGCTCTTGTTTAACGATAAACCTGTGCTCAGCTACGAGGAGATCTTGGCTGCCACCAGCATTGAGGATGGTGAACTGCGACGCACACTGCAGTCCTTAGCATGTGGACGTGCGCGTGTCATTACCAAATCGCCGAAAGGCCGCGACATTGAGGATCGGGATCAATTTGATTTTAATAATGAGTTCGTTAACAAATTGTTCCGCATCAAGATTAATCAGATTCAAATGAAAGAAACGGTAAGTGAAAGTAGTTATAAATATATAGAGCAATATTGTAATATATAAATTATTGCAGAACGAGGAGCAAAAGGCGACGGAGGAGCGCGTTTTTCAGGATCGCCAGTATCAGATTGATGCGGCTATTGTACGCATTATGAAAATGCGTAAGACACTGAGTCACAATTTGCTCATCACCGAGTTGTTCAACCAGCTAACCTTTCCCGTTAAGGTGCGTCGACTAATTAAGCTAATAGTGAATAGTCTTTATAATTGTTATTATCTTTTATTTAGCCTGCTGATCTGAAAAAGCGCATTGAGTCACTGATCGATCGTGATTATATGGAGCGGGACAAGGATAATCAAAATCAATATAACTATGTGGCATAAATGCGCGAAGGATCACTTTTTTTTGGCCAACTTACACATATACACCCACACACACACACAGACAGATTGTAGTTTTTCCTCTCTATTCTTTTTTTGTCCATACCATGCTAATCGAGACTAGCGAAAAAAAATCATTTGGTATCTGCGTGCGACGAGCGTCTGGTACAAATATCAATTACATATTGTAGTTGTAGTTGTTACCCACACGCTGTCCCCACACGAAACTTTCGTTTGTGGTGGCTAGTGTAGTTGCTGCAATCCGTTTCCCTCTGTAAGTTACTACTGTATCATCTAATAAATTAGGCGTTTCATTTCAAAAGAAAATTAACAGCAAACTTGTCTCTCCGCACTGAGAGTGATATATCCATATATATCAAGTTCGTCAGCTACTTACAGCAATATATGGAAAGATCGAAAAATTATAAGATTGTAACTTCCGCTAAAAGAAAAAAAAAAGAAGAAAATTGTATATCTTTGTTGATTGGATTTCTGAAATTTGATTATTTTCGATGCTGAAAGTAATTTCCCTTCGAATAACAATAGAAGAAACATTTGCAGGCTAATATTAATAGAATACTTAAATAAATAATGAAACTTGTACACGTAATTCTGCATCTGTATGTAAAACAGATACGCATAAACTAGATCGTTTTTATTTATGATTTTTTCGATAAATAAACAAAAAAAAATAATTGTATACATATATATATTTTATGAACTTTTATTACTTCTTTTTGGAGTTTGCCTCGATTGTTGCTCAAGACTTGGATGTAGTATCAGGCGCATAGAAACTTCAGGAGGTGAATGAACAGGTGGAAATATCTACGGCTTGCTTAAGTTATAGGCAACTTTTGATTACGTCATGCATCGACTTAATACTTTTGCAACTTGAATATCTCGGTCAATGGTAGATTTCTTGCGTTACTGGATCTTTGAGCTGGGTCGAGTTTTGATATCCCAAATACTTATGGGGTTTCTATCTATAGATTCTCACGGGCTTAATACTGAATATGTTGGGTATTAGAAATTTGAAACTGGAATATATCTTTGATTGGAGTTTTTATTAAATATTCTCACGAGTTTAGAATTGTAAATTCAGATCCGACATTCATTACTTAAGCTTTTGCTTTGAAACTTGACATTTTATTGACTTAGTTTCTTATGAATATCTCGGGCCTGATATACCTTGCTTAAACAAAGAATAATGCAATAAATTATCAAAGTTCAATATCTAAAATCTTCGACTCGAAGCAATTCATAAAACAGTCATGAGTATAGCAATGCGTATCTTATCTACTTCATACTCTTTTTTTTTAGACACTTGTAATTGATTTAAAGATTACAAAAAAGCAATTAAAAAAGAAAATATTTTATTGGTATATTATTTTATATATTATATTAATATTAATATTAATAATGATAATAATTCTCCTTGGAATAACAATATAAGTTACAAATTGCGGACTAATATTAAAACGAATACTTAAATAAATAATAAACTAAAATACATGTAAATTTGGATCTGTCTATAAATTAAACTAAATCCATCCTTCTGTTCATAAAATTAATTGTTTATATATATATATAATAATGTGTATATATAAATATAATGCACTGTTTTGTGGTCTTTTACGGCTATATTGCTAAAGTACAGACAAAGTTTATGGAGGGGATCTATAGTTTAGTTACAGAATATATGCTTTTTGATCAATATGCAAAGACATAATAATATTTACAATTTAAAATTTAAAAAATACAAATAATCATAAAAGAGTAAATTAGAATATAGTTAGGGAGGTATGTATATATATTAGTTATATATGCTTATGTACAAAAAAAAAGTTAAAATAATTTGAATAGATGAGCTCAGCGGGCCACGTGTTTTGCAAACTCGTTTTTAGCCGAACTCAGACGCAAATCACGAGGCTAATTTCTATCACATTTTCTGATCATTATCGATTTTTGCAAGCAAAGTCCATATATATTTCTGAAAAAGTTATCAACGGCTTATAAAATCCTTATACAAAAATATCTCAACATTTTAATTACTTGTCGCGCGAGTCTCGTTTTAGCCAAGAAAATAAAGTACAAGAAACTAGCTTCGTCTTACGCCTCCACGCTATTGACACTGTACTGGGAGCTATCGTAGTCAGACACATTGTCCGAGCCATATCCGGGAAAACCGACTACCGACGGCCTGGCGCTGGTCTGTGTGCTAGTTCGGAGCACATCAGGTATGTAGGCAGGTGCGGGTCCGGCGATTTCCACAATACTTGGACGTCGCGTGGCCGCACAGCGTTTGATCGGCGACATAAAGATGAACAGTGTTACGGTTATTGCTAGCGTTATGATCAGTATCAGGAATCTAGCCATGCCGTCATCGCCGCGGAAATAGCATATCATGGCCATAACCAGTACCAATATGAGCACCGAAAATTTGGTCATGGTCACCGCTGTGGAATGAATTTTGCCTCCTTTCCGTGATATCATATTGGATGGTCCATAGGCGAAGTATAGATTATAACGATCCACCATATGCTTCAGGCATATGTAGATCATGGCGAAGGGCATGATCAATGGGCAGAATACGCTGTACACAATCGATATGGTAAAGACAAGTGTGGTCCAGGCGTAGTGCGTGCCAAATGGAAACTCAATCAAGATGGATTTACGTATATAGGGCGTCTCCGCCTTTGAGGTAGCCTTCAATAACGCCCAAATGTAGACAATAAGCTCCGGAAAACGCAACAGCTCCAATGAGGTACCAATAAAGGCAGCAGTTATAATATAGTTGACATAGAATGAGCCTCGGTCCGGCAAGAAGATGCACTGCCAACGTCCCGTATCGTTCGTCAGGCCCCATTCCAGAAGTGCCTGCGCCGACGTCAAGCCCAATGAGGGCAGGATGAGAATCATCAGCAGTAAGTAGCCAAAGCATTTGCACATTATCGAATAGTTCTGCTTGGAACGGGTGTAGTGACCCATCCATTTATCCGATATGGAGACAATAACAGGCATCAGAGCCGACAGCGTCCACAGCATCAATGTGGGCAAGAACTCAGAGACAAGTGGTGAGATTTTGCTCTCCGTATCCAGGACCCACGGACGACTGTTCAGCAAATTGACCACCATGGCCGGCGTCGTTAGGAAGAACAGGATAATGAAGAGCACAACGTTTACGCAAACGAACTTCAAATACCAATGGCTCTTGTTCACATTCAGGTTCTCCCAGAAGATATCATCCGGAGACGGTGCGAACATGATATGCCATTGTCTATAGGTGCCGGGCGTAAAATGATTCACAATATTCTGTGCCTCCTGCACCGTGGACACGGTCAAGAAGGCAATATCCAATGGCTCATTCAACGTTGACGCACGCAAGCGTGCAACATCGCCAGAGAGCTTACGCTCTTCCCGTTGATAATACTCAAGGGCGTTCTCCTTCTTGCACGAGCACATCTCCGGCTTGGCCATCAGCGTGTCCCGGTCCCGATGATGTTCGCAATAGACACGCGCTTCGTGCACTCTTTCAAACTCCGCATTGCGCACGAACAGACGTGAAATGTTGTAGGCAATGCTGACGCTCTCGATGGTCACATCCGGAAACAGTTCCTGCATATAGTTACGGATAACCGTCTTGTTCCGATCACTAAAAGGAAAAGTCATATATATAATATATATATTTAAATGGTATTTATAGCAGTTCGTGTAACCTGTTCGATATATTGGATATCATGATGGTACGCGTGGCGGCCTTTTTGAAGGCGTTCCGACCCGAAGAGCGTCGCATGATGAGCACGACGAGCGGTATATATAGAATGGTTATGATCGTGTGCACCCACAGCCAGGGCGAATCCGGTTGCAGATTGGCCATTGTGGTTCGTCCAAAGGCATTCACATCGTACAGCTCATCACGGGGCCCATTCAAAAAGTTAATTGGCAATATAATGGCTAGTGAAATGACGGTGACCACCGCCATGACAGCCATCATATGCTGCTGGAAGGACAAGTAATGAACTGCATCCGGACCAGAGTGCAGCAAAATTGTCTCTTTGCGCAGCTTGAAGGTCACACGAATCCAATTAAAGAGACCCGGTTCCGTTTGGATGGGCGAGAGAGGCGTAGAGTCGCTCTGCTGTGACGTTGCACTTGGCCGGGGCGTTGGATTGGTGGAGGTGCCCGGCTGTGGCTCCACAACACTGGCGGCACGTGAATAAAATATTTCCGTCCACCGTTTCTTAGTGCCATTGGCATTGACCAAAGCCAGACGATAGTCGCTCGCCTGATGCCGCAGCGTCGTAAACAACAGTATGAGCAGCACCCAGAAGATCGTATTCAATATCAAGGTCTCCGGTATGCCATTGTAGGCGCTAATGAAGAGCGTGGTGCGATTTCCCGACTGGCAATAGGTGTTGTTCTGGTAGCCATTATCATGCACCGTAATATCCATTTTCGTAAGCTATCTCTCTCCGATCCCAATTCACTGAGTTAAACGGCCAAGAGCAGGTGAATCACTGCAATGGTAAAAACAGTTGAATATTAAAGAACACAACATGGACGCCTTCATTTGCTGACACCTCAGCCAAAGCCGAAGCGTGTGATATTGGAAAGCAAACACAACAATAAATCGAAGATAAGAAACCAGCTGGGTACAAAAACAGAACAGCGACATCCAGAATCGACTACTGATTACTTTAATTCCACTTTAACAATTGAATGGGTATTACGAATTTGTCATTGAATAAGGCGTGGGATTTCTTTCAATATAAACATTTTAGTCTAAGTTAAATACTTTCAAATGTGTGCTTAAAAATCTGAATTTTATGTAATTTTTTTTTAAAATTGTTTTTATGCTTTTAAAAAAAAAATGTTTTTTGCTGCCTAAAGTATATAAGATTTTAATAAATTAAAAAAATGTATGTGAATATTTTTCAATATTATTTTTAGTTTTTTTTTTTATTTAATTTTTGAATTTTCATAAAGAAAAGCAAAACTGTTATTAAATAATAATATTCAATAGAAAAAAATGTACATATAAATTAATTTAATATTTATTAAGAAATTTGAGCTGCCGCCAGTAGCAATTTTAGACCCAACAAAAAATCAAATGAATTTGATTTTTATGCGGGACCTCGTCGCAATTGCTTAAAATACATGAATGACTCTAATTGGGATTTATCTTATTGGGTCGCAGCTCAAACGCAACAAAGTCCACGCGCTGTGAGTGTAACGCCTGCAAAATTCACACAATCACAGAGAACGTTATCAAGCGAGTCAGACTGAGTTTGAAGGCGGTAATTGTTAGAAAAAAAAAAACCAATAAACCACGCTCTATATGTGCAAACACTCATATCACTTATGCATATGTATGTATGTATGTTAGTTAGACATTTGTCGTTTAACTATTAGAAAGCAAATACATTTATTTGCACTTATCGCAAATGGAAAATAAAAGAAGATAATATAAGATAAGTATTGCTACTTGTCACAAAGAGCATGATGACATGCATCTATTTGTAAAATGCGAATATACATATATATATATATATATATATATATATATACGTACACTCACACACACATGTGCTTTTTATGGTTTGCAATAATCGCTTTCTTTTGTTGTTTGTTAAACTAAATGCGAATAACACTCACTCTCTAACACACACACACACACAGATATGCATGCATGGACATGCATTATCAATGTACAGTTAATAATTGCGGTTATTTCGCTTTTCTGCTTTTTTTTCGAAGTTTTTTTTTGTTTTGCTGCTGCTTATTATTGTTAGTGTTGGGTAACGGGGGTAGCGAGGTAATGGGGCAAAGGTAAAGGTAAAAGGTAAAGAGGTGGTTGTTGCTGTGCTATCGCGTCACTGCCACCTTTCCATTTCTTTTTGTATAATTTTTTTCATTTATGAATCATCGCACATTACAAATTGAATTTTTCACAACGGCAGCAATTGGCATTTCGAAATTTAGAAACACATTTTCTTTAACGATGTGTTACGCCTTAGCAACCTTAACTAGCAGATTTCACACTTTGATATTATTTGCTAATTTTGCTGTTAGTCTCAATTGGATTCGGATTCAGTTTTTTTACACACTTATAATTGCCACGTCTACACTGCACGATATTGCGTACCTTGACAGCTATATTTGATATTTATATGTTGATTGCCAGTTATTTATTGCATTTAAAAATATATATTTGTTTGTTTCTGCGTTACGCTCTCTCTCTTGCTCGTCTGTCTGTTAAGTAACAGTTCGCCAACATGTTGTTAGCAGCAACAGCTATTTGGTGCTCGAACGGTTGCAATTCAATGCTTATAACGGTGTAACTGTTGGCGAGCTGCCTAAAAGTGAAAAATTTTGCTTCATACTTCAACAGCTGTTCAGTGGCTTAATTTATGGCAGTAATCGTTAAATTTATTTTAGTAAATAAAATAGGTCTTTACGAGTTTGAATTTAGATAAAATCTGGATAATTTTGCACAAGGCCTAATTTTTAGCGGAAACAAGTTGTATTACCAATTTATTTAAATAAAAAAAAAAAAATTATGTGCAACAGTGCCAAGTGAGTATCTTTTTAGATATGAGCATCTGCAGACTATCGATTACACATTTAACTACGAATATCGTATATAAAAATCGACGTTAACTATAAAAAATTTCAAAATCTTTGAGTCAAAACAATATTTTACTTAAATATGTAAAAATAGATATAAATGCAATTGGTGCCAAAGGAACAGTTACGAGCCGATCGTTGCTTACGATCTTAGTGAGTATCAAAGAGTAAAAGCAATTAGCTTACGATCTCAATGAGTATCAAAGAGTAAAAGCGATTTGCTTACGAGCATGCTTACGATCTCAGTGAGCATTTAAGAGTAACAGCACTTTGGCTTGGGAGCCAAAACCATTGCTCTTTGCCTCGCTCTCTTCAATTATGCACATGCATATGTCGGTATGAAAAGGTGTGCGTAAATTTCGCATACAGCTGCACAAAGAGGAACCAAAAACGCTTGAACAGCAAGAAACAGTCTGTGGGAAATTTAATTGTTTACTTTATGAATTCCAGTGCAGTCAAATCAGCTCAAAAACAAGCCCAGTGTTAAGTAAGTAGGTAAGCATAACATAAAAAATTAAAATACAATTATTAGACTAAAATTTCTATTTTACTTAGCCTATTTTTTATAATTCAAAAGTGCTGCGCATATTTTTCATATGCGTTGCCATATTGCAACAGCAGTGTTGCCACACCAGCTCAAAAGCTTTATTGGCCTTGTGAACTAGCTCGTGCAGCAAGTTTTCAAGCATAGTTTCCCGGGATTAAAGAAGAATAAATTACTACTCAAAATATAAAATATTTATAAAAAAAAAAAAAAATAATAATCATGTCCGATTACATGGTTGAGCGCATTGAAGGCAAACGCATTGTAAATGGCGTAACTCAATACTATTTAAAGTGGCTGGGATATCCACGCAGTGAAAATACTTGGGAGCCAGTTGAAAATCTGAATTGTCCCGAGTTTATAGCCGCATACGAGGAATCGGAGAAGGCCAAGGCCAAGGCGAAGAAGAGGAAGCTATCGACGACAGGTTTTGGAGAAAGTAACGGGATTACGATAACGCCGAATCAATTGGAAGGCAGTTTGGGTTTCCAGCGTGGATTGGCTGCTGCGAAGATCTTGGGAGCCACCGATACTTCTGGAAAGCTCATGTTTCTGATGTCTTGGAAGAATTCAAATTACATCGATCTGGTGCCTGCTAAGCTAGCCAATCTAAAATGTCCCCAAGTTGTTATTAAATTCTATGAGGAGCGTCTCACTTGGCAGCCGGACGCCGACGAGAAAAAATATGCAAAGAATTCGAAGAGAGGCGGCGCAGCAAAGAGGTCAAATAAAGTCCATATCGATCTAACAGAGAGCGATTGTTGAGACGGATCAACGGTAAATGCTATGCACACACATCCACGTGCATATGTGTGCGTAAATTTACATGCACAGCATTCCAGCATACATGCATACATACATACATACATACGTATTCATACATACATACGTACATTAACAGTTACACAAATATGCAGCCATACATATGTACATAAGAGAATTAATTTAATTACATATACCTATTTGAAGTGAAATCATTGTTACATATTCACAAATTTTGTTAAATCTAATATTTAAGTTGACAGTTGAGAAATTATACGACCTTTGTTATTATCGTATTGTTTTTGTTCTATTTTGAGAAACATTTTTGGCGCCGCTGCACGATTGTAGTTGCAAATTAGAGTTGCAATAGTGTTGAATTAACCAGTAAAACAAGAAAAAAAACTAGTTCAGTGAACTGTGGATTTTCGCTCAATCACGAACCACAAACGCTGTTGGGCAATTGCATTTTGCTGCGAGGTGCGTTTTTTTAGTAATCTCGTGAAAATAGCGAAGTATTGTGCTATTTGGCTATACCACGTTGCGCACAATGATTCGGCGTGTGTCTGGCCGACACTGGGATCTGTGCAAATGAAATTTAAAATGAAAATGCGTGTTTATTTCTCTTTTTCTGCATATTGCAGGCGTGTGGGGCTGGCATTTGTGAAATTGATGTGAGCTGCCATTGGGGGATATTGTTGAAGCGTTGCCGCCGGCTGCAGACGTTGACAGAGACGAGACAACAACAATGACCACCAGCAGCGAAGATGTGCTGCTGCAGATGGGCGAGGTGCGCTACAAGAAGGGAGACGGCACTCTCTATGTGATGAACGAGCGCCTGGCGTGGATGGCGGAGCACCGGGACACCGTTACCGTATCCCATCGCTATGCGGATATCAAAAGTGAGTAAGCAGTAACATCAATGGCATGACTAATGTCTTAAATGTCCATCAATACAGCACAAAAGATCTCGCCGGATGGCAAGCCAAAGGTGCAGCTACAGGTGGTGCTGCACGATGGCAACACGTCGACGTTCCATTTTGTTAACCGTCAGGGTCAGCCTGCCATGCTGGCCGATCGTGATAAGGTTAAGGAGCTGCTGCAGCAGCTGTTGCCCAATTTCAAGCGTAAAGTCGACAAAGATCTGGAGGACAAGAATCGCATCCTAGTGGAAAATCCTAACTTGCTGCAGCTTTACAAGGATCTGGTGATCACCAAAGTACTTACCAGCGATGAGTTCTGGGCCACGCACGCCAAAGATCATGCTCTCAAGAAGATGGCCAAGAGCCAGGAAATCGGTGAGTATATGAAGCTATATATTATATATATGTGCATTCCTATTGATGTGCCTTCACAGGTGTCTCGGGCGCTTTCTTGGCTGACATTAAGCCACAGACGGATGGCTGCAATGGCCTTAAATACAATCTTACCTCTGACGTCATACACTGCATTTTTAAAACATATCCCGCCGTGAAGCGCAAGCATATGGAGAATGTGCCCGCCAAGATGCCCGAATCGGAGTTTTGGACGAAATTCTTTCAATCGCATTATTTTCATCGGGATCGTCTTACCGCTGGGACCAAGGATATCTTTACGGAGTGCGGCAAAATCGATGATCAAGCGCTGAAGGCAGCCGTGCAGCAGGGTGCAGGTGATCCGCTATTGGATTTGAAAAAGTTCGAAGATGTGCCGTTGGAGGAAGGCTTTGGCAGTGTTGCTGGCGACCGTAACGTGGTCAACAGTGGCAACATTGTCCATCAGAACATGATCAAGCGTTTCAATCAGCATTCCATAATGGTATTGAAAACGTGCGCCAATGTCAATGGCGCTCCAGCCACCATCACCAATGGCACAAGCATGGCCAATGGCCCACTGGGACAATCCGCCCACACGAATGGCCTCAATGGCAAGGCAGCCAAGCATGCGACCACCGAAACTGCACCTAGCAACAATAATGATGCACCGCAAGCCAAGAAGCAACGACTTATTGAGAAGATATACTACGAAGATCTGGGCAATCCACTGATCGAAGATGATATGGATGAACTCCAAGCGTCCAATCGAAGCAAACAATTCGAACTGTCCAAGGTGGAACGCTACCTAAATGGTCCGCTGAACAATCATACATACGAGAATAATGCTGAATCACTCAATCTGGACGATGTGCAGTATAAGTTGGTGCGCAATTCCGAATCCTGGCTGGATCGCAGTGCACAGCGCACTGTCATTTGCTCCAAGGCGGCTGTCAATGCTTTAGGTGAACTTAGCCCCGGTGGCGTGCTTATGCGTGGCTTTCAAGAGCAGTCGGCGGGACGTGAGTGTGGATATTGTTATAATATTTGATAATTGCTATTAAAAACTCTTTCATTTCCATCCATTAGAGTTGGTGCCACGCGACTTTCAACGTGACTTGCGGCATTTGTATTTGTCGCTTTTAGAGCTGTTGAAACACTTTTGGAGTTGCTTTCCGCCCACCACGGAAGAGTTGGAAACGAAGCTGCAGCGCATGCATGAAACTCTACAACGTTTCAAAATGGCCAAACTAGTGCCTTTCGAGGTGAGCTAATGCTGAAGCATATTGAATTCATTATTATTTATATATCTCTATTCAATGTTATAGAATCGTGCCATGCATGAGCTCTCGCCGTTGCGTTCATCACTCACACAGCACATGAACTTGCTGCTGCGCACTGCCAACTCCAAGTATGCAACATGGAAGGAGCGCAAGCTGCGCAACAATAGATAACAAACGCAGCATCATCTACAGCATCTACAACATCAGCAACAGCCAATCATATAAGCAGCAACAACTAGAGAGCATTACTCATTAGACGTTCGCATTGAAATACCAATACATATACATAAATACATTAACTACGTATAAAAATATTAATTAAGCTAAATAACCACTGTTTGTAACGTGTCCATGATGTGGTGCTTATAAATTTATAGAACATCAAACTGTCGATTCTTTTGTTTAACTGGATATATTTAGTTTAGACATATATATATTTCGGGCGCGCCTCTCTTCAATTAACGTGTAAAGTTCCAACTGCATTTAACCAAATTCCCCCTGACCCAATTCCAATGTTACGCAGCGCTATAAAAGATCTCTAAGTTTTATTCTAATTAACAACTGTTTGATAGATTTGCCGTTGGGCAAGCTTCTTGCTTGACTGTGGATACAATGGACGCCAGTTCAATGCGAGTCGCGCTTTCAAGAACAATCCAGCCCTCCGATTGTTCTAGTTATATTTTCGATGTGGATCTTGTTCAGCTTAGGTCTTGGACTGTGCCTATTGTGCAGCTGCTGCATTTCCTTCAATCACGCAGCGCTGATTTATCCCACAAATTCGGAATTTGGTGTAACTTGTTAGCTGTGCTTAGAGCCTCTTGCATTGTGTGGCTAACATCATATTTAATTGCAGATATTTATGGCTATATCTGTGCCCATTAGTTTGCCGCATCGTAATGTTTTTCTATCCTACAATTACGAGTTCAATTATTATCAACCTGAGCATATTTACAAGTTTCCTCCAATTTTGGTAAGTGTATGGAAGTTTGTTACGTAAGTCTTGCGTTAGCATGCGAGTTTGTTGCCTAAGTCTTTTATTAGATTTTAATATTTAAATTTGGTTTCTGCAGATGGGCCAAGATTTTGCGGATGGCTATCTCACATATCCCACACATGATGCAGGTAGAGATTGCAAGAATTGCACAGTGAGTACTAATAGTACGCAAACGGAGACAGCGGAAGCAAGGGAAATTCCCCCAGAGCAGCAGCCTACATCAGAGACGCCAGCAAAGCATCGAGAGAGACGCCATTTGCCTATGATGACGCGAAAAACCTTCTATGCCATGATCAGTGACAAGTTAGACAGGTGAGAGACACTGTTCACAAATACTAATACATATAATAATCATCTAAAATCCTGCCCAGATCTGGCTATCCCGCAGAGGCCTGTTTGCTGCGTATGATATGCGAGACGAATGCCTCAACGCTGGGCGAGATCAATGGACTGCTGGGCAACATAATACATGTTATTTTCAGGTAAAGTAGCAAATAAGTTAACTAATGAAACATAAGTAAACCTCTCTCTTTTGCAGTCCCAGCAGCTCCAGGGATGAGCAGCTACCCAGTGCCTACTATCAAGCCGAGTCTGATGGACTGCAGGAGCAATGTGCGACGTACGAAGGCGATTGTCCACACAATGTATTAGACTTGATTTCGGTGCCCGTGGAGCGACTAATACAAGATCTTGTACATAGAAGAAGAAGAAAATAAAGTGGAGTACATAAGACTAAAGTACTTTAAACATAATTGCATCTCGCTCTCACTCATTCCCTAGCTTTGCGCTCTGTTTGCGCTGCGAGTTAACGCGATATTTCTCTAGAGCAAACGCACCAAACAGAACTCAGTTCTTAGCCGAAGCTCTGACTGATCAATCGAAATGGGTTTAGTTCGTAGTCTGTGCTGCCTGGTGGCTCTGTGCGTGATTTTCCGTACACATTGTTGTGATGGGTATTTAGCTTTTATGCCCTCCAGCACGCATGGCGTAGGTTGTCTTAGGGTTGGACTCTTAGTCACTCGCTTAGACTGTGCTTCTTCAACAGGTCTTTGCCGCCTTGGCTGTGCCACTGGAGCTGCCGCATCGCAATGTGTTTGTTTCTTATAACTTTGAGGCCAACTATAACTCGCCCTACAACT
>JBAMCI010000131.1:437500-460000 GCA_037075265.1 Drosophila nigricruria
AAATATAAATATTTTTTTTTTGAGATGAGTGCGCACGCACACTTATATGCGTTTGTGTGTACATGTATTAGCTTTCATATGGTTTTGTGAGCAAGTCTTGCTGCTTGCTGAGGGAAATTATAATAATCACAATAAGATGACGTTTGATTTTCTGAATTTCTACTTCACACATGTATATACATAAATAGTTATTATAGTTTCCTCGCTTAAATCAACTATTAAATATAACTTTTCTATTCCCATTAGACATGGCTTCGGCAGCGGCGATAACTGCCTGCTACGACTCATTTGTGAGGTGAACAGCGGCCCAATAGGTGAGCTAAACGGCGTGCTGGGCAGCTTGATGCAAGTGATGTTCAGTCCCAGCAGCTCACAATACGAGGCGTTGCCCAAGCGTTACTACGAAGCTGAGCGTAAAGGGAAGAGCGACAACTGCGCGGGCTACGCGACCAAGTGTAAGCGCAGCGTATTGGACTTGATAACGCGTCCCCTAATTGACTATATAGGCAATAAAAAAACTTTGCTTTAGCATATATGTATCTAGTTATATTCTATGTGCTTTTCATGAACATTTTGAGCGCTGGCCAGGCACAGGTCTTCATATACGCTCTCGCCTCTTGGCACTGTTTGTTCGTTCGCTGCCAGACGTTGGTGGGGCAGCGTTTTATCAGTCGCGAGTAGGCGCAAAGGCTGTAGAAGAGGGCGTGTCTGTTGCAGGCATCGCTCTGTTTACTGATTTGGGTTAGTTCCTGATATTTGCTGTGCACCAACGAGGCGCAACTGGCAAAGTTGCTGGCATAGGCATCGATGATGTCGGGATTCGTGAAGGCGCGCTCCAGCATCGGACGCACATGGGTCATATTGAGCTGACGTCCCTGCAGCGCCATTGAGGCATTAAAGATGCACGCCAGGCGACACTATATGGATCAGGATTATATATAGTCAGTCTTTGTGTATATAGAGTTCAAGTTCCTTAAACTTACGCTAGGCTGCGTGCCCGATTGTCCGCACTCGCTGTTGTAGGCGCCCCAATTGGGCAGGGGTAACGGACAGCATATTTGAACGTTCTGCAAATATCGATAGCAGGTAATTAATCGATAACATACGTAATGTTAGCTTACCTGCACAGATTTAGGCGCAGCTTTGCATTTGGCTGCGCTAACGGCAGCTGGAAGTAGGAATAATGACAGGTACATCCAATGCGGCCACATGCTTAAAGCTCTCTATAGTAACTGACTAGACTTAGCTGATTTGGATATATAGTCTTTTATGTATATATTGCACTTGCGTGCAGCAGTTGCATGTGCTACTTGACACGTGCCGCCGCTTGTATTGCTCAAAGATACATAAAGATTAATATTTTAGATCTGTTAAAAAATGCAGTTAAAGCAATAACAAATGATGACTTTTATTATTTTAGGTTTTTCTATAAAATATTGATGGTTATTTAATACTTTAACAATGATTGTATGAACAAGTGGTTATATAGCCTCAATCGTGTAGGCGGCAGTTGAAAACCTTAAATAGGAGTTCATGTTAAATCTCATGTTTAATTTAAATTGTAGTTGGAAAAATGATTCTAAAAGCCATTTAAAAAAACCTCAAATATGTAGAAGTCAATGCGTATTCGCTGCAGTTGAAATACACAAATTAAAGCTCATGTTAAATTAACAATGAAGTTGAAAAGGTGATTTTGGGTACTTATAGTTGGAATATGCCTATTTAAAATGCTTAAACATATTTAATTAAGCATTTTAAACACACGCGCTTCATTAATTTTTTGATTCCATTTAATTGTATATATAAAGCTGCAATTTCGGACTGACATGGCTTACAGCAACCGCAATGCTAACCATTTGGGCGGCTTTAACAATTTGGCTGTTAGCTAGCCTATGGTCAGGCTGGAGTTCAGCAAGCAACTGCAGCAAACGTTTGGATCTGAATGTGAGTAGCTCTAAAAAAGAGATATTTTGAATATATATAGAAATTCAAATGTTTATATATGTACTTATCTCTATATAGACTGCCAGCTGCTGTGCAATACCCGACGTTAATTTTGAGCCATATTATTACAATTGTGGCCACTTTCTGATCAGTAACCGCAGTAGCTTGATACCAGTAAGTAGATGCCATATTCATATTCATACCTTTTCTAACTCTCAAATGTTATAAATGTCTAGTGCGTCATAGATTGCATCTTTAATGCCAGCCAAGTGCTGATTGGCAATCAGATGAATGCGGATAATGCACATAAGATGATGGAACAGTTAATGAGCGCTAATCCGGACTTTGTGGACATCTCTACGACAGCTCTGCTTAATTGCTCGGCCGACAAGGGCCAGTGGGCGAAGCTTCAGAAACGTCATTTCTTTGGCAATCACAAATGTAGTCTCTTTCCTCTCTATTTGAGAACGTGCGCTGCGGAATATGTTTTCGTCAATTGCCCCACGAGCAGCTGGAAGGGCGGCAAGGCATGCGAGGAGGCGCGCGAGTATAAAATGAATTGCAAGTGTGATTTAAGTGGCAGAGTTTGTAGTGCAAGAACTTCTTCTTGATTACTTATAATACAAATTTTCAGATCATTATAATGCAATCCAGATGTGCGTATCTGTCAAAGCAAACTTGTGTAGTTTTAAATGGGTTCGGGGTATGGAAATGATAACTTTACTATAATCAAATTTACATATGATAAAAATATAGTTTCATTTTCTGTTTAGAAACTTTATTATACTAAAATACAATTATATTTCGTATATTCTTTGTAAGTGATCTTAGTATACTTAGTTGAAGAAGACATCATACCAGCTGGGCTGCTCTCGATAACTAACAGACTCAACTGCACCGCAACCAGCTTCAGTCTCTAGTAAAGCATCTGCCTCAATTGCTTGTGCTTGATTTGCTATAAAATGAATAAACATTCAAATTATATATTGAAATTATATAAAAACTATCTATAAATTGAACTTTATATATAACTTGAACTTTGCACCCACCCAATTGGTCCAGACTCATGCCCAGCCGTTGAGCATGCTGCATGAGCGCCTTGAGCAGCAGCTGTGTATCTATAGTGCCATCCTGTTCCACATCCTGAAAGGAAATCAAATGCTCAGACTCTTCGGCTGCGCAGCCCAGGCTTAAATCGTTATTGGGCTCAAGCTGTTGCAGGAAATTACAGTTAATTATTGGTAGTTATTATTGGCTGTCTTTTACAAACTTGCTCATCTCCTGACTCCACAACAAAGTCCTTGAAAGCAGCTCGAACATTGCTGCACAGCAGCAGGCAGCTAATTACCAATACAGCAACATGATTCATGATAAAATTTAAAAAAAATACGCACAGATAATAGATCGAACTGAATTCTTTGGCAACTGAACCTTGAATGAGCCATGGCAGAGATCATTAGCCGGCTGCGGCTTGACATGGCTCATTAAATGGTCATGGAAATCGATCAAAACATTGAGATTATTAAATATATATATGATATTGTATGTAGAGCATTATAGATATTTTTTATTGATATTTATTTATAGTATATATAATTTTATATTATATAAACTATTACAATTATTATAAGAATGTTTAATGGGATTTATAAATAGGTTAGATATGAAAAAATATCTGAAAAATAAATAATATGAAATATATATAATGTAAAAAATAAATAAATAAAATATAAAAATATTTAATAAATATAAAAAAGTTTTAAAAATATTTAAAAATATTAAAAATATAACAAATTAAAAAATATATAACAAAATATAAAAAAAATTAGAAAAATAAATAAAAAAAATTTAGATTTATAAAAAAGAAAAAATATTTTATAAAATCTATATTATTTATATATATATCTATATATAGTATAAAGATTTAATCAAAAATTTGTTTTTAATTTTTTTATTTTTATATTATATTTTTTTATAGCCAAATGTCAAAATATTTTCAATCTGCTTAGGTCATGGGCAGCGGCACATGGGGCAGCGGATTGCATTGCTGGGCAAATTCTTTGGCTACCAGGCATTGTTGGTCTGATTTCCATAGCTTGGCGGGGCAGTTGAGAAAGGTTTCCGCATTGACACAGCTATAAAGCATGGCAGCATAGGGTGAACAGCCCTGGGGCAATACTTTATAGCCCTCCAGCTTGGCGGACTTCAAATGGCCGTGAACTAAGCAAAAGATATTAGTTTTCATATTAATACTCATATATATATTACGTATACGCACTGTTCTTGCGGCATGTTTCGAAGGAGCGCACTATGTGTGGCACCACCTCGCGATCACGTCGATGCACATGCTCCTGCAAATACTCGCGCACTTTATCCATTTGCAAACGGCCATTGATCAGGGCGCCGGTCTCTCTATAGATGCACTCCGGATAGCACTGAACGTAGAAGCGAGTAGATCATGAGAGCAAATCTAATTGAGATTTCCACTTTAAGCTTACCAAATGTGCAAAGGCTGGATATTTTTGATTGGCAGACTTTAGTTGATTCACGTGCTGCTGACATTTCTGTGGCACGTTGCCCAAATTGATTTCCGGCGTGCGGCAGCAAGAGTTTACGTCCTGGCAAAAAGAATTGAGAAAAAAAAAAACAACGTTCTGCAATCGTATTCATTATTCAGGCATTCATAATGTACTTACGAAATTGTTGAAGCTCGGCGGCGCTGAACAATTGTAGGCGGCGTGGGCGTGGCACAGCATCATCAGCAGCTGCGTATGAATAAATAATTAGAAGCGGGGCCCAACGTGAAAGGGTATTTACTTACCATTAACAATGCAGCGCACGCAAATTTTTCAATTTTCCTCGTCTGCATTTTGCGGAACTTTTTATATTATTTATTTTTGGTTTTCAACGAACGTGTGGCCAAAAAAAGAATAAAATTTGTGCGCCAACCCAACGAGGCTTTATATAGTCATTCGGATATTATATTTTAATGAGCTTGTAATCGTCATCGCCATGAAAAAAAAAAAAAGAAAAACAAACAGAACGTTGGCCAACGTAGTTCAATGCGTCCATTGAAGGTGACACATCGCATAACAAAATGTTGACCAACTGATGGGTCGAGTGCGTCGACTGATATGGGAATTACTTTCACCTAGCTAAGCAGCGGATGCAGCGCGTGACCGGGGGCCTAAACTGTAGTTTAGGGGAAATACCAGCAGCCAAATGACAGCTAATACTCACTAAATACTCTGATTTAGATTGAATCATATAAGCGTACATATTATTTTGTCATTTTCAGGCCTTTTAATGGGTTTTTTTTAAAGAACTTTCGAGGTAATGTAAGATCTGAGTAGACCCTCAGAAGTTTTCTGAAGAAGTTTTCTGACTTTTTTTATTGCCAAAACTGCAGAGGTCCTTAAAAGGATGATGCTATACTACAAGTGAGGAGCTAAAGACACCCTAGTGGCAGCTGAATAAGATCACAAAAAATGAGTTTTTTAAGCTTGGAAAAGAAAGTTGACTCAAGTCTATAAAACTTTACTTTGGGGACTACTTTCAAGGGGGAAAAGTATGATATTCATGAGTAACTAAGAAAAATCTAAGAACACAAAATTCGCAAAATTTCTTAAACACACCTCGTACTTATGCAACTCCTTAAAATATATTGACCTTAGGTGCGCTCCATTTTTGACAAAATAATTTTATATAATTTTGAAATTTTATTATAAATTTATTTATGTGCTCATTTTGAAATATTTGACTAACTACTGAGTCGAAAAAGTTAGAAGATTTCTATACGGGACTTCATATATATTTTTTTGGGGCTTTATTTTATAATTTTTTAATATTATATATGTTTAGCTTTTTTTAAAAATTCCTTTATCTACTAATTAGCATTGTTCACATATTATTTTTTATTAACAACTCAATTTGGTTTATCGGTGCAGTGGCAGCCTTCAGAAGCAGTTAGTTCATGCTTGGTTGAGCAGTACGCATAATAAGATTTTTCGTTCTAGTTGTTGTTGTTGTTGTTGTTATTATTCTTGTTGTTGTTCCTGTTGCTGTTGTTGTTAAGCCACCCACTTGTCTGCTGGCTCAGTTAGCCCATTGTTCAGAGTTACAACTTTGTCAGCAGCATCATCGTCTGAGTATTCATCTAACTTTGGTTTCAGTGTCACACGCTCGAGACATTTGGCTTAACCGCTAAGACGAGAGCTGATGACATTATTTTTGCGAGCAATGTGTAAGAGCTTAAAGACTTCAAATATTTGAAGTTGCGGTTACTTTTAAGACTTAGTGCAGCTTTAATCATATATATATATATATATATAAAGTTATGTTAAGCATATGAAATGTTGTACGCGCTGGAATTTGTTAGCTAAGCTGATTATGCTAAAGCGCTTGGCAAAGTGTTTTTATTTAAAAGAAAACTTCTCCTATGGAAGTAAAATGTTAAAGCAGTTAATGTCTCACAATATTTTAACAGAAATTACGTATACGTCATGTTCTACTAGCAAGACTTAGCTCAGCTTAGCTGTTGAAACTTTGTTGAAAAAACTTAAAACTTCAAAAACTTTAATTATAGGGTATACAATTGTCTATCATATTAGCTAAGCTAAACTTATAACAATAGTGATTTACGCTCGTCCACTCTTTGCCAAGAAATTTCTCTTCTTAACTCTTTGGCTCAATGCGAAAAACAGTTAACTTTGATAGTTTTTCCAGCTGCTGCTGCTGCTGCTGCTACTGTGTTAAATTGAAAAACTTTTGTCTGTCTTAGCGAATCAATCTAGGATTCGAACTGAAAGCTCTTTAGACTCAGCACACACGCGCACACTTGAAAATCACTTTTATGGCTTGTTTAGCAGAGCTAAAATGCTTGGCATTTAATTCAATTGACATGTCCTTTCGCCTGACTGTGGCTGTGGCGGCGGTGCTGCTTTAATATGCATAAGGATATGAGCATACAACGCACGCAGGACATTTACGGCAAACATGTCTTTGCTCTTGGCAATGAATTTTTCAAATGGAATTTAAATGCTCTCCACTGGCAGTTGACATTAGCATTTTTAGAAGGTTTCGCCAGTTCAAGTTGTTGTTGTTGTTAAGACTGTTAAGGACGCTTGGCGAATGTGTCAGACACATTCAGCCCTCAGCTGTTTATATGGGGGTGGCCCAAAAAGAATGTTTTGTCATTGTGTTATTATCAGTAGGCTCCATGTTGGCTTTTTATTTAAATACGTGAGTGTGAGACTGAGTGTGTGTGTGTGTGTGTATGAGAGTGTTTGTGTGTGTGTATTTTGGGTTAGCTTTGTTTGGCACTGATTCTTTTTTTTTACCATTTGTTTTGCTTCGTTTTCAATTTGAGTTTGCTTTCCGGCAATTTCGGCGCACCTGGCGCATATTGTGATTTTTAATAAATGTCGACACGCGTCGCACTCGAGTTTAATTTGATTAGAGCTCAACGCTACTTCAAAGCACGATATGGCTGCTGCCACTCAAAACTAATATCCTTTTTGGGTGCTTGCCTGCATATTTGCTTGGCCAAACAGAACACCTAAGCAAACAGTGTCCTTGTAAGGGCAGCAAAGTGCTGAACAAACAGTGCCTCTAATAAATATTTACATAAATCAAATGAGCGGATTAGCAGTAGACAAAAAAGAAATTGCATTTCCTTACAAAATATTTGATACAAAATTCACACACATACAAAGGCACATACACATACACACACGCACACCTGTTGCTTGGCAGCCGAAGCAGCAGTCGTTGGACGTTCCTTTTGTGGAACGCAGCTTTCGCGCCGAGCTTTTACCTTGTGGAACGCAAATATTTCGCGCCATTTTGCCGAGCACTTAAAGTGGTAAGAACTGGAAGCTTGTTAAGATGCGAAGCATTCAGTTATCAGCGGCTTCTCAACGAGTGCGGTTCGTATAGCGAGCGCTAGTGTTCGTCTAGTCTAGGCCTGGGATAAAGTTCTAAAAAAAAAATCATAAAAAATTACGAAAAAAACGAAAAATAAAATTTAAAAAAAATTAATAAAAAAAAAATTCAGTTTATATAACAAATATTTAGATTATAGCTTAAATTATTCAAAAAAATCAATATTTACATATAAAAATATACATAGATATATATTCATAATTTAGCTGCAGCCGCAAGCAAATGTCATGGCAATTAATCCAGCATACAAATGCGTAAATCAGAACAACAACTGACGTGTGCGTGTGAGTGTGTGTGTGTGTGCATATAATAACCAAGACAACCACAACAAACAAGTAATAAACGCTTAAGCATAATCATTTCGCAGCTTAGCAGGCGTTAAGTACATTTAAGTCAGCGCAAAAGGACGAAAGGATAAGCAAATCGTTGGCCACAGCTGCGGTCAAATGGGAAATCTAGCCAATACACGAAAGGTATCTATGCAATAAGTGTGTGTGTGTGGGAGTGGGTGTGTGTACGTGTGGTGTGTAGCAACAATCAGTTACTGTTTGCAGCTTTAATTAAAATGCCAAGCCAAAAAGCAATACACACGCCCTAACAATACACAACAAAGGCTTGCCAATTGGCTTCCTTGTTCTGTGTATATGTGTATATGTGTGTGTGCACAACAAGTGCAATATCGATTGCCAAAAAAAAAAAAAAAAGGAAAAATAACTCTAACACATATAGATATCGATAGTCCTGGCAACAGAACGCACAATGGCTGCCAATTGAGAAAACTTGTTGCCTACTTTTGGGCTTCGCCCAAAAAATTTGATTTCCTTTATGAACTTCCGTTCGACAACCCCATACACAAAGGCCATAAATCTGTTGGCAAATCTCTGGCAAAAAAAAAGAAGAAACTTGCAATGCATTAAACCAAATTTTTATTGACCCAATAAATAACAGATTTCGCCACACACATGGACACAGGCACACACTCACTCCTCAACTCCCTACCCAAAACACACTCAGGTTTTCTGTTTGTCTTATTTAGCTTTTGTTCTGCAAGTTTTTATGGATTTATGCGAGTCAGCAGCCGAATATAAATCCCCAGCTTGTTAGCAGCATCTCCAAAAGAGCCACAGCCAGAGCCACAGCCACATCCACTCAAGCTCTCACGTAGTTGCAACGCGTGCCGTTCCGGACTGTGCTGCTGCACGTGTCCCTCTCCCAAAAAAAAAGAAAAAAAAGCAACAACTGAAAAGGAAACGGAAAACCGTTAATGGCGAGACAATAAAACGCAACACTTGTTGGCAATGGCCACTGATCCAGCTCCAAATGGCAGACCATCAAGTTTCTTTTGGCCAACAGCCAGGTGTGGGCGTGTCCCACTACTACAGCCAAACGGAAGTGTGGAAATTATGATGGTCGTCTAGACAAGACTCTCTTGCCGCTTTCTTAGCTCAACTTGCCCCACATATGTGCCCCTCTCTGCCCATCTCTGTGTGGCACATGTAAGCCAATATTTAAACCTTTGCTCAACCTTTTGACTGGGTAAGCACAACGTTTGTGCTTTTCATGTTGCCCATCATCAAATTTCATTGCCGCCTGTGGATGCATAAAAGTCGGCTGGGAGAGAACACGAGAAAAAATAAAACACTTGCCACAAAACTTTTATGCCCCTGCCGATCTATGTACACACACACGCACACGCATGCACACACACCCGCTTACACACATATTACATTGTAGACATTAATGTGTGGCTGAGATTGTGCCTGGGGGAGTCATATTGCAAGGCGAATTCCAACTTTTAAGACATTGCCAACGGTTGGAGTATAAAAATCGTAATATGTAAATGAAATATGGTCAGCATTTGATATAACGGGTTTTGAATAGAGAAAATCAATGGAAATTAGAATATTAGAAAAATATAAAATCAATAAAAATTAGAATATTAGAGAAATAGTCTAACAACTGGATCTTGTTGATAAAGTTGAATATTGACTTTAAAAATAAGCGATTATTCGCAGTCGATAAACATTAGAGCACAAAGAGTTAGCCTTTTTTATATGCAATTTGTATTGGGGAAGTACCAAGGGGAACTCTCAGAAAATGGTAATAAAAGCAATCGAAAAATTTAATATAAGCCTCACAAAAATTCGTTTAATTGATCGATAACTATACGATTTGTTTCTTATATTATAAAAACATCTTAATTATCTAGAAAATTGTTGTCGATAAACTCAACATTTATCGGGTTATTATCTATATAGATCTCAATCGGTAGGCAATACAAATGCTGTATCTGGTTTTCAAATATAATATAGAAACTGGTGTATAGAATTCCTTTTGTTAGCTTAACCATACTTTCAGGTATATCTACTTTTATAGGTACTTTTTGTTTCTCTAAATTTTCCATCTATACCAAAGCTGTCAACGCTGTTCAGCTTTAAGCTTGAAACCGTTAGAGATGCATTTTTAAAAACTCACATCACTCTAATTTCATTGTCAAAGTTTCTTAAGTGAAAAAGTCCCAAGATTTGGCCAAAGACGTGCTATATTGTTTGCTTTAAAACATTTTGCTAGGGGCGCACGCGTCGCATGCGTAATATTTGCTTATAAATTTTTAAATGCGCCGTTGTCTCATTGTTTCGTTGCGTTCCGAACTGTGTGTGTGTGTGTGTGTGTGTGCATATAAAATTTAATGAGCTACAATAATGAGCGCTGAAACAGAGCAGCAACAGCAGCTAAAAATAGCAATCAAGCTGCGCTGTCCTTTTGTTGCCCATGCGCATCCTGGCATATTGTGTCCTGTGTGCGTCCTGGCGCTTTATTGTCTCTTGATAATGAAAATGTCTTCAATCCAACCGCGACCTGTCTACGCATGTCAGAGGCAGGCCGACAGCTGGAGAGCTGGCGATGTACAAGCGCAGCCATTTAGTGTTGCCAAACAATTGCTCCACTGTGCTGTTGGTCTCTCGCATGATTATTATTATATTTTCAATTCCATATATCGAAATGCTCGACAATTACGAGACGCAGCGAGGAGCGTACACATTTATAAGCATTAGAGCAGCAGCCGGAAATTGCAGACACTCGCACAGACTGGAGACTGGAGGCTGCCGGAGGACGGTGGACGGAGATGTGAGCAATTCGCATTCCTAACACTGCGGTACTCATTCAGCCGCAGGAATTCGATCCACACACACTGCACACTAAACGTCTCTGTGTGGAAGTTTGTGTGTGTGTTTGTTGTCGCCTTTGGCAAATCCATTGTGTGCAATCGCACGAGATTAGATACAATCTTCTATAATAGCATACGCGCTGGCAGGACTCTAAGAAAGGGGGAGTACCCAGTACTACGTGGCTGGGGCAGCTGGGCAAGGATGCGACAGCAAATAAGCAACCGTTATACATTACCTCCTCCTCCTCCTCCGCCCCTCCCCCAAGATGCCCTTTAGCGTATATCCATTGGCTCTGCTTCAATTTATGTGTGTGAGTGTGTGTGAATGTGTGTTTGCATTTTATTTGCTCAACTACGTACATATGTGTCCTTTTGATACCCTGTAGATAAAAAAAAAAGGAAAGTTTTGTGAAGAGTGTATCAGAAATTAGAGTGTGGGTGCTAAACAACTAATAAAAAGTTTGATTGGGGGGGCATTTTGGGAGCACACTGGTTGATCTTCTTATATCCTGTTGAATGTCGTATAAAGTTGTTTGTTTTATATGTATTATTTATAGTTTATTCTTTCCAATATCGAATATCGTAAATGACGTGTTACGAATATCGTATATTGTATTTAGTAAAAATAGAACATCGTATAAGTTTATATAGAATATCGTATATTTTATTTAGTCTATTATTGTATATCGTATATTATTTTTTTAGTTTGTATCGTATATTTTTCCCTATACTCTTCCTTAAGTCTATCATAAAGTTAAGCTAAGTGTACTTCAGCAAAAAAAATATTTGAGATTTTTTTAAAAAGATTTTCTCTAAAGGATATTTTGTATTCTATCCGTCATAGTTAATACATTCGTAGTTCTTTTACGTTCCTGTTTTTGCTTTTTTGTTTTTTGTTTTTGCCAGCCGGCAGCAGTTTTCGTAATGTGCTTTTTATATTTGCGTTGATTTGGCCAAGCTGAAAATATTTTATGATGCCAGCCGGACATTCATCAAGTTGTGAACGCCATAAATGAGATTGTCAGATGAGCACATTCCATTTCTTTCTCTATGTGTGTGTATGTGTGTATGTGAGTGTGTGTGGTTGTGTTGCTTGTCTTTGCCGAGCTGTCAAAATGAATTTGCATTTGGGCGCAATGAATTGTGCTGGACATTTTTGCTGTTTTTGCCGCATCTCGTTGCGGCTAATTGAAATCAAATATGCAATTAGCAATCAAATTTCCATTTTAATTTTTCTATATTTTCTATTTCCTTGCCTTTTTGCCTTTACTCTATATTTTTTCGGTTATATTTCGGATATTATTTATGAGGCAATTAGATGCTCGGGTCTCGTTGCTAAGCAATGTTGCAAAATTGTTGCCTTAAAATTGTGGCAAGCCACAATTGCTAACAACAGCTAACGTGGCTAATGAAAGCTGGGCTAAAAGCCAGTAAGCTTCGGGCATGTGCAGAAATAATCTAGTCGGCGGCTTTATATGGCGCTAATTTACGAGCTAGGCGGCATCAGCAACAACAACAACAACAACACAAGCCACAATGAAAATTACAACGAAAAGGCGTTGAACAAAGGAAAAGAAATTATGAGTACACAGTGAGTCAGAAAAGTAGAACACCCACATACAGATAGTTAGTTATGTATGTTATGTGAGTGTTTGTATATGCGAAATAGCCAAGAGGCAACGAATGCTATGTTAAACATTAAAAGCTAAAGCTTAATGAAAACTATATATGTGTACAGTGAGCATTCGTTAAAATGAAGTGGAGATGCATGTTTATACATAAGTGCTTTACTGTAGTTTTGGTAAAATACAATTGTTTATTAAGGCAAAATACTCATTAAATATTTGTTTAATAACTTAAGGCAATTGTATGCAAAAGATTCATATAAACATGTCTGTCTGTCTGCTTATCTTAAATCCACCTAATTACTCTTAACTTTGAGCCTATTGAGTGCCAAAGACGTGAGAGATTCTTTAAAAAAAACTCAGGAAAAGAATTCTGCACGAAAATACTCATATGCTGCACTTTAGTGAACTTTTGTCAGCTATAAAAGGGCGAGCCAGCTGCAGAATTTGATCAGTCGCGTGAGCGACCTGGTGCTGGTTGGATGGAGTGTATAATGAAACGACAACTCGTAGTCGGACACTGTCGATTAGAGCAGTCATATTTGCTAACAAATATACAATACTTTGGTATATTTTATTTATATAAAAATAAGCATTTGCCACAAATTACACGGACAAATAGGCTTTAAATATATATACATTTATAAATATACATATATATATATATATAAATATATTAATATATTTACTTGTATTTATTTTCATGCCGTATTTTTAACTGAAAAAAATCTATTTATCTTTCTGTTTTTATACCCTGAACCCATTGAAAATGGGAAATCAGGGTATAATGTTTTTGTGAAAATGTATGTAACAGGCAGAAGGAGACACCGCAGACCCCATAAAGTATATATATTCTTGATCAGCTCGATGAGCTAAGTTGAAATAGCCCTGTCCGTCTGTCCGTCCGTCCGTCCGTCCGTCCGTCCGTCCGTGTGAACGCAGCGATCTCGTAAACCACAAAAGCTAGAGATCTGAAATTTTCAGAGAATACTCGTCTATAGCCTACGCAGTACGAGTTTTTTTTAGATTTTCGATAACTCATCCCGTTTCCTTATTATCGATAAAAATCGATAACTTTTCTTCCGCTAAGCATACCGTAAGAGCTAGAGACTCCAAATTTACTGTGTAGATTTGTGTAATGAATGCGGACATTTTGTCATTTTTGGATTTTGGATGCCACGCCCCCTTCGCCCCCAATTTGCAAAATTCGTATTTCAAATACTAGAGACTTGTGCTTTGGCAAATACATACATATGAATGACATGATTACGCTGCGCAAGTTTGATTAAGAGAGTCTATCCACAAAAAAAGTTATTAAACATTTAATTTTCCATACAATAGGCATATTGCAGCCCAAGCGCAGTCGCTGCGTCAGCTGCGCAGTCAGCAGAGCGCATGCTTATGCGTGCGTGTGTATGCATGTGTGTGTGTGTGTGCGTTGCTCGCAATATTTGTATATGTAAAATAAGCATATAATGTTGGGAAGATTGGATCTTCGCAGGGTTCAGGGTATCTCGTAGTCGAGCCGTCTCGACTAGAGCACTCTTACTTGTTTTAAAGTCATTTTTATAAAATATTTAATTTAATTTTACATTTTGTGTTATTTTTATTTGTTTGTTGAATATTTGTTGAAATATTCATGAGTTGAGCTTTTAGCAAAATTCCATTTGAATTTGCATCTTTTTTGCCTCTTTTTGCCAGCTCCTAATACATAAATAATTGTTAGCTATTTACCGTAAACTGTGCTTATTTATGCCACCCCTGCACATACATACATTAAAAGTAACTATTAGATGCGAAACCCATTTACGGTCGCAACAGCGACACGAAAAAAAAAAACACTTCCGCCTTCATATGCCACCCATTCGCATACTATACGCGCGCACTGTGCTGCACGCTTGGCTGGGCACAGCTTCTACATATTTATTATCTGTTTATATTTGTCCATGTATGTGTGTGTGTGTGTATGTGTGTGTGTGTTTGCGTGTGTTTTTTTTTATGCCATGCATTAATGTAACGATGCATCATTTATGCCATTTATTATCAGCATATAAATGCAAGATTTGGGTCCTGCTGACTTGAAGGTTGTGGCTCGTGCCCCTGGCCACGCCCTTTGCTAACTGTCTAGCCTTTAATTTCAATGCCGTGCTCTACCTTTTTGTCTATAACCTTTTTTTTTTTGTGTGATGCCCTAACCCACTATCAGTCAGTCAGTCGTTGATGGCCAAGTTTTGTGCTGGCTAATGAATTTTTATGGCTTCCTTCCACGCCTGCTCGGGTCCGTGGCTCATACGATATTAATAAATCAGGCAACAAAATGTGTCTACGCCAAGTTAAAGCTGGGCATTAAATGCAATTTTCCTCATTGATTTTATGGCGCTTTAAACTGTTGCCCCTCTGGCATGGTGAACATTACGTTGAATTCTTTGTTGGCCAGTGCAATTAACTCACACACACACACATACACACGCACTCTCATACATACACATTGCATAAATTTAGTAGCCGGAAGCTGCGGTTGTTAGGACTAGATCCCTGTTGCCGTGTACAAGCCCCGACCTACACACACACGTACACACACATAGTGAGCTGTGTTTTCTTAGCCATTTTGCGGTTTTGCCCTGTTCTGTGTTAGCTTAAAGTCATTTCGTGGCACAATTTACATGTTTTAAGTGCGGTCTAAGGTCGTAACACTTCTAAGAGTTATGGCTAACGCTTTTTATTTGACATGTGACAGCATTTTATGAACTTAAGAAACACACCATCAAAGATAAGCATGTAAGGCATAGAAGTATAGAGTGTATGGCCATAAAGGGGTGGCAGTTCTATATTGACTTGGAAAATTGTTGAGCTATCAGAAAACTGAATTGCTTTGAATATGTGTATGCCTTACAAGAACTTGTATACCAAATTTAATTTATCTAGCTCTATAAGTCTTCGAGTTATGCTCAAAAAACGAAAGAATGTATATTATTTTTTCATTATATTGACAATTTCTTACAGCACTTTTCTATATTTCAAATGTCAATGTGGCTTCATTTAAACAAACTCAGCTTCTCATGCTGATTAAGATGCTGCTGTCTTCTCCCAGTCATTTTGATTAACTTTTAATGGCTTCTGGTTTATAAAACGTGATTCCATTAAACAATTTTGTTCTCATCTCAACCCTTTCTAATTTGAATGTACCTAAGGTAACATCACAGTAAATGCCGGACATGCCAGGGTCAAGCCAAGTGTGAGAGGCGCCCGCTGCCAGAGCGGGCTCGAGAGCTGCAGCAATGAGCAACGACAACAACGACGAGAGCAACACAAACGCCAACACAAACACCAACAGCAATGACAACAACAGCAACAGTAACAACAACAACAGCAGCAGCAGCAGCGTTTGGTCAGCCAGCAATCTGGATGCGATCAATCAAAGCGTCGAGCTGAATTGCCTGCTGCAGCAGCATATCGAGACAACGACCTATGGCAATGCCAGCGACCATTGCCTCACTCAATTCGATTCGATACTCTGCTGGCCACGCACGGCACGAGGCACTTTGGCCGTGCTGCAGTGCATGGACGAGTTGCAGGGCATACACTATGACAGCAGCAGTGAGTATAGAAATGTACAGTGAAATCTGCCATTGATGACACACATATTTTCTCATATTTTCTTTGTTAAACTATATAAAAAATCTTGTTCGCTAATGGAGTTTTCACTGTACCCGTCATATAACCATAGCTATTACCTTTGACCCGTGCAACTCTTCGTACTCCACAGAGAATGCAACGCGCTTTTGCCACTGGAATGGCAGCTGGGCGCAGTATACCAACTACGATGCATGCGCCCATTTGCCAGCGGATACGGGAACGGTGCCGGAGTTTGAGACAATTGTGGAGCTGCCCACCATCATTTATTATATTGGCTATGCATTAAGCCTGGTCTCGCTTACCCTTGCGCTGATTGTTTTCGCCTACTACAAGTGAGTGTCTAGCCGTTATCTACCACATAGCTATGTCTCCTTTACTCCTCTTACTCCCCCTCCTGCATAGGGAGCTGCGTTGCTTGCGCAACACCATCCACGCCAATTTGTTCTTCACGTACATCATGTCGGCTTTGTTCTGGATACTCTTGCTGTCCGTGCAGGTGAGACATGCCCCCATAGAGCCCGGACAGCGTCCATTCCTCATTTCGCCGTTTTCCTTTTACCTTTTATCTTTTATCTGTTCTGCCTGCAGATCTCGGTGCGCAGTGGTCTGAGCAGCTGCATTGCCCTGGTCACGCTTTTTCATTTCTTTACGCTGACCAATTTCTTTTGGATGCTGGTCGAGGGTCTCTACCTCTACATGCTGGTGGTCAAGACCTTTTCCGGCGATAATATACGCTTCAATATTTACGCGTCCATTGGCTGGGGTAAGTCTTTTTGGCTAATTAGGCTGTCATCTACAAACTTCCAATATTATCCCGCTGATATATTTTTTTTTCACCAGGCGGTCCGGCATTGTTTGTGGTCACCTGGGCTGTGGCCAAGGGTCTGACAGTGAACTACAATATGGAGAAGGTGAGTGAGGGTTGCATTTGGATTGGATTGGGGAGCTCATTAAAGTTTTATTCGCGCCCAGTATGACATCAACTGTCCCTGGATGGAGGAGACGAACGTTGACTGGATATTTCAGGGTCCCGTCTGCGCGGTGCTCATCATCAATTTAACATTTCTGCTGCGCATCATGTTTGTAAGTCCTTTGATATGCCCGACATATTGCCGACAGTCCAACAGCGCTTTTCCCCCGCCAGGTACTCATTACAAAGCTACGCTCGGCGAATACCGTTGAGACGCGCCAGTACCGCAAGGCGGCCAAGGCACTGCTTGTGCTTATACCGCTCTTTGGCATCACCTACCTGGTGGTGCTGGCAGGACCCTCCGAATCGGGTCTAATGGGTCACATGTTTGCCGTGCTACGCGCCGTGTTGCTCAGCACCCAGGCAAGTTTCCGTCTTTGTTTTTTGTTTGTTGTGCATGCATATACAAATATTTACGCTTACGCTTGACAGGGCTTTTGGGTGTCGCTCTTCTACTGCTTCCTTAACTCCGAGGTACGCAATGCGCTGCGACATCATGTTTCCACCTGGCGCGATACGCGCAACATTCAACGCAACCAGAACCGAAGGTGGGCGTCACTTTCAAATAGTTATTCACACTTACACTATCTCACTTACCCCCTCTCTCTCTCTCTCTCTCTCTCATTCTCTTGCTGTCTCTTTTGGTTTAAAAACTGCTTTCGAATATCTTGACAGGTATACAACAAAAAGTTTCTCCAAGAGCGGAGGCGGTGGCTCGCCGCGCGCTGAGAGCATGCGGTAAGGCAAAACTGTCTTAAAGACTTTTCGGGGGTTTTAATTACACGCACTTGCTTCCTCTAATGAGTGTCTGTTAAGAGCGTAATGAGCGGGCAGGTGCTACAATCAGATTATGTTACGCTTGAACTAGTTCATTTTACTATTTATTATTATTATTACAAGTTTAAGGCAAATCTATGCTAGGTGTCTTGGAATAAATTGGCATATTAATTGTATAGCTAAAAAGGAAAGTCTGTAATGAGTGAGCAAGTCATAGAATCGGATTATGTTTCGCTCGAACCGGTTCTGAAATCTTATCTGCTTTGTTAATGAGACAGGAATTAGGATTTAGATCTTATATAATTATTTTATATTATTATTATTATTTTATAAAAAAATATTAAAAAATATATTTAATTTTGGTATATTTGAAAACATTTTATAAATAGTCAAAATGTATAATAAAAACTATTTATATATATAATAGTCCCTATATATTAATTCCCTTATAGACATATAATTCCCATCTAATATCCCTTCCCCAATTTAATTGGCTGATTTGTATTAAGTTGTCTATTTGTAATCAGCCCATTGACCTCGTACTATGGCCGTGGCAAGCGGGAATCGTGCGTATCGTCGGCGACAACCACCACGTTGGTGGGTCAGCATGCACCGCTGACCTTGCATCGTGGCTCGAACAATGCATTGCATATGCTGCCCACGAATAATGCAGCGACTGGCAGCACGCTCAGCGTCATGCCGCGTGCAATCAGTCCCCTAATGAAGGTGAGCGCAAAAAAATAGCAAATTTGTTTTGAGTTTTTTTTCTTCCTGGAATACGAAAGGAATTTTTATTAATCTCAGCAGGGACTCGAGGAGAACTCCGTGTAGAAGGAAGGACGGATGACGGAAGGACACGCACACAAACACAGAAACAGACACAGTTACTCGCATACAGCTTAAATGATGTCTCCTAGGATATTGATGTTGTTGTTGGCATTGATGAAACTGTAAATTATACAACTAAGTAGTCAAGATTTTAGCAAATGGCAAGCAAGCAAGCAAGTTGCAAGCATCTTAAGAGACTGAACTGATATTATTTATTTTCAATTTTAATTCACACACTGAGGAGCTGAAAGATTTTATAAGTTAACAACTTTCATTTCCACTTATGCATAGCTAAATGTAGTTTTTAATCTAACTGTTGGATGTTGTAAGTGTTTTTTTCCCGCCCCCCCAACGGAAACTATGCGAACGCTACCTTAACTAATCTATATAAATATATATATATGTATATGTATAAGTCCAGAAAAATGTAAAAACAAAAAACGAAGAAGAAACTAATAAATCAACTATTTATTTGAGTGTATACGAATAGCAGCAACAACACATTTTATCCGCCTGGCAAAGTAAATGTTAAATAGAATCTGTCATTTGAATAATTGCAACGCAAAGCATAAATAAATCTCTGCAATTCGTAAATATGAAATTGGTTTCTCTTTTATGTTTGCATATAAATTTTATAACCATATTCTATTTATATTCTTCTCTCTCTTTCACACACTTTCTCTCTCCTCTCCTTCTTTTTGTCTGAAAAATATCATTAATTTTGATAGCTTATTGTGCTACGAAATGTTTTCAATGAAATTTTAATTTTCTTGTTTTCATAAATTTAAGCAAAAGAAATGAGGAAAAAGTGGGTGTCGGGGGCACACATCAAAGCAATTTTGTTGCGCACAGCAACAGTTGCTGAACGACAGCAACAATTTTATTTTTTAATTGCATTTTTGCAATGTTTGCTTTTGTGGTTCGTCGAATCATAAAAATTAATGCCAATTTTTCTTTTATATTTGATCAGTTGAGCAAGCTTCAGGCGCGTCTTTGTGTTGGCCATAAAAATGCGCTTTTGTCATTGATGCCTTTATTAATTATGGATCACGGTTAGGTGAGTCAGCGTATAATGCGTTTATTGCGTCTAGGTGTAGTCGGGCTCTTTAACAAGAGCTCTACTTGGCTGGCTTGACGTTTGCGTCTTTATGAATAAACCATTGCAGCAGTCGCCGTAAAAATGCATTGCACTGGCAACGTCCAATTCCACTGGCTATAAATATTGCATGAGCCGAGCCAAGTTGAGCACAGAAAACAAGTGAAAATTGTGAGTATATAGAGAATGCTAGACTTGCAAATACCCTGTCTAAGCTGTAGCAACTAAGGTAAGTAAGGTAGCTAAGACTGTTTTTTGAGATAGAAAATATGTATTTATATTTAATAAATGTATTTATATGTATCAAATTTGATGCAGTATACCTTTTGCCATTGCCGAGTTCACTGAGTTAGTTTTTGCCTGTCTTAAGTAAAAATTTCATTTAAGTTTACCAAAAAGACGCGCCTATAGAAAATTTGTTGAGCATAACTCTTATAGTTCTCGAGTTCAATGGGTTCATATAGCTGCAAATAGTTCAAAGGACACGGCTTGTGCATGCTGATAAGGCATATAAAGTACGCTTGTATATTTTAGGGTCAGCAATGCTGTCTGCTGCCACTTATTCATACTTTTTGTGTGAACGTAGTCGAGCCTGGCTATATATATACATATATATATACATATATATATGTGTGTGTGTAAAGGGCAATATGAATGCAAAACATGAGATTTGCTGTAGAGGCAACCGCATGAAGTGCATAAATAATGAATATGTTTATTAATATATGTGCATAGCATGGTTTTCGATTGCCAGCAGCTAGCAGCACAAGTTTCAACCGGAAGCGTGCTCGCTACGTGGCGTATGAGTAATATAACAGTTAAACAGAGTGAGTGCCCAAAATTTATAACAGTTATAACAGTCAGGCAAACAGTGCATGTACTTAAGCTAATGGCAATATTTTGGGCTAATACAAAGGCAAAGTTCAAAGCACTTAAATGCCAAACGAGCAACAGCAACAGCAACAGCAACAGCAACAGCAACAGCAACAGCAACAACAACAACAGCAATAACAATTGGCCAGCATAAAGCATTCATTGTGGGCGTCATTTCGAATGTGTTGCGGCAATTGCCAAGTTTTTTTTATGTTTATGTAAATTAGTGGAAACAAATAAAGATTTTTACAGACTCTAGAAATTAAGTCGTATATGTGTGTGTGGGTGTAGCTGCTGCTCTGGTAACGCATTTAGCTTTTGCCCTTGTTTGCTTGCTGTTGATGAAGTGCACAACTTTTGGCACAAACACACACACATACACAGGCGTCAAATGCAACTGAGGCAAGGACACTTGGCACTTGCTACCTGAGCTGTGCCACCTACACTTCAAAGAATGTGTTTGTGGGCTGGCGCTGCGCAATGATAACCGCAATGCCAACTGGCAAGTGGCAAGTGGCAACTGGCAACTGCCACAAAAATGCCAACGTCAATTGTAACATTTTAATTAACCAAATTGTGCGTTGCTTACTTCGTCCTTTCCTTTCAACAAAAAAGCACAAAAACTTGGCCAACATAACGAGCGCGAAATGAAAACTCAATTAAAAGTCGCTTAGACGCTCAAATTGCTGCCGCCTGTTGAGGATACAAACACACACACACACTCACAATTTTTGGAGGCGCTTTAATTAACTGCGGACCGCAGAGCATAATTTCCAGTTGCCGCATAATCAAAAGTGAGTCACATTACCCACTCGACCCGCTGCCAGCCAAAAATTATGTTTAAGGTCAGCCGTGTGGCTGGGCCGCTAAATTGACGGCCGCAAAATGTTGCCACAAAGCCACAGCAACAACAACAACAGCAGCGGAAGGCTAAATAATTAGCCAAGTTCCACGAAACACAATTTACAATATTTTAAAGTACATAATTCCAGTTACAATTTAAACATGAAACATCATTTAAGTTAAGGCAAAGTTTTGGCTAGTCCTAAATTAACAATTTATGAAAGAAGTTTAGGATCTGATAGAATATATGTATGTTGTTGTTATAACCAATTATCTGAAGAATGTGCCCATTTCATATAGAATTTCCTTAAAAATTCTTAAATTAAACATATTTTTTCTTTGTCAGTTGAAATTTCAATTTCATTTTAAATTGCGCCTTTTGGGTATGCAATGAATTTTTTACGCGAATATTTTGCTTATTTACAGCCTTTTGTGTTTGGCTGTAAATTTTTCTCGAATTAAATTTTATTTTAAACCAGGCATTCATATTTTTTTTTTATTAATATTTAGTTATTATATATGTTATGTTTATATATTTTTAAATTTTATTAAATATATTATTAAATTAATTTTTTGTTTGTTTAATTTATAATTTACCTTGAAATACAAAGAGCCCGTGATCCATTGTATTTTTTTATATCCTGAACCCATTGAAAATGGGAAATCAGTTAAAATTTATGTTGTTAAAATATGTATGTGTGTGTGCATGTGTTGCGTGTATGTTAAATAAGTATAAAATGTTTGGAATATCGGCTCATCCGCAGGGTTCAGGGGATCTCCTAGTCGGGTACCACCG
>JBAMCI010000131.1:465000-642500 GCA_037075265.1 Drosophila nigricruria
AGATGAAGTCTGTTCAGCTGTGTCTCAAGTTGCAACATCTATTGCTCTTGGGAATTAGCACGAACATAGAAAAACCATATTCACAAATAGATTTAGCAATCTCTAACAACTCTTTCTTTCAAGTTTTTCATTTACAGGGTATGTATCGAAAGTATTACCAGCTTTTCTACTACACTTCGTGCTGGCTGTTGGCTGTTGGCTGTCATGCATACCAATTATTTTGATAGGTCGTCTATAAATACTCTATAAACGTTCAAGTTGCCAACTCATGAACTCCGCCTTCAGTCAAGCTGCCAGCCAAGCATTTTTTGCACAATTGCGGCGTTTCCATAGAATTCAGCTATGTTAAGATTTTGTTGGCCCTACAGCTAAAGGAAGAAATCAATCAATATAAAGTAGCAAAACATTTGACATCAGATCAATCGCAGACTTAATTGATTGCATGTAGCAGGCAACTGACAACAACAACAGCAGCAGCAGCAGCAGCGACTGTAGCTATAGCAACAAACACCAACAATAACATGAGCCACAACTAGCGGACCATTGCCAACAGCAACAGCAACAACAACTTAAACTACAACAGTTAGAGCAAAAATAGCAGCAGCATATGTCACAACAACAACAGCAACTAGAGCATCGAGAGCATGGCTATATTTATAAAATTATCGAAAGGAGCTACTCCAATGACAATAGCAATATACACAAAAGAAATAAAAATGCCAGCAGCCACTTCAATACATCAGCAGCATCCATTGCATTAAGAACATTTCAGCAAAAATAACTAGAGCAGCAGAATTATCTATAGTAACAGTGGAATTTACCGCAGCAGCAATAGTGACATATACAGCAACTGCAACAGCAACATCAGCAACATCTAAACCACTAATATTTTTATCAACACCATTTCAACAAGCAACATTGACAGCACCAACACTTACAACAACAACATCACCACAGCTGCCTAAACAAATGCTTGTAGAACAGAAACATTAGCAGCAATTGCATTGACTAGTTTATTAGGAGCAACAGCAACATTAGTTAGCGGCAACAGCAGCTATTCTTGTTGCAACAACAATAGCACAACAGAAGTAGTCGCCAACATCAACAGCAACAACTGCATTCGTAGCAGCAACTACGCAGCAACTATCACTTATTGTTATAAAGATGTCAGCAATAGCAACAGCTACAGCATCAAGAGCAACATCAACAGCAAAAACGACAACAGCAACATCAACATCAACATCAACATCAACAGCAACACCACCAACAATATCAGCAGCAGCATCAGCAACACTTACAACCTTAAGGGCAGCAACTGCAGCAGCAACATCAACGAACACAAAAAGCAGTCAAAAATAGTAGCAGCAGCAACAGCAGCAGCAGCAGCAATACTAGCAACAGCAGCAACAATAGTTTTATAAACAACAGAAGCAGCATCAAAACCTTAAGAAGAAATAGCCACAGAAACAACAACAGCAACAACATCAACGAATACAGACAGTCAAAAAGGACAGCAGTTACAACAGCAGTAGCATCAGCTGATGATTATTATAAAAGCATCAACATCAAAGCTGCAGCAACAACAGTAATAGTAAAAATCAACTCATCACCAAGTACAGTCTTGGCAGCAGCAAAAAGAAGCAACAAAACCTTAAACACCAAACAACCACAATCACAACAGCAACAACAAGGACAACAACAACAACAAGCACAGCAGCAACATCCCGTATTTAAGCTGTTTCAAACTATAAAATTGAGTTATTGCCAATCAAAGAGTTGAAAGCGTTAATTATCCCATAACTGGGCGCTGTGTTAAATTTTGAAGATTGTTGGGTAGTTAAAATGTCGCATAATTGCAAGTACTTCAGTGGTGCCAAAATCTAATAAGAGTCAACAAGTGTTGTTGCTAACGGGTTATCACGAACAGGCGACACACTCAAGTAAGCTTAGCTGCTTAAACACGTTCAAGCAGCAAAGTGCAATGTCAAGGCAGCTACTTCCAGTGTGTTATGTGTGTGTGGTTGTGTGTATATATGTGTGTGTGTGCGTCAATAAAGCAACAGAAATTGAGACTTTAATGCAGCTGGGTGCTCTATTTCAGCTTCAACTTCAACATATGACACTCGGCGGCGCATTGGCAATATATTCATATTTTGCAGCAGCTGCAGCGACATTTGCATCATCAGCGGCAGCAGCAACAGCTGCTCCTGTGCGTAGGATAATGTAAAGGCAGAAACAAGTCTGTGGGGAAAAATGGCTGGCAGCAGAATTTGTAGCATACTTTTGTGCGCGCTGTAGAAACTTTTTTTTTTTGCCTTTGCACGCAAGCGAGCGGAAAACCGTTGCAACCTGCTTGAACCACTAATTGGGCCATTAATAATGCGGCTTGTTTTTGATATTTCACGGGGCAACAAGTCATTCGACGTGTATCTACAGAACTTTGCGGCCAAAATATTGTTTTAGGCTGTTGTTGTGGTGTGGGCCGTTTGCTATCTGATATCTATGAGGGCGGCGTGGGAGTTCGAACTTTGTGTTGTATATTGCAAACTTGGCAATGTTCTTGAGGGGTTGTTTCTGTAAACCTTTAAAAAAATACACACAAAAAGATACAGAGAGACTGAGAGGGCGAGAAGGAGGAGGAGGAGGGGCAACCAAGCAGTTCGTGTGGTTGCTTTTGATAAAGTTTTGTATATTTGGTTTTGCTGGTCATTTAATTGGGTTTTGGGTTTTGGGGTTTTAGCACAAAACTCAAGAGTTCTAAGCGAAACTTAAGTGTGAGCACTTTCGACTTGATTCAGTTTGCAAGAGTGCAACTTGCAAGTGTGGCATGAACTTGCAGTTTTATATGCTGCCAACTATATGGAGGCGACAAGCCAAGGCTTATGTCTTGGCACAAGGTCAACATGAGAGCATAAAAATGTCTTTAAAGCTGTTGCCACATTATGAGGAAGTAGAAAACGGAAAAAAAGAAGAACATTTCTGTGCAAACTTAATTTAAGCGCATCAAAAGGATACAAATGCCGCCTCGCAATATCCGGCTTGAGATATCATTTCATTTCAGCCTTTTACCTTA
This sequence comes from Drosophila nigricruria, assembly GCA_037075265.1. Classification (NCBI taxonomy): domain Eukaryota; kingdom Metazoa; phylum Arthropoda; class Insecta; order Diptera; family Drosophilidae; genus Drosophila; species Drosophila nigricruria. The sequence goes on from JBAMCI010000131.1 coordinate 468,074, forward strand.
TTATTTCTTCCCTGTTTCCTGCCTTTGCCTGCCTGCCAGCCAGGTTTGCGTATGGGCAACAAGTGTTGACACACAATGGCGCCTGTTGTCGGTTTGAGTTTGACACTTGTTGAAAACTTTTGGCCTAAACTGAGCTGACAACTTGGCGACGCCTGGCCAAAAGTTTTTCTTTTTCGGGCCCGGTGTGCTGTGTCCTGCTACTAATTCAATGAGAACTCTGTCGGGCTGACAGCTTGCCCAGCCAGCTGCTAATGGCAGTAATGCAATTACAATTACTATTTAATATTATTTACGTCACATTCTCCTCACTTTGCTCTCTCCCTTTTCATTATTTTTTTGGTAGCGCTGTCAATTAAATATCACATCAAAGGCTTGTGTTGCTGCCGGGCCAAAGCAAACAGAACGTGCGCGCGCTATGTCAATAGCAAGTGCTATACATATTTAATTGTGTCTGGCCTCAAATATTGGCAAGCCCTCAGCAGCCGAGAGCAGTTAACAATGCCAAGCACCAAGCACCAGGCACCGTTGCCATTGTTGCCGTCTAGCTTTTGGCCATTAGCTCGCCGTGTGGCAGGTGTGGTAAGTGCTGTTATTGACAGCACCAGCAGCGGGTGGTATTCTCCCTTTTATTTTTGTCCTATTGTTGTTGCCGCATTAGCCGTAGTGTCATTTTAATTGCAGCACATTTGTCAGCGTGCTACGAGGCGAATGCGTGATTTACAGCTTTGTCGCTCTTGACTTGATTGGCATACTTCATCTCTAATGGCCACTCCAGAAAATCTTTCAACTTGGTCAGCTCAGTCATTTATTTAACATTTAAGGCAAATCAGCAAAAACAAATCAAGTTTCGTTTGCTCTTGTCGTCATCTGTCAGAAATTTTGGGCATTGCCCTGAAAAGAATGCTACACAAAAGGGAACTTGAGTTGAGAGAGAGTGGGAGGGCATTCGCTTAATGTGATTGATTATAGCTAGATCATGAATGGGTCACCTCTGCTGTAATTGAGCATAACATAGATCGAGCTGCCTGTCCAATATAATTGAAGAGCAGCGCTGCGACGCTTACTTTGATTTGGCACACTTCACACTTTGTCGTTGTTAGGGCTGCTTTGGATTTCATTTGTGCCTCTTACTGCATGCCGCGCACGCAGCTCTCACATTTCCAATTATGTTTTATATACTCTGAGCCCATTGAAAAGACGAGTTTGGGGTATAATGATTATGTTGAAGTGTTTGTGACGGGCAAAAGGAGGCGTGGCCGACCGAGTATGAGATATGATGCGGACTAACTAGTTTTATAGCTTCTCCCGTTTCCAAGACAATTTGAGCATATCTCTCACGTCTTTAGAGCTAAGCTCATCAAATGTTGCTCTCAATTCTTCTTCTAATTCCATAAAATCCACTTAATGAAACTGCAGCTTAGTGGCGGTATTTGCTAGTCGAGCATGGCCAACTAGCACACACTTTCGCGATTCGAGTGAAATTCTTTTGCATGGGAAACTTAAGCTGCTGACAACATTTAAATGCAATGTATTATATACTCATAACAAGGCAGCAAAAAGTCAAACAACACTCAAGCAAATACTCAAGCATATCAGCTTTTGATTTTCTTGCCAACCAGCAGCAGCAGCAACAACAGAATATTAATAACTACAAGCATTTCCAAGTGTTTGCTGGCATAATGAAGTTGCTGCTGTTGTTGCTGTCATTGTTGCTCCTTGCTGCTGAGGGGTTGCGCTCGCAATTGTATCGCGTGCCATTGAGTCGGTTCGCGTCGGTGCGGCATCGCTTTCAACAGTTCGGCATACGCATGGATCGACTGCGTATCAGGTACAGCATCTGGGCGAACGAGAATAAGGCGCGAAGTGTGCCATTGAGCAACTATCTGGATGCGCAATACTTTGGCCCCATTAGCATTGGCACGCCTCAGCAGACGTTTAACGTCATCTTCGACACGGGCTCAGCGAATCTGTGGGTGCCTTCCGAGTCGTGCCGTAAGAAGCTCGCCTGCCAGATACACAGTCGTTACAATGCCAAAAAGTCAAACAGTTACAAGTCGAATGGCAAACGCTTCGATATACAATATGGCTCTGGCAGTCTCGCCGGTTACCTCTCGCAGGACACGGTGCGCGTGGCTGGACTGGAGATAACGAATCAAACGTTTGCCGAAGCGACGGATATGCCGGGACCCATATTTCTGGCAGCCAAATTTGATGGCATCTTTGGCCTGGCCTATCGCGGCATCTCCATACAGAATATCAAGCCGCCTTTCTATGCCATCATGGAGCAGAATCTGTTGAAGCGTCCCGTCTTCTCAGTCTATCTCAATCGCGAGCTGAGTAGTCGCGAGGGTGGCTATCTCTTCTTCGGCGGTTCCAGTTCGCGGTATTATCGCGGCAACTTTACCTATGTCCCCGTCACGCATCGCGCCTATTGGCAGGTAAAGCTGGAGACGGCGCGCATTGGTAAGCTTCAGCTGTGTCTGAATGGTTGCCAGGTCATTATCGACACGGGCACTTCCTTCCTCGCCGTGCCCTACGAGCAGGCAATACTCATTAATGAGTCGATAGGTGGAACGCCCGCGGCTTATGGCCAATTCTCGGTACCCTGCGAACAGGTACCTCATTTGCCCACACTCACGTTCACGCTGGGCAAACGTCGCTTTGAGCTGAAGGGTGAGGATTATGTTTTTCATGATATTTTTACGGATCGCACTATCTGTGCTTCTGCTTTCATCGCCGTCGATTTGCCGTCGCCCAGTGGACCGCTTTGGATATTGGGCGATGTATTTCTGGGCAAATACTATACAGAATTTGACATGGGCAATCATCGCATTGGCTTCGCCGATGCCGTCAGTTGAAGTTGTTTTTTTTTTCTTCTGTTTTTTATGTTTCTTTTCTTTCTTTTTGCTTGTTAAATGGCTGCTATGGCAGCGAAAAGTCTGCACAGTTGACACAAATTTAAGGGAACATCAGCAAACGGCATTTTATTATTTTATTACCTGCTCGAGGGGGCCCAAGCCCAGGCCCAGGTCCGGGCCATCCGGACGAACCATATTACGTGTACACCGCGTTGACGTCAAATGTCCGCCAAGCTGCGTGGGCGGAAGCTAATCAAAACTCGCTCCCAGCAATCATAGCAAGTGAAGCCCGTGACAAAAGACAGTGCAGAAGTATGGTTAGCCCTGAGAGCTTTGCGGAGTTGTACAGCTGTAATTGATTTGCCAAGAAATAAACAATGTCCTTTGCCGCATCCTGGAGCCCAGACGCAGCTGCTTAAAAATTGAAATGAATAGCTTTAACGCTAACGACTGACGCGTTGCGTTCGCATTTGAATTTAAATTTGGTAACCGCTACACCAAAATCTCTACTCCCCTCCACTCTCCACTCTCCGAGCACCCTACGCATCCATTAGCTTTCACGTTTTAGGGTTCACAGAGTTTTTTCAGCGAGTTTTACGACCGCACACAGAACGTTTCGCATTTCTGGACGAAAGGCGAGTTGACGTTTTTATATTTTATGTTCAAGGCTCACGCTTTTATCAGCACTATAGCATAGATGCTATTTTATGCAACGGCATAGGGTAACCCTTAGTCGCGCAGTTTTTTTTTTGTAAATTTGGTTTTTAGTACTTGAATTTTTTTGCATGGTTTCGTTTTGGTTTCCTGTGGCTTACAAGACCTTTATTGATATTTGCCTCTTGGCAAGCTGCTTTTGAGGGTTTTCTTTTAAAGCCTTCCACTCCTCCGTCTGCCTGGCATAGTTGCGGCTTTAAAAATCTTGATTTTGTTTGCTGTTCGCTTAACCTTTTCTTTTCATAATTTCAATACAAAGGAAAGAAAAACAAGAATTAGGGACTTCTTTTTAGGCCATAATGAGCGGTCAATATATGGTCTAAAGCCCAATTTTAGCTTTCTAAGTTGCTATGCTAAGCATGCTGTCGATTCTCTATTTGCTTTCAAGTCTCCTTTACTTGGAACCCCAAAGCTACCTCTAGCATAAAATCCATTTGCAAAATACTTGGGGCTCAAAGTGGGTTTTATCGCCAGACGCTTTGCCTGCTAAATGCTAAGCCCTTTATTTTTTTGCTTGCCACCAGCTACCAATACAACAACAACAGCACTAAGCTACTTTCGCATTGTGCAATACAGGAGCAACAACGGATAGCTGCGTTTAAAGCGTAAAATATTTCACAGCACTTTCTGTGGGACAGTTCTGGGTAGTTGCAGCATTTGCGCAAACGAGTCGCTGGGGATTTGCGCAATCAACAACAACAAGAAGAAGCAGAGCTTGAAGTGAATATCAGTTATGTAAAATAAAACAAACCACTGCCAGTTCAGTTAGCCCCAAAAAAAAGGGTTAGCACGTGTCAACGTCAAAATCGTAGCTCAAAATAAACAATTTGCTGAAAATAAACTGTAGCATACTTATAAGCGCAACATAAATACTTGCCAAAAATAAAGTGTAGCATACTTATATGCGCAATATGAAATGGAGAAACTATGAAATCAAAGGAAACAATATTTAATAAAAAGCACTTGTGCCGGCACTTGTTAAGTAATTCAAGCGCCAAATGGCAAATCGAATCAAGTGTGTGTGTGTTCGTAATATGTGAAACAGTTTTGGGCGGCCCAAAAAGGCATGTAAAAAACTGTAAACTGTAAACTGTGTGCGTTACACCCACATAATCACCATGACAGCCAGCCAGTCAGCCAGGCAGCCAGCTAAAGTAAGTAATTGGCTGAGGCAGCTTACGGTCCACACACACACAGATACTCACAGCCAGCTCATTTGCTTTAACAATAGTGGCTGGGCTACAGGATAACGCGATAAGCATCACAAAGCTAAATGGCAAAGAGCCTGCGACTGCCACTGACAGGCTCGCCAGCAGCAGCATCAGCAGCAGCAGAATTAAATCATTCGATAAGATTATGCAAACATTGTCATCGCCAGCGGCATTGTCCTCAATGCCCAGGACCCGACATTCCTATGTAAATTTATTTGCTTGCTGTTTTTATTAAATTTTTGTTGGTCGTCGAAAGCAAAGCAAAGCCTAAAGCTAATGACACTCAAAAATTGGGCTAATGAGTCAATAAGGCAATTTGCCGACTGGGAAAAAATGTCATTGAGCTGGGGCTACAGAGTGTTCAGTGTGCTCGCAATGAAGATAGACAGAGAGGGACAGCACGTAGAGGATATACCCAACTTATTATGCCACTTAATTACTTTAATATGGCATTTATGTGAAATGCTTTGCTTAGCCACAGCAATCACTCTGCCCCCACTCTCCCCCCACTCTGTCTCTCTCTCATATTTTGAGCCTGTCTGCTGTTTTGATAGGCAGACAGGCTTGGTAGGCAGCCAGTCAGGTAGGTCGTGTCCTGTGTTTGCATTGCCTTGTGGACACCTGTCTGCGTTGTAAATGTCAATTAGTTTTTGAGCCCATAGCAATTAAACGTATATATGTGTGTGTGTGTGCACAGCTGCTGTGCTGCATACACACACACCCACTCAGATAGAACACCCTGCCAATCATTGCAATTGAAGTTTGCAGCAATGCTGGCAATTAGTTTAAGTGCATGTGCTTTAAGGTATAACAACTTGAGCTGCCCGTAAAAAATTGTACATCATTTATCAAAAATCCTTTTGTGTCTGCAGCTAAAACACATTAATCTAAGCCGCCTGGCGAGCGGTGCCTGAAGAGTTTCCCATTTCTAATGTTGCCTAGCTACAGTACTCACTGTTGCCAACCATGCTGTTGTTGTTGTTGTTGCTGAATATATTTTGTCGTAGGTAAGGTCCTGCCTTGGCGTTTTTTTCTTGTAAGATTACGTGTCTTAGCTTAAGTCTTGGCATCTGTCTTAAAGACACACCCATACACACAGAGCTGTGTCCTAGTCTGTTTCCAATAATGTTGCAACAACTTCAACTGTCAGCATGCCTCATTTTTTAAGCGGCAAACGTGCCAATGACAACGCGCAATTGAGCGTCAACTACTTGACTTTAAGGTGTGCTTAAAGGCTCACATCAAGCATACGCAGCGTGTGGCGGGCGTTGCTTGAACTCCGGCCTGTTAATTGCATTGCAGCAATTAGAGCGCTTTATGGATAGCCGCCACAAAGGCAAAGTTTTATTTTTGGCCATCACGCAGTAGTGTCTATGTGTGTGTGAGAGTATGTGTGTGTAAGTGAGTGTTTGTTTGACATTGGCATTGAGCCTTTTGTAAGCTGTCAGAGCAGCTGGCGTGCTGCTCGTTTCGCACGCCTGTGACATGCATACTAATTAAGCAGTTTGCCACGGCTTTAAAATTTCAAAAACAGACACAAACACGCATACGCACAGGCATACATACACGTACACTCTCACACACGCGTCGCAGCTTAAAATGGCTTTTCGAAAATGCTGCATAATGAAGCTAATCAGGCGCGCTGTACGATGACGAGCTTAGCGCGCAACAAAACTGTGAAAATTTGAATGTAAATTTGAATTTGAATTGCGAATTTTGGAATTTGAATTTGAATTTGAATTTGCAAATGCCCGGCACTTGAAAAAGCTAAGCTTCTAACTGCAATGCGAGGGCTAATTAGGACAGCAAATGCAGTGCCAGTGACTGTCAGGATAGTCTGGATTGGAGTGGCATGTGTGCAGCGTCAAGTGCAGGGCGCCAACAAAGCAAATCCCCATCAAATATTTAACACCTTGTCAGCTCTACTGTGTATGAGTATGTGTGTGTGTATCTGGGTGTGTGCGTGTTTCTGACAGTCAACAGTAAACTAAAAAAATAAAAAAAAAAAAAACTTTGTTGGCGCCCCATTGTCAAAAAGCGCAAAGTCATTTCTAGTTGTTTACGACCCGAGCTGGAGACCCACAGACCCAAACCTCAGCTGCCAAACTGCTGCGATTCCAGTCAAATGGCTACAACTTGCGTTGCCCTTAAAAAGAAGATAAACGAGTTTTAGTTCTCTTTAGAGATTCAGAAGTTGCTGCCAAAAGTGCAGCTAATTGAATTGCAATTTCATGAAAAGCCATTTTTACCTGTTAAATACCAAGAATGTGCCAGCTAGTTGCGTGTTTATATGAGTGACACTGATTGCATTATTTAGTTTGTTTTAAAGTGCCAAATCATGCTCAAAATGTGTTAATTGCCTTGGCACAAACAGGCACATTCAAATTGAATGAAATCTCTTTAAAATATAAATTTAATTATTTAATTTTATTTATAAATTGGGAGAAAATTTGTAAGTACAAATTTGAAAGAGAATGTTAAGACTCAAAAAAAAAAAAATAATCAATTTAACTTTGAAAAAGTTATAAAAGTTCGAAACTAAGGAAGAAGATGAAGTGAAGAAGCTTTATAAGTATACAAAGTTTTAAGGGATATAAATTTCAATTTATTTTTCATTTCATTTAACAATAATTAATCTGAACTATTATACATTTGTAAGACTTCCTAATCTTTTCTACTTTATTAATTAATATTTATATTTATATATATAAAATAGCATATAAATAAAGCGCTTTTTGTCAATGAAAATCTGACTGCAATATAAATATTTTCAGACAAACGAAAGCGCAACAGTATTAATTTGTAATTTATACAAATTAAATTTGGTTAAATTTAAGTGAAAGTTAAGCTAGAGGCAAGTAGCTGCCTTTTCAACTAACTTGAATCTCGTTTAACATTGCAAGTAAGCTCATAGCAGTCTATTAACAGTGACTGTTAATGAGCGCTGTTAACTGTGTAAGTTATTGATAATATAGCAAAGGGTAAGTTCAGGCGACTGTACAGCTAAGAGAGGAAGAGTTATGATAACAAAGAGGGAGATCATTTACTTCACAGCTTTATAAACGGGAGAATTTCAGAGGGGAGAAAATCAGCACACTCTGCAGCATTATCGCTGCCCTCAACGCCAACTACTTCCTGTGCTCTACAATCTAGCCTGGTGCTCGAATCAGGATCATGGAGACTACTCAATCTTAGAATACTTTTGTATATTTTATATTATACTTACTCAATGTATTCATACCTTCGCTTACAGTTCAACTTCTTTCAAGCTGAAGAATAGCTGTTGCTCTTAAAAGCTTTTATGCTTTATCGTTGCCTCAACAAGCTGTCAAAAAGGGCCAAAGCAAGCGCGCATAATTGAACGTTGCCACGCAGAGCAAACGCTTGCTTAACCGGGCCAATTTTAATGGTTGAACCATTGAACATTTATTGGATTTTTTGGACGTGGCCCGAGTGCTCCAGCAGCCATTCGCCATTCATATGGGAGTGTCAGTTGGAGCAGCAACTGCTGCGGGCACAATTTGATTTATGCGCTCTGCACATTTGATAAAGTGTTTGGCATTGACGTTGACTTCCGTTGCAGGCCAACAGCAACTGGCGATACGATATGGGCAATGGTAGCTGTTCTGTTGTCATTGCCGTCGCCTTTGCCATTGTTGAGCTTGCATAAAAGTTGCGGATGACATTTGAATGTGCATGTGGTCTCCCGAGTGGCTTTTGCTGTTTCGAGTTGACTTCTTCTTTGCCTCCCGCTCTGTCCAGCTGCTTACTTAGCCTTAGAATTATGCGCTGTGTGTATACAAAAAGTTTACTCTCAACTGCTGGCTACCTGTCTCAAGTGTGCTCCAGCGAGTTGGAATAGGAAATGGACGCCTTAAGCCTGTCCGCTAGGCTTTTCCACTTGTCTCTTTTTTTTCATACTGATTATTTGGATAAAGTAGCAAAAACTTGTGCCTTAAGCATTCCATTGTGTTACTTTAAGGGCCATAACAAAGGCAAAGTTCAAAAGTTCCAAGAAAAGCAAACAAAATTTCTGTGTATTTATGTGGCAGTTGAATTTAAGTTTATCTTATCTGAGTTAAAGACTAATTGATGTTATGAATAATAAATTTTTGGGTAACAAAGGAGTGTTAATGGTTTGTGAAGAAGGAGTTCAGAATTATATATATGTTGAATATAATTTAATGATATTTTCTTTTCAGGTATCTCATTCGGCTATGGACCAGCTCTGCTAGGCAAGGCAGTTTGCTTGCTTGCGGGAGCAGCGTGGTATATACGAGCTTTAAGCAACCTAATTAAACTATAAGTACATAAAAGGGAAGATATTTTAAGCCGCCAAGCTGCGGACTACTTTGAGAGATTAGTCTCAAGCGGAGCTGTTGGGCTGGTCAGAGGAAATGGGACAGAAGGCAACATCTTGCGGATTTAAATAATATAAGTTTAATAAGTTTAAGGCGGAAAAAAATAATTAAAAATATAAGTTTAAATAATATATAATTAACATAAAATATAATATAAATATATATAATTATAATCACTTTACCTTTTGTATACCCTTTCCCAATATGAATGAACTTGATATCTATTATATCATTATCATTTATATTTATTTATATATATCAATTTTGTAATTAATAGAATTTAATTATGTATTTTTAAATAATTTGCATATATTTTATTGTCAATTTTATTAGCAGCTGCCGCATTTGTATTCGCAGCTAAATAAAGCGAAAAAAAAGAGTCCAGGTATTTAAATAAATGGAAATGTGCTAAAATATTTCGTTGATGCATACATTGTTGGCATTGCTAACGAGATATCCACAATAGAGTTCTTTGGCCTCGGATTCCATTGCGCAAGCCGCAATTAAATCCATCAATTGCCCGTTACGACAGATACGAACAAATCGACAAAGTTGCAACTTCCGACGCGCCCGTGAGGCATAAAAAATTCAATGGAAATATTGCTGAAAATCAGACAGAGACAGAGGACAGAGAGTTGGTTATAAATGCTGCCTGCAGCTGTGGTAGTGGTAGCAGCAGAGGTCGGTGCAAATTTGATGGAAAACGGCGCCAGTTTCAGCGCCCAAAAGACGTGCAGCGACGGACAATGTGTACAATACCCAAAACTCTCTGCACACGAGAATTTGTTTGCTTAACTGCATGACTGGGTCGAATTGGCTGGGTCTTGGGTCGGGATCGGAATCAGAATCGGAATCGGTGCTTGGGTTTTTGAGGGTCCCGCTCTTTGGGATCCCAGAACAGAACAGTGCAGAGCAAAGCAAAGCAAAGCAGCTCTTCCTTCCTGCTGCTGCTGTTGCTGTTGCTGCTGCTGCTCCTCCTCTTGGCAATTCCCATGACGGCTGCCGGCTGCTGGCTGCTGGTTGGTTAGACCCTGCAACTTTTAATTTGGAAAATTTGTAACAAAACTTTGTGTAACCCTATGCCCTGTAAATGGTCTTGGCATGGGGTTTGATTGATCTGACATGTGTGATGTGTATGCCAATTCTAATAACATAATTCAATAGATTTAATCTTAGCTTAAACTTAGTCTGACACTTTTATTAAATGTTTCTGTTTGCGTATATTTGTAAAACATTTAAGTCTTTTTTTCTCCCATTATTAAGGGATACTTTTTTAGCACATCAGTCCCAAATTGTAATACTATATAAATCATTTGCTTTTGCTCTTCGCTTTTCCCTTTTGCCTGACAGTATTTACTTCCTTGTAATTGTTGTTGTTGTAGTTGTTTCCCCATTGTTGCTGCTGCTGCTGTTGCTCTGACACCCAACTCGGGTGCAGCAACAAATGTTAAACAATTTGTGCAACATTTTTAGTGTTAAATATGCGCAGCTATTTAGCATGTTTGTCTCATTTCAACAATTGTGCAAAGCGCAAAAAAGTTTACATAAAATGTTAAATGTAAAGAGCTGAAAAAACAAATTGTGAAATTGTAACTCGTTTAAGAGTTGCTGAAGCAATCAAAAATGCCAGTCCCTGGATAGTTTGTTCTCGTTATCAACATCTGATTAACCCAACTGTCGTCTTGACCAACAATCAGCAAGTCAATAATAAATGGTACTCAGACATATGGCAACCGTCGCAAATCCCAGCTGAGTGAATCCTAAAGCAACTTCAAAGGGTCATCATCAATATTTGAATGTTTGATGCGTAAATCCATTGAGATTCTTACTTTAACCTTGCAGATAGAGCGCATGAAATGCTGATTTTAATAAAATTTATATGCGTCAATTGATATTTTTATGCGACATTTGGAAGCTGGCATTTAGCGACAGCTGAGAGCTGAGCACTGAAAGCTGAGAGCTGAAAGCTGAAAGCTTGCCTGCTGTCTGTCGCGACAGCTGTAAAATATTTGAGGCAATCAGCTTGGCATTTGGCTCACAATGAACTGTTTGCCGCACAATTTCCGCTTAAATGTGGCAACAATTGAAACGTTTGCCAGCTGACAGCTGCAACATCTGCAGTAGAAGCAGCAGCAGCAGCAGCTTACCTAGACCCGACCGGCTCACATGGCGTATACTTTGTTTATGTCTAAGCCAGCCCCAGGCATAGAATAGAACTGTTGTCTGCTCTGCATAGCGCATAAATCTTAAGCTAAGCCCCGCCCACGCTCCATAAATAGCATATATGCTTGTGGGTCCTTGTTATCCCCTGTTCAACCCGCATTTAATGGGCGTAACAAATTTATTTCGAATTATAGCCAAAAAAAAAAGGAGATAGAGACAGAGACAGACAGAGGAGTTGCGTCTCACGAATTTTGCGTAAACAGCACAAAAATAGACAGCGTAAACACTTGAAATTGAATTTTAATAACGGGCAAAACAAATCAAATGAAATATTTAATGGGACATTAATACGCAGTAAAGTCATTTCTAATTAGTGCCAAGCAACAACAGTGGCAACAGCCCCACACGGGGCACCTGGCAAAGGGCAGGCACAAATTTGATATTTTCAGATGCCGCAGCCAATTTGAATACATATTAAATTTTTGCTGCGGCCTTCATTTTAAATGCAAATCAGTGGCAAACGCAATCGTTTCGCTGTGGCAATCAATACAGAACAGGTTACCTGAAAAAGGAGGTTATTCAACCATCTTGCACGTGGGCGTGGCAAATGTCTTTCTCTTATCTGCGGTGTTAAATGTATGTATATCTGGCACCTGGAGGCGCAGCCCATCATTATCCATTAACACAGGCCAGATGCTTCCAATCAATAATATATACACATAAATACATATATATTTTTAGTTATCTCCTAAATTCATTTGAATGCTCAACTGTCTTGGCATTGTGTTTTATGTGTTAATCAAATTTCAATTAAAGCTAAGCCAAGCCATGCACAGACTTTCAACTTTTCGTGTGTAAATGAATAAAAGAGAGCAAAGAAAACTTGCATTTTGCTGCAGCGCCCTGGGGCGTATGAGTAATATTGAGCATACGTCTGGCTTCAGCATATTTTCTAATAAAATTGCAAGTTTACAATACTCTAGAGAATGGGTTGGGTATTTCTAAAGAGTGTTGTATTTTTTAACATATTGAGCAAGTTAGTAATATATATGCTATATAAGTTATTGTTAAATCGAGAGATGGAAGCAACTGCAGACAGGCAGACGTAGGAACAGCTGAAGAGGATTTAGCTATAGCTAGATTTAGAGCTATATCAAGAGCTTGAAGCCTGGTAATATATATCTATACTAGTTTATGAGGAACTTAATAGAAGACTAAATTGCTATATATATATCGTCTTTTGGTTAGGGCATGCCATAGTCATCAAATCATCATCTGTTGTTCTTTCTACTTTTTTGTTCCCTCTCTTACTTGATAAACATAATTTGCTATATACAATGCAGCTGCATACACAATGGACTGCCAACTACAAATTGACTTTATGCTGAAAGGCAACTGCTGCTGTTGCTGCAGTAGAAGCAGCTGCTGCAGTTGGCAAGACAAAGACGTAGTTGAAGTTTCGCATGGTGCTTATAACATTGTTGTAGTTATTAAGGACCCAGGCGTGCATATGAAATAACAAATATGGTATTAAAGAATGTCTCTTCATTATGTTAGTGTGTGTGTATGTGTGTGTGTAAACAAGTAGCATTAATTAACTACAAAGGCAGCAAACAATAGCAACAAATTAACAGTCAGGCGAAAAGGTGGGGCTCCAACCAGCAGCCAGCGCCACAGTCAGTAGATGAGAGTGCAAAATGCTGTTAGCTGTATGCAGATGACAGGACGATGAAGAGCGCCAGTTGAAGGTTTTCAGCAAATACATATAATTTTGAAATGCAAGACATGTGCAGAACATAAGAGATTGTTTCTAAGCATTTGTGCAACTCACTTCTGTCTGTCTGTCTGTCTGTCTTTCCGTCTGCCTGTCTAATTTATTTCAGCAGCACTTAAGCATATGGCATAAGCATAAGCATAGGACAGACGCCACTCGAACGTAAGAAATTCAACAGTTGCATATTTGGTAGCCACTCGCAAGTTCATGTAATATTTATAAAATGAAACGAGCAACAGTTGTAGTTGAAAGTTTACAAAGTTTTCTTGCGGCATAGAGATGGACGCGTGTTCAATGTTTGTTTGCTGTTCATAGGCGAAAACATGATTCAACACTTAGGACTTACCATATATGAAACTAAATCTGAAGAGCATGTGAAAATTTCAGTTTTCTCTGATTGACCTTACTGAAAACAAACATAAAATGTTTTCTTATATATATAATAAAATACTACAATTGGGGGTATTTTTCCAACTAATTCGTGACCTCGGACATGACAACTAGGGTGACCATACGTCCTGGAATTCCGGGACATGTCCCGCTTTTGTCAAGACAAGTGTAGAATTTTTTTGAGGAAATCAGCGCAGATAAGCAGTTTTTTGCAACAAAATCCTCGACCGTCCCGGAATGGCCTGAGGCCGATCTGGTCACCCTAATGACAACTGAACAAAAGCTTAAAAATAGAAAGGTCGCTATAAACCAATTGTGAAATGCCAGACGGTCAGCACGCCATTCATTTTTGTTAAATTTTAATAAAGGTTTTCTAACAGGACCTTTTCTTTCTTTTTTTTGTATAGACACAATTTGTATACAAACAATTTTTGTGGCTGATAGCGGCGCTCGCTCACTAATCAGTTTTATGCCATCAGGGTTCAGTTGCCATTGAACATGGATGCTGGTTTGGCCGCCTTTGACTGCCTTTTCCATAAGTGCTAACCACATAGTTTACAACTGGTTATAGATAAGCTAACGTCGCAAGGGGATGATAAACGAGTTGTCGATAGCAACGTCTGCTGTTGATAGAATCGGCAATTCTAAGAAACGGAATAAAAAATCTGCATATTTTCTGCAGCTTACAAATTGTTATTGTTTCTCAGAAATAATCGACTAGGGTTGGAGTCTGTCATCCGATAGCTGAAAATTTAGAGAATACAAAATTGTTAAATATGTTAAACACAATATGAATCAATATTATTTTATAATAAAAATATAAATGTTTTTGTATAAATAAAAAAATTATGGGAAAAAACCTAGATAAATAAAATATTTTATTTATTGTTTTAATTTAAAGTAAATAATTTTAAATAATATATATTTAAAATAAAATCTATTTTATAGGCTTCACTGTTTGTTAATTATAACTTATTAGAATAGACACAATATATGAGCTAAAAGTTAGTTTCAATTAAAAATAAAATATATATTATAATATTATTAAATCCTTTCAAAAAACTTCTTCCTTTGATTAAATTCCACAATTTCTGTTAATGCGCACGGAGTGTGCTAAAGTGTCTTTTGCTACGAAGAATACTATTCTAAGCCCGAGTCTCATTTAGCAAAGCACAGAGCACGCGGCCAGCTCTAATTTAACAAACAAGTCGAACAATGAAGGACAAACGGGAATTGTTCCTTTGAAGCGCAGTCGAGGACATTATAGAGGCACTCAGAGTACATTTAGTTAGCCATTGCTGTTGCTTTGCTCTGTTTTTATATTTTGTTGTTCATTCAATTTAATAAACTGCAGCTGAGTTTGTGTGCTGCAGCCAAGCGAGAGAACGTGCTAAAGCTTAAATTTGCAACATGAAATGCATTTAATAACTGCAGCAGCAACAACGACAACAACGACAACGACAACACACCCTATAATTTATGCATGTCTGACATTCTGCACATTACTCTGACATCCTGGCGTGCCCCTTTGGCTACACAGATATATATATATATATAGTATAAACAGTATGTAGGAAGCCAAAGGCAAATCCAGTCGAGGGCCGGAACCAACCAGATCGGACAGTTTGATTTGCATTTGTAATTTGGATATATTGAGGGCAACAGCTTGACGTTGCTTTAAATGTGCTCAGTAACCAGGCCAGGCCAGACCACGCCAGCTCAACTTAAAGACCTGTCAAACTAAACTGGCCCAGCTCGGACCTAAGCCACTCAAAATGTGCGAGCATTTAGGCGCTCTGGCATTTCCATTAGTTATCTAAGCATAACTTGTGAGCGTTCTGGGCAAGCATTTATCTTCATTTAGAGCCAAAGCACAAGAACAAAAGGCCAACTCAATTTTTTGGCAGCAGCCATGTCCCTAGAAACTGTAACTGAAATGGAAACTGTATGCGATTATCTCATGCACACTGATTGCCTTGTTTAGCTAACCTAACTAGCTGCTCTATCTCTCTCTCTCTCTCTGCCTTACCTTGGCAATAATTTGGCCCCATTAAAAAGTTAACTAAAGCCAAACATCTATAACAATAACCGTAGAGGCCAAGTTGATTACCTTTCGCCTGTGTTTGTTTTTCAACGAGCAAACACTTAACAACTCAACTGTTCTGTTCGTGTCGCTGTTTTGACACTCTTTGAGGTGGGCTCTCACACCAGCGCTACAGCGACAACAATGTCAACGAGTCGCCTTCGAGAACATTTTCCAAATTAACCTGCCTTGTTTTAGCCGGCTGTCTGCAAAGGCAACGCGTTAGTTTAAGCGACTTGCGTGCTTAATAGCTATCTACATATGCCGCTCCCCACACAAACACCATCTATTTCCATATACATATATGAGTGTGTGAGTGTGTGTGCGTGTGAGTAGGCGTTTTTATGGGCCTATCTACACACGGCTGTGTCACGTTCACAGACACAACATCCGCTGTGACTGGCATGCCAAAAATACAAAACATAATCAAATAGTAACAAACTAGAATGGCTTAGTGAAAAGTTGTGGCGTGGCTCAGGCAGCAGATACCCTATAAAAATAAATTTAGTGGAAGCAATTATACGAAATATAAATGTTACAGCTGACAAAGCAAAGTATCTTTAGTAATTAGTATTTATTTAAAGGTTGGGCAGGAGAACAACTTGTGGATACCCTATAAAAAGTTTTAATCATAAGAAATGCTTCAAGAAGTGAATAACAGTTTAAAGAAAGTGCTGAATAACAAAGTATTTTTGGTATTTATTTAGTATTTTTTAATGTATTATAAAGTTGAGAGGAATATCTATCCAAAGATACCCTACAAAGGCACTAAATTATAGAAATAATCCATACAAATCAAAGGAAAACCTGTTAAATCCAAATAATCTTAATATTTTTCAGACGATCTAGGATCACTTGGATTCATATTCTTAACATATCTTTCATACTTAAAAGGTAAGCATGCTTAGAACAAATCACTGTGATCTAAATACCTCAATACCCTAATACCCTGCAGGCTTACTAGGGTTTCTGCTGCTTTCGATTGATATAATGATACCCTATATTGGCAATTTTATGCCAACAGGGCATAAAAACAGTTTCTATGACAGCTTGGCAATGACTTCATTTGGATGATAGCACACAAACACACACAAACACACCCACACACACACATACATATGCATATGAAACAAGCGCGTATCTGTTTGTAAATGGGATAAAAAAAAAGTCAGCTTGTTTATTTAAATTCAGCCTGTCAATTTACCAGACCGTGTGAAAATCGCATAATATTTACTCTGCAGTGCATAAATATTTAAATATATATAGTTGATTTTCAATTCGATTGCAATTTCGTTTGTTTTGCGCCGTTTGCTTTTAGTGCTGCGCGCACAATGGTGCGTATGCGTAATTATCGATGCGAATCCTGTTCTGTTCTTTGCTCGCTTACGCCAACGAGCCACATAAAACTCAATTACGTTGCGGCTAAGCCAATTTGGCGTGGCTCTAATGGCAAATTAAAGCGAGAATCAGAGCTGCAAAAGGAAGCAGCAGCAGCAGTGTGAACAACTGCAACTGCATTTGATTCCTCCGGCCAGTTGACTCTGAGGCACATGTGGCCAACTGTTGTTGGCAGCTACACAAGTTGGCCATAATGTGCAACCACTAACACCTAAACGATGATAGCAACCACAGCTGCTTCAACATTCCCAGTCGTCGTCCCCGCCAACCACCCTCCAGCTGTCTGTCTGTCTGTCTTTTGTGGCTCCCATTTCGGTGCCTGCTTCTGCTGCTCCTGCTGCTAGTTCTTTAGCTGAGTGTTGCGTGTTGCGTGTTGCTGCTGCCAGTTTTCGAAAATGACATTGCCACTTTTCCAGTCGAGCTGATAATGATGATGACAGAACATTTGGCCAAATCAATTTAAGCAGCGAGCGTGAGCGTGTTCGAGGGCGTGGCCATTGGCCGCACACATAAGCGTTAATGTCAATGACTGAAACATCTATCAAATTCGCTTTATCCAAATTGGCGCATTGGGAACGAAGCTAGAAACTAGCTAACTGAGGCCGCAGTAGTTCGAAGCTGATTTAATTGAATGAACTGTCTGTCGTTGGTTATGTGTGTCAAAGTGAAACTACAAACTAAAGTTGAATTGAACAGGGAAATGGAGGTGTTTGGCTTAAAATTGAGTTGGGAGCCGACAAATGTATTGAGAACTGTCAATAGGATATTAATTGTTATAGATATATAAAACGAATCAGCAAACTTATTTGTTAGCTTAGAGAAATAGGTTTCATTTTAAAGGCTAACATTATATACATATATAGATATTTATATATATATACATATAAAATATTTATACATATACTTAATAATACATTTCATCATCACAGCGGATTAAAAACTGCGTTGCATATATTATATCAGCGCCCACAAACGTCTGTCAACGCACGCTCAACTTTATTATGGAGCTATAAAAAATATGTTGCCTACTTTCCGGCGGTGCTTTAAAAAACGCTTTGCTGCGCCGCCATTTTGTTTTGTGCTGCGAGTCTGCAGCGTTAATTAAGCGCGCCACGCAAAAACTCATCAACGCATTAACTATGACGTCAGCGCGTGCCGCACTGCAGCTTGCTCTAACTGTTTGTGCATTCCACTTTGAGCAACGGTTATTTGCATGCTGCGCCGGTCGTCGGGTGTTGGGTGCTGAGCCATGCTCCCCCTTTTGCCACACAATATGCTTGGGCAAATATTTGTTGTGGATAAAACACACCTGCTGTGGAAGGGGCGAAAGTTATTGCCGTATGAGATATTCATATTGATTTTGAATGCATTGAATTTTAAAAGCTGAAATAATTTTACGCATTGCAGAGAGCGTGAATTAAAGTGAAACCGTGAAACTGTGAAACTGAAACCGAAGTCGCGACACTTGCGGACAACTGGACAAGCAAACATTTTCATAAATAAATTTATAGCGAATGTCACGCTCTGATATAATTAATGTTGCCCATTTGTCTGGACGGACATTAAGGCGGCTATTTAAGCAACTGAATGCCAATTGAACGCACACACGACGCACAGGCGTCGACGGCGACGGCGACGACAGCAGCAAAAAAGAGATGAACAAACGGCTGGGAGCGCACATGATATATTATAGAAGCCAAGCGCACAGTGTAACCAACGAAGTGACGGCAAAATAGTTTGATTTACGCACCCTACTCTGAGCAAAGAACAAATCGCATTGGAACATTAGCGAGACAGTAAACGCTATATCCTTTAGCAATAAAGATTGCTATTTGATAAGGGAACCTGCGTACTGCGTAAACACGTACGCGTACTTAATTACAAACTGATAAACAGGATATCAATTCCGATTTCTATATACAATAAAGCCAGCAACATCTATATACGTTTTTCTTGTTAAGTAAGTTCTTTTAATTTGTTAATTTATCACTTGCATTAAAATCAAATGGATCGAAGTATAGGACTGTATAAACATTTGCTCAGTTTTATGGCCAAGGCGAAGTTAGGTCTTTTACTCGCGACACGTGACAAAATCAAATGCTGAAAATCATATAGCTATAAAGTAGCGCAATAAACATGCAGTTAAAGTCCTTAATCTTAAGAGTCAATAAATTTCCACACTTGATTTTTGTTACGTTTCTCGTTTTACTGCTTTCAATTGCATTTGAAGATTGCAAATTAATGCTATAAGCAACAATTCTTTGTGTTTTTTATCCATTTTTTATGTCTTGCATTTATTTATAAGAAGAAGAAATATGTTGGCCTGCATATTCATTAACGTAGCAGTCGCATATATCATATATATAATTATATATGTGTGTGGTTGCACTCATTTGATTGGTTGTATAATTATGTGTTGATGTTGTGTGAGTGTAGGTGTAGGTGTAGGTGTAGGTGTGTGTATAAGTGTATGTGTGTAGAAGTCGGTATGTAGCATTAATGTGTAGTCTCAATTATGATCTCGTGCGTATCCAGATCGGGAACCGAAAACTTCATCGGCAAATAGTCATCCGCATGCATATGCGACATTTGATTAACCTCTAGCTGGGAGCGTTCGTGATCCTCATGGCACTTGCCCTCATGCTTCTCATAGTCGCCAAATGTTTCAAAAATGGCCCGACAAATCATGCACTCAAAGAAACTTCTGCAAAGTCAACATAGAGAACAAGATTAGATTGGGCTACTCAAATATGAATTTCTCTTACGGTTTCTGTTCGGCCTCTAGACGCTCCCGTGCTAGAGCCGTTGCCTGTTGTATTGCAGCCGGCACATCGACATCGACGCCTTCCTTGATGTGGGACTGCAGATGCCGCTTGAAATTGGAGAGTTGTGTAAAGCCCTTCTCACAATAATTGCACTGATACGGCTTGGCATTCAAATGGCCCAGCTTATGCTTCTTGAGGTTGACCAGCTGCGAGAAGTAGCGGCCACAGCGCTGGCAGCGAAACGGCTTCTCGCCCGTGTGTGTCATTTTGTGGCGTTTCATATTGCTTTGCTGGGTAAAGGATTTATTGCAGAAGGTGCACTGATATGGACGCTCGCCGCTGTGTACGGCATAGTGTCGCTGCAGATTGACCGCCTGCGCAAATGCCTTCGAGCATATGTTACACACAAAGGGCCGCACATCATTGTGGACCTTCATGTGGCGGTCGAGATTGCCGCTGTTGCAGAAGTTTTTGGCGCACAGTTTGCATTCGTAGGTAGTTTTGTTATGATTGTGCACCTCCTGGCGATGTAGCGTTTGATCGCGTTTACTTTTAAACGTCTGTGGGTGGGTCAGCAGAAAAATATATCTGGTAAATAATATGTTAGTTACAGTATGGCGAGTGAAACTTACGCGGTCGCAACGTTTGCAGCTAAACTGATTGACTACTGTCTCATCGAATTCGACCGGGATGCCCGACATTTTGGGCGCTGCTACAACATCGATCCGATGCGGTTTTATACCCTGAATCGCACTTATTGGAAATAACAGATCCATATAGAGTACAATTGTACTAAAACTTACTTTGAACTCCCTAATTTATATGTAATTTTTTCGCGTCTTGTAGAAAAGTCATATGGTAGCAGAGATGGGAGCTATATATCAATATATCGTGCTATCGGTATGCTGCATATTGAATGACATCGATGATTTATGCGGCATATCGATATATTGTACAATATATGCAAATGTTCCACTTTTATGTATAAATAGGCTTTATGTTTTGTTAAACTTATATATTTGGATAATGTATATATAGACAGAAATATTAAAAACATATATTCCAACGCATAATAAACACTTAAGTACAGTTTGAGTGTCATAAACTATCGTCGCAGTACGATTGCTTCCGAAATTTGAATTTTTAAATGCATACGAATATCATAAAGTTGATATAAATTGTAAAAGTATTAAATATATAATATTGTCAACAGCTTGCTTACAATATATTAATTAAAATAAGTTTATTATAGGTAGCATGTGGCGTAACCTTCGCCGTTTAATATGCTTGTCAAATAAAATGTCAGGGCTGCATCACGCAATCAGCTGTTCTGTTACGACTCGTATAGTTCTCTTAGTTCGCGAATGTTAAATCTTATCTTGCACTTTAAATGTCCTTTTCTCCTAATGTTACTGCAATCACAAACAAGTTTTCTACATCAAAATATAATTCAAATAATTTTTTAACAAACTGCATTTACCAAATCAATTTATCGTATCAAAAAATGTAAATATGCCAAGTTTCAAGCAAAATGCTCTTGCACTGTTAATAACAGTGGTAGCAATGCTGCAGTTTTGGGGTGGCCACAGATTATAATTAGTGTTGGTTTGGAACAAAAACCAAAGAAGAAGAAGAATAATTAAGAGGAAACACAACTCCTGGCAGCCACAAATGCTGAGATAACTAAGAATTTTGTATTGTTTTGTGCAGTAAGAGACGTGTTACCCAGTGCAATGGCCACGTATTCCAACCAGCACTGGCTGCTCTCGCACATACGCAACTCGTTCATCTCCACAGACGACACGGGCATATGCGAGACCGTAATGCTGAGCGACGATATGCCCAAGCATTATTTGAGGAAATTTCAAACTGCCAACACAGCTATGGAAGCTTACAGGCGCAGTCATCGGGCCGCGCAGCAACGTAAATCGCAAATTCCCAAAACTCCAGACACTGCCACGCCTATGCAACGTACGGCGCCACTGCAGCATATGATGCCACCGCGAATAGCGGATCAGCCGCTGCACGAAGTCGATTTCGTATGCTATCCGGGCCTCGACCTAAGCGATGATGAGGATCTGGATATGTCGACACATTCGTTCGACATACAAATGTATCCCGAGGTGGGCGCCCATCGATTTCGCTCGAATACAGCGCAGAAACTCGAAAAACTGGATATAGCCAAGCGCAAGGCGGCGCGTATCAAAAGCGTTAACTACAACGAGGAAGTGCTGCCGCCGGATCGTAAAGACTTCTTCAAGCGGAAAGTGGTTAGCGCACAGCCCATAGATAAACCCTCCACATCAGCCGCAGCAGCGGCGGCAGCCGTAAGAGCAACAACAATGAACCGGACGGAAAAAACCAGCGATGATGATCTTTCCGATGGCGGTGTCAGGAGCAAGCTGTCAGAGCAGCTGGCCAGAAGTCCGAAACAGGCGCAAAATCGTTTCATTGAGTATGCCCGCTTCGATGGTACCGCCCAGGTGGGCATGCCCACCAAGCGAATCAATGTTTATGTAAATATGCTGCCTGAGCCGGAGCGCAATTATCCGCTCAAGATATGTGTGCTATCCACGGCGAAGATCATAGAGGTCATTGGCCTGGTTTGCTACAAGACTACCCTTCAGTATCCAGATGCAGTGCAGCTGCAGTCTGTGCAGCACTATGCACTATATATGACGGAAGACAACGATGATATGGATGATTTTCCGCCGCTGGACAATCGTGAGCCGTGCTCCAAATTTGGCTTCTCGCATTTGACATTGGCCGAGCGACGACCGTTGGCGCCGGTCACCCGCATTGACTATCACAATCAGCTGGGCACCAAGTCCATGACCTCCGAGGAGGACAAGGCGGCGATGGCGGATGCTGCACTGCATGCCCTGCAAAATATAAATTTAAATGGCGATGTGCCGGATGCGGGCGGAGGAGACAGCCCGCTGGATCACGTTAAGGAGTATGAGCAGCGCCTGCTTAACCACAATGATATGCTGGAAGCGCCCATGCATCGTACCTATCGTGTCAGCATCATCGACAAGCGCTTCTTCAAGTGTGACGTGACGCTGGCCGTGTCCGGGGAGCGCATCGAGATCGATCAGCACAAGAACACCAAATTCTGGACGCAACGGAAGCCGCTGTCGACGCCCATCGATTTGGTGGCGCACTGCGAGATTGTGGAGCAGCGTCAGCTGAAGGCGCTGCTGCGCATCTGGCTAAAATCCAACTCTTCCAGCAGCCTGCCCACCAGCTGCACCTCGGCGCCCAGCACGACGAGCATTTCGACGTTGATCGCGGGCAATGCGAGCTCCAGTCTCGTCCATTCACCTGCCAGTCCGCGTTATCCGTGGATGCACTCCAGTTCACGCTTCGGCCTCTTCACCACCATATCCAACATTCGTTTCAAGCACTACGACTTCGATACGGACGTGCATACGGCCGAGCAGATACGCAACAAGCTGAACTGCATACTGGAGATGCGTGCCAGCGATATACGCCGTGAGTTCCTGCTGCAGCGCGAACGGAAACAGGAGAAGCAGCTGGCCAAGCGCCAGCTCAAGTTGTAGTATTTTGTTCCTATATTGCTGGCCAAGCTGTGCTGCCTCGCCTCGAGTTGCTGGTGTGCCGCCTAGCGTGCAGTAGACGCAACTCTGGAGGCCAAACTACTTTTGTCTGTCGCCGGCGAATCGAAACCCCCTCTTCCCCTACTTTTCCCTCACTATCCTCTCCTATTTTTCCCGTCTAGCCTCCCTCCAAACATCCGTTGAAGTTGTATTTTAGTTGCTAACCTAAAGAGGCGTGTGGTACACACGTTTCGCATAGCCTATAAGTATTTATTGAAACACTTAAGTAACTAAAAACCAATCCGAAGTGCAAAATGAAAAATAAATAGCATCAAAGTTCACAATTATGCTGAAAGACAAACACTTTGCTATCAGCTTCCACTCTATTACTGTAAATTGTGTAATATTAGCAAAAAACAACAACACACTAATACTAATGCCTAATGCCTTCGCCTATAATTGCAATTGGCATACCCAGTCAATCCAAAGAGCATGCTGTGCATCATGAAAACAGCAGTGAGCAGCTCACATAATACTGTTCTCCCATACAGACAGACGCCTTTTGCGAACTGCATTAAGTTCAGCTGGACTACTTACAGCTGTATTAGCAACAACACACACACTGTTTCTGTTTCACCTTCGCCTTTGGCTCAATTAGACCAGACCCAGCTGAACCTGCGTGCATGCTGGCAGCATGAAAAGTGCAGTGGTATAGCTGTTGTCTAAGGGTGATCGCTAGCCACAGCTTTCTTCATGCCTAAGTTCTGCTGGGTCATCAATTGCGCGCACGCTCGCTCACTCTCTCCTTCTCTTTCTCTCTCGTTTGCGCTGGCATAGAAACGCGCGAACTTGAGCTACTTCCGTATTAGCTGCTTCAATTGTAGGCGTCTGACGCGAGCGCGCGACTTTGAAGCGTTTTTCTGGCGTTTTGTGCGCGATTAGCGTTTTGTATTTCCGTTTAGCGCGGCTCGTTGACATTGCAATTGTCTGTAATCAATGTGCAATTAATCTAACAGACACCCAGACGGGGTCGGGCCGTACTAACGGCTATATATTTATTTTTCTTTATAGCTATTGTAGTTTTAGAGTTTGTTTTGTCGTTAGATTTGTGTTTTATTTATAGTATTGCAATGTCAGCCGCTAACTTCGGTGAATGGGCGGTGTCTAGGGACGGCAGCTGTGAAGCTGATTAACAGCTGTTTTTACAAACTGCCGTTAGAATTATGATGGATCTGTGTGAATAGAGCAATAAGATATACATATATATGAATTTAACGTTAAGTCATGAAACGCTTGTTTTCATTTCGATTCTATGTAAGGCCAAGGCTGCTAAACAAAACAAAGCAAAAGCTCACAATTGTGATTTCACTGGCAACAGAATTTGACATTTGAGGTCAGCCAATGATGATGATGATGATGATGATGATGCTGCTGCTGCTGCTGCTGCTGCTTCTAACTGGCGTGACTATATAAAGTCAAGCATTAACAAGTTCAACAAATGAATCAGCAATGATTGATATAAAATAAAATCCAAAATTTGGTTATATTTTCAGATGTCTATATATTACATAGATATTCAATGCCAAAGCTTCTGGCGGAGTCGATTGGCTTCGACGAGACTCCCATTCAAGAAGACTTCTGTATACTCTCTTGAATCGGGGATAAAGAATTTAATATAAATTATAAAATCCATCTCTGGCATAAAAGCCGGAAAGTTCTCCAATTTAGCCATATTATGGAAGTACAGCAGGCCCTATAACAGAGAAATGAGCTTTAAGCAGATGGAATATTCATCCAATATAAGTTACATACCTTTTGAATGGGGCACTTTGTAACCAAATTGCTGTCCTTGAGCAAGTTTTGAAAGATAGAGGTCACAATTCTATTACCCACACTGCCGTCGTCTAACAGCTTACAGATGTCCACAGTTGTATTGAAGAGAACCATTTCTGATTTTTGGGCGGGTCGCAAGACAGTAATCTTACAGTTGAACCAGATCACAGGCACAGGTTCAAGAATTATCAGATCTGTGTTGATATTGCCATCATCGATGATGTCACAGGTCCAGTTTTTGATAATTTTCCAGTTGTTAACACAGTCGAAGCTTTGAAACTTCAGCATATAACGCGAACGCTATGGAGTTGCAGAGGAGCTAACAGTAGTAGTGACAGTAAGTAGTAATAGACTCCTTGGAGCACTCACGCGTGCTGCTTCTACGGTTGAACCAATTCCCAGCAGCCAGAGCAGGCAAAGGTAACCGCAAATGCGACTCATCTCCATGGCAGAACTAAATGAAACTTACACATTTTTGACTGTTGCCTGAGGAAAAGATATTAATTAAAAAGTCATTATTTACATTGTTAATAGTATAGGTAATTAGTAACGCTTCAATAATGAAGCAAATCAATCAAATGATTTATAAACAAATTTACCAAATATTTAAACTATTTGCTTTTTTTAGGGCCACGTAACGTATGAGTAATAAATATGGTCTATTTTGTCAGCGTCTCTTTAAATGATTTGTGCAAATGATTATGGTGCACTATATGTGGCATATATCAATATATATATGTATGTATATATATGACTTGTCCATGCCCATGATTTATGCGTATCACACATAGCCTTGACGGCTGCAACTCCACCTCCAAAAAAAAAAGGCAAGAAAACGAGTCGAAAATACGACACAAAATCCCAATTTGAATATTGCTTGCAATTTGTCAAATTGCAACGCGGGTTCAATGTTTTATATGTCTATATATATATGAATATATATCTGCAAAAAGCTCATTGCGAATAGAATTTATTATTGGCAAGTGCAACTTGACAACGTCGACAAATTGCCTTCAATATATTTTAGTTAAGATTTTTTGTGCTTTTTCAGTTTTTTGTATTTTATGTTATTTTAGTTTTTATGTTAATGAAATTTCACTTGGCTGTGCCACTAGTGTTGCTATTTCATTACCAGCTAACTAACTTAAGAGCAGACACACACACACACACACACCCATATCTATGCATTTTGACTACAAGGATGCTTTGCTTCTATAGCTAATTGAAAGTCAATAAATATATTATATACATTTTTTAATTACAAATGCACACAATTGCAACCTTGACATTGAAAATGAATGACAGACAGACAAACAATAATAACAACAATAAAAGCAACAACAACAAGAACAACTATAAAAAGTTCACGTATGAAAGTTGAGAGCGTGTTGGCTGACAAACTTGGCACGCATTGTGAGCGGATTTTCACTGCAAAACAGCAGCAGCAATAGTAGCAACAACAACAACAACAGCAGCAATGTTGCATTGTATAAAAAAGTGAGCGGCATAGCAAAATGTTGCGCCGGCGCGTTTTGTCAATTTATCAATTGCATAAAATAATAGGCCTAGGCGCATAATTTAATGTCGCGATTTTGTAGAAGGCCGCACCGGGCAGCTTCTATGCATATGCAGATTAATCACGATGCAACAACAGTTGCTTGGCCAATGCATGTGGCATGTGTCACGCAATAGAAACGGACAATGCAAATCTAAAAGCGATGCATCCGATGATAAAAAAAAACTGCATAAATATATTATTATAATAATGAAACTTATCTGAACCTAAGTTCAATATTTTCAAATTAAATATATTTAATTATAATATTTATTTTTAACTAACATTGAACTTGTCCTTATGTCATTTATATAGTTTCTACTAACAATTGCCGTTGCTTATAAATTGTTTTTAATTTTTCTATAGAATATAAGTAACCTAATTGAGCAATTAAACAATTATTTAATGCGAATTGCATTTAATTAATGCATAAATAAATTCCAACTCTAACATAGCAATTAGAGGTAGCTAACTGTATTTATGTATTGTAAAGCATAACTGAGTAAGTGCTTAATTAAATATTTCTTTTTTTGTTAGTTGAGTGTGTGAGAGAGAGAGAGCAGTAGACTTAAATTGCCTTAAATGAATAACTAATGGCAAATGGGCAGCACTAACAGCTTTAATACTGCAAATGGGCAGCACTTTTCCTTACGCACGCGCCACAGTCTGTGCTGGCAGCACTGGCTGGCAACAGCATAGTGCGATTACGCAATTTGGTAACAGTTTTATTCAAAAAACAAACAACAAAATAATAACAACTGTCAGCCCATAAATGTTAGGAGTTTAAAGTGCTTGAAATGTGCTTTACATTATTGCCATGTCTTTCATTATGGCCATAACATTTTGCACATACCGAGACCAACCCACACACACACAGACACACACACACACACACAGACAGACACCCGCCCGGACGGTGCGGCACGCACCAAACAGCGCGTTCGCAGTCGGCTCAGTCGTCTCTGTGTGAAGCCATTCACAAAAACGTTTGCGGGCTCAAAATGTGATTTTAATTGCACAACAATTTTCAAGTTGGCCGGGCCCAGTTCTACAAAGGCCCAAAGCGTGTTTTATGGGGCTGCCCGCTTGACACATGTAACCCAATTCTGTCGCAGAACGCCAAAGAGAGGGAGAGAGAGGGACAGAGAGAGAGCGAGAGAGAGAGGCGTTGCACTTGCAATTTTTCAACATAATTGAACAGCAAAGTTTTAATTAAAAAGCGTGCGTTCGGTAAATAAACGAAAATACATGGAGAGAAATATGTAACGCCAATTGTGGAGGTCAACTGCAGTCAGTTAACCCAAAGAGGGAGCCGAGCCGGACAACCTGTTCCACGCACTCGGATCAATCTGCGGCTTCCTGGCCTGGCCTGGCCTGGCTTGGCCTGGCCAGTGCGCGCTTTCTGATTACAATGCAATAAATTTTGTAGTCTTTTTTTTTGGGTCTGTCAAGGTTGTGGCTTGTCGGAGCTTCATTAATGAAGTGCCGAAACTTGGGCTCGTTGCCAGGCGTTGTGGCACTTGTGGCAACTTGTTGGGGGCAACCGGTTCACAGTTGGCAGCAGCTTAGTCGCTTAGCTTAATGCAGGTGGTGATTGCAACTTGTGGCCAGACAAAAGGTTGGCCTATCAGGGCATCAAGGTTGCGCTGCCCTTGGCTGGTGTCCTCTCAACTGACAACCGGTCCAAAAGGTTCTGGCTTATGTAACCACTGCCAAGTGCCTGTTGACCCAGTTTTGTACCCTTTAGCCAACATAGCTTTCGATTCGCAACGGCTCCACATTAATTTTGGCATCATAAGTCGCATAATCTAGAAGGATTTCATATGCTTTAAGCTCTTCAAATTTGCAGCTCCAGGAGTAGAGTTAACTTTATAATAATCATAACAGAGCTTCCACGTTTCACTGTTTTTAACATTGAACTTGAGGTGAATAGCGTCATTTTTTATATATTATATATATATATATATATATACATTTAATTATTATTATTTATTTTATTTAATTTCATGTTTTCTTTGTAGCTTTTGGGCCTACCCATTGTCTCACGATGCCTCGCTAACTGTCATGCAATCTAATGAGGTGATTCACATATTACGGCATAGGCTTAGCTGTATATATCGTATATCAGGTAAGTTATGCTATAAACATAAATTATGTAAGTTAGTTATATGACAAAAATACAAAAGTTACGCAGCGCATAGTTGGAATACTTAATAAAGATCTAGATGAAAATTTAGCTCCAGCAAAACTGCGTAGCTAATTTTATACAGAATTGGAACTTACTAGAAATTGAATATAAATTTTGAAATTTTGTTTGGCTTGTGTATGAGAATTTGAATATCTTTCCGTTTTATAAATTTAAAAAAATTAAAAATCTTTTTAAAAGCATAAGCACAATAAAATCTTATAATTATAAGAAGCAAGTATTTAATAAATTTAAAATTTCGCGCATTTTGTATATTAGAATATGTAAAAGTTGCATATTTCTACAGTACAAGGCGCAATATTAAAACATATAAATTATTTTACTAAATTAAAATATTTAAAAAATTTTAAGATGTAGAAAAGTAATATATAATAATAAATGATAATAATAATATAATATAGTTAACAGGATAATATAAAATATAATTATATATAATATAATTAAATTTGTAGATACATATGTTCCCTATATTCCTAATCTTGAAACTTTATTCAAAATTCTATTTTCTTAATATTTTTCACAAATACATTTTTGCTTCCACATATCTGCCATTGCTTCAGTTATCTCTGTTACATAGTACCTTAATTATTTTTATAAACAACATTTAATTTAAGACTTTTTAAGACACAAACTTTGTGATTTGAAAAAACAAAACTGGTTTTGCTTGCACGCAAAGCTGTTCAATTAAATAACTTTCTGCAGTTCGATGTCCTTTTCAAATTTTTGTTGCCTTTTTTTTTTGCTGACTTACAAAAATTGGTTGTTTACATTTGTGTTAGCTTATTTAATCAGCAATGGGAATTTCCTAAATACACAAAGTTTGCCTTTAAATTACTTTTAAATTATATTATATTAAATGAGCTTCAGCTGCCACCTACCTCAATTCACTATTCACTCAATGCGATTCGATTTGCTTTGGTTTGCTTTGCTTGGCTACGCTTTTGCGTAGGCTCAAGCGAACAATTGCCGAAATATAGTAAAACGCGTGCAAAATGTCAACAGAAGGACAAACTCAAATACAACAAACAAATTAGAGTGTAAAGCAGCTGCAGCAACAACAATGACAACAGCAACAGCAACAACAGCACATTAACAACAATAACAGCCATAAGTAATAATTATAATGCTTCAACTGCTGATCATAAGCAGATCGACAGCCTGGACGACCCTGGACTACAGCAGCGGCAGCAACAGCAGCAGCAGCCGCTTCAAAGAGTGTGGGCAACAACAACAGCAACAACAACAACAACAGCAACATCTCAATGTGTGTGCAAAAAAGTAAATAAACGTTTCATAAAAGCAAATAAATGCGTGAACAACAACAAACAAACAAACATGGCCAACACAATGCAGCTAAAAGTGCCTTTTAGACCCAATTGATAAATATGCTCATTGAAAATGGTATCAATTAAATGGGGTATTTATGTTTTTAGGCGAATGTATGCAAGAGGTAAATGCGATGGTCGGTGCTATATGGTGTATATATATATTCTTGATCAGGAACAACAATCGAGTCAATTTAGCCAGTTCTAAGTGGATCCGTCCATATGTCGATCTCTTCCACTGTTTGTCTGTCTGTCCGTATGCTCGTCAATCCCTCTCTGTCTATCATTCCATCTGTCTGTTTATCCTTCTGTCCGTCTATCCCTTTGTCTATAAAATCTGCCTGCCTATCGGTCTGCCTATCCGTCTACAAGTCAGTGAGTCCATTGACTTTTAGGTGCCTCAATCCCAGCTACTACAAACGTTTTACAGACTTGAAAAGTCTTTAGCTTTTCGTCTGTACTTTCAATTGAATCTTATCTTTTTACATGGTATCTGCTAGTTGGGCACTTCCCACTAAATCACTCTTACAGCAACGAAGCTGTCTAGGCCAAAAAAAAACCGGGCCTTAAGTAGCTGTGACTTACCTCAACAAAACGAGAAAGAAACTCTTTGGCAACTTCCTGGTTAGATTTGGCCAAAATTGCAGATTAATCTGTCTTTTGATCGACACGCCCTTTTTTCTCATATTTGGAGGCTGCGCGACAAGCAACAAAAAAAAAAAATCATATTTTTGCTAAATAAATAAATCATTTGTTTTGTTTCTGTCGAGCCAAGAGAAATACTTGAATTTATATTTTTGTGGTTGTTGTGTCTTTTACCGCAAGGTTAAGTTTGCCTTTTGTGTTTGTTGTTGTTGTTGTTGCTGTTGTTGTTTTAAAAATAATCATAATTTACTTGTTGGCAAATCAAAATGTATGACTACTCGAAATCAAATGGGCCGCAAATGCCTGTCGTCAATTGCCAATTAATGGACAGCTGACCTTATCGAACAGGTAGCAAAAAAAAAAACAAGCAAACATATATCAAGCATACGCCCCATTAGCCCAATTGAGTAAGCGAAAATTCTAGCTACACGCACACACACTCACACTCACACGCACACACACACACACACACATTGCTAGTATGCGTAATTGGATTGCAAAAATTTGTAGCACTTTAAGATTGTATAATTTGATCAGCTCATTGAATATGGTAAACGAAAAACGTCTAGCAACGCAGCTGATGCAACGTTCTACACAAAAGCCAACTAAAGGGATTATAATGCAATAGTGGCAGAAAGTTACGCTATGGGCAGCATAACAGAATAACGGTCGCGTGGCAATGACACCCGGTCGAGGCGCCTTAGCGTTGCAATTTGCACTTGAACTTGCACTTGTCAAGCAAATTGCACAATGGGACCAGCTGGCTTGAAATGAGTTAGCGGGAATCTAGCTAATAATATAAAGAAATTGTTAAAATATCGCCAATTGCCAGCTGTGCAAAAAGCTAAACGCGTAAATAGTTAAACAAATTGTTGACCTTGTCGTAAAATATGATTTGTATGAAAGTAGAAAACTTACATGAAAATCGGATAGAAGATGAAATAGAAGCTTAAGATTTCAGATCTATGATAAATCAATTATAAAGTTAGATTTGTATTAAAATAAAGTTAATTTAATTAAATTGAATTTGTTTATATAAAACTATTATATGATTTGGAGGGAACTGAAGGGATATAGAGGGATCTGGAGTTATCTGGTGGGATTTGGAGGGATCTGGAGGGATCTGGAGGGATCTGGAGGGATCTGGAGGGATCTGGAGGGATTTGGAGGGATCTGGAGGGATCTGGAAGAATCTGGAAGAATCTGGAGGGACATGGAGGGATTTGAAGGAATCTGGAGGGCTCTGGAGGGAAGAATTTAGAACTCAGGCAATTTCTTAATATAATTGGACTTTAAAAAGCGTAAATAGAAACTATATATGAATATATTTAATATGCGTAGACATTTCCCTTGCGAGTGTAGTTTGGGAAACTTCCTGCCCATAGACGGAATTTCTTTCGAGTAGGCATCTAAACTAGTCGATACTCCATTAGTGCTCGCTCGTTCATTTGTTAACCCTCAACGAATTGTCATTTCGTGTCGCTTCCTGCTTCCCCATAGATAAATGTGTTTTTAGAATGCTGGACTTGCATGCTGCATTGCAATTTGTTTCGACTGCAAATTGGATGCAACAAGGTCGCCAATCGACAGAGCAACAACAACAACAACAACATTAACAACAACAATGACACTCAATGTGAGAGCTAAATAAAATCAACTGAAGCACTTTCCAAATTGTCGGCGAACGCTGCGTATGAGCAATGCGAGCGAGCATTGCGCGATCGTTCGCTCTGCCTCAATGCAAACTGCCTGCGAAAAGAAAAAAAATTAAAATTTGCAAAATAAATAAATCGGAAGCACCTCGCAGTGTGTTGTTGTTGTTGTTGTTGTAGCTGTATCTTGCCAGAACAATTTATAAGAAATAAAATTCAAAAGCTACAGCAACAACAACAGCAACAAACACAGCCTGACAAATGCACCAAGCGAATGTTGTTGCTGTTGATTGTTGCTGTTGCTGCTGCTGTTGCTGTTGTTGCCAACGCAACAAGTTTCGTGTGCGGCTGCTGCTGCTGTTGCTGTTGCTGTGTTGCTCAGTTGCCAATAAGTTGTCGCCGCTGGCAGCGCAGTCGGCGCAGCTGTCTCTCCCTGTTGCTGTTGTTGTTATCGGCTGTTTCGTGCGTACTTGGACCGCTCAATAACGCTCGACGCGGCTGTCGCTGCCGCTGTTGCTGCTCGCGTCGCTGCCGCCGGCAGTCGCTGTAAACACAACAGCAGCAAAAATACAACAAAAAAATACAAAATTAAACGAAAGCAGAGGGTATTTAACCGACCTCAAATCAATTTGCAATTTCAGTCTATCTCCGCGTTGCAGCGTTGCATGAACTCGCGTACGAAAACGGATCAACATATTTATATTACATATATGTATATAAACAACTACAACTACAACAACAATAACAACAAGCACTTGGCATACACCCTCAAGTCAAACGGAAATAATTAAGAAACTCGCACGGGCAACAACTGAAAGAAAGAAAGAAAAAAACGGAATAATAATAACAAATCAAATATACAAAAACAAAAGTTTTATGAAAAAAAAAACCCAATTGCATACGAAATTGTCAAAACAAAAGCAACAACAACAATAACAACAAGAAATTGTTGCGGTGCCGTTTTTTTAACGACTATCAAATGGTGTCGGTGTCAAGCGCGGCCTAGAAAACAAAACAAGCAGTCGCAGTCCCCTCTTTACCTATATATAAACTGTATATATATATATAAATGTATATCTAAAGTTATAGCCAAATTCAGTCAGAGAATTCCAAGCACGTTTCCAACCAGGCTGCAGAATTACGCAAAAAAAGTAAACTCAACAACAACAGCAGCAATAAACAGCTGACGTTCAATGAACGCCCAGAGCTGAGCGTAAATGCAGACAGTGAGTGCCAAATGTAAGTGCACAGCGCCAGCGAGCTGAACTTGAAAGTGAAAGTGAAATTCGAAGCAGACAAACTCAGCAGAGATAGACGCATACAAAACAGTTACAGATACAGATACAGCTACAGCTCTAGCTACAGACGCAGACACAGATAGAGATACAGATACAAATACAGATAGAGATACAATTGTGGTAACAGTTGTAATAGCTATTCACAGCTGCTTTTGCTGGAGTGCCCAGTGCTCAGAGCATTAGCCAATTATCAAATAAGTAAAACAAAGACAAAAAATCTTCAAGAATGAGTGAACAGGATCAGGCGGCTAGCAGCTATGAGGTCAAGGTGCCACAGGGACACACCTTTGTCGTTAGTCCCGTGACAGCAACACCCATACTAACAGCTGTGCCTGTGATGAAGCCCACGGCGCCGCCCATGAGTCAGCTGATTGAGCTGGAAGATGAGGAGCAGCCGTGCTGCAGCTCGCAGGCTGTGGTGCCGTTGTCCTCGTCGCTGCCATCGAAGCTGCTGCGTTTCCATGCCAAACGCTCAGCTCAAGCGCTGCTGCATCAAATGGAATCGCTGGACTCGCAGTTCGGTTCCGGCTCCGAGGATGCACCAACAAGCAGTCCCAGTGCGCCGCCCATGTCGCCGGCCAGCGATGATAAGCTGCTGGACGTGGGCATGGGCTCGTCCATAGGTGACTCCGAGGAATCTGAAGAGGATGATGAGCTAAAGCCGCTGGCCGTGGATAATCATATTATATCTGAGCCAGAGCTGGTGGAAGGTCAGGCTGCATCGCCGCCAGCCGTGCCGCTCAGCGAGGCCAATCTGGAGAAGTTCCGCAAGCATCAGATGGACAACATCTATTTGCATCCCAATTTCAATTTGGATGCATCGCCGCCGCCAGCTGTGGCGCCAGCCAATTCACCTGTGATGGAGACGAGACGCGTGCATCGCTCGTTCCTCAGCATAAAAAAGACATCGGAACAGGAGACGGAGCAGGAGCCAGAGCAGCTGCAGCAGCAGCAGCAACAGCCACAGCCTGTGGAGCCCAATGAGATAGATACACTGGAGGCATCGCTGGTGCCCAGCGATGAGCTGGCCGCTGAAATTGCGGATGCTGTGGAGTTCTACTTCTCCAATGAGAGCATTTTGAAGGATGCTTTTCTGCTCAAGCACGTGCGTCGCAACAAGGAAGGCTTTGTCAGCCTGAAGCTGGTGTCCAGCTTCAAGCGCGTGCGACAGCTAACCCGCGAATGGAAGGTGGTGGGCGATGCAGTGCGTCGCATGTCCCGCAAAATTGAGCTGAACGAACAGGGCACCAAGGTGCGACGCCTGGAGCCCTTGCCCAGCTTCGATGAGACAATGCCCTCGCGCACTATTGTCGCCTGCGATCTGCCGCTGGACAAGCTGAGCATCGAGAAGGTCTCCGATCTGTTCTCCAAGTGTGGCGAGATCGCGCTGATTCGCATTCTCAAGCCGGGCATGGCCATACCCGTAGATGTGCGCCAGTTCATGAACAAATATCCGGAGCTGCAGCAGAAGGAGTGCGCTCTGGTCGAGTATCTGGAATCGTCGTCGGCCCGAGAGGCACTGCATCTGGCTGGTCCCTTCCAGGTGTACGAGATGGTCGCTCCCAAGAAGAAGACGGGCAAGAAGGCAGCTGTCATTCAGCTCGCAGCGCCCGTCGCTCGCATGGTAGAGAACTATCGCTACTACAACGATGCCAACTGTGAGAGGACACGTGGCGGCAGCTTCTCGGGCATGCCCAGCCACGAGCTGCCCATGCACGATCTGCGCTTCAAGCTCAAGCGCAACAACTCGGACTTCCAGCCGAGCTACTACCAGCAGCAACAGCCCATGCATCATCCCATCTATCATGGCCATGGCTATCAGCACTATCAGCCACGTGGCAGCATCAATATGGAGCCACCACAGCAGCAGCAGCAGTCGCCCACATCTCCTGGTTTTTTCGGCTATGTGCCCAGGCGTTACAGCAATACGTCCACTATATCCGCCAACACAGCGGCAGCTGCCTTGGTCGAGCCCTCGTCTCCGCCTGCCGCTGTCGCCGCGAACAGCAGCGGGAACAGCAGCAGCAATGCTAATGCTGCGCCCATTAGCAGCCTGCAGCGTCGTCTGTCCAATTGCTCGGAGCAGAATTATGGTCCAGATGCTACTCAGGCATTGTCCATGTCGCGTCGTGCTAGCAACTGCTCGGAGACGGGCGCACCGCAGCGTCGCGATTCCAATTGCTCGGAGAGCTGTCCGTGCTCCAGACGCGTCTCCGACTTTGGCCAGTCGGATGCGTATCGCAAGAGCTCCGTCTGCTCGAATGGCAGCTGCCCGGGCAATGGAGAGCGTCGCTACTCCAATGGCTCCATGCAGTTCGAGCGCACCTTCTCCAATGCCAGCGATGGCAACGGCTTCTATCGTCGTCCCTCGAACGACTTCAATGTGGAGCGCGAGCGCGAGCCGGATCAGCTGGTGGGCGGCGGCGGTGGTGGCTATCACGTGTGGCCGCGTCGCTACTCCAACAATTTCCAGCAGCTGAACAGCAAGCTGGCCGCTTATGACAATGCCCAGTATATAGGTGGGCGTCGCATCTCCACAGACTCTGGCTACGATCGCCGTTGCTCCTTCGGCTCCGAGGGCTTTGAGGGTTCGCCGCGCTCTCGCACTGGCAGTTTCCTCAGCAACTACAAGCATGGCGGCGACTACGATGGCCAGCCCAGATCGCGCACGGGCAGCTTCCTAGACGGCTCGCCACGTTCGCGTTCCGGTTCCTTTGCCCAGCGGGCCGCCGAGAGTCTGGTGCGCACGCCCATCGGTCCCGATGGCAGCAAGGGCTTCGGTCAGCGAGCCCGTAAGTTCGGACAGACCGTCTCCCCAGTCAACTAGACTCTGCCTTCAATTTGTTAACTAATTTTAGTGGGTAATCTATTTTTTTGTTTCTATTTTGTTACAACAATTTTTGTGAAATTATTTAATGGCTGTACACTGTGATTGCTGTCCAACTGTCCAACTGTCCAACTGTCCAGAACCACGACCAAGCCACGACCATGCCCCTAGCCCACATACTTCTATAATAACAATAATAATAATCTAACGAATTTTGTAGTTCATAAGTTTAATTTGATTTGAATGTAGAAAATGTGGCATTTCTCTTGCACTCTCTTGCCCCACTGTGCAGCCCGCATATTAAGAAATATACTTAATTGTATAGTATCACTGCCAGTAATTAGTTATTAGCTTAAACTTTGCTTAATTAGAGTTAAAAATATAATTTTGAAATTTAAAACAAATATTGCAAAATTTTAAAGAAAATTTTCTATATATTGGAATTATTTTTTATGACAAAGATTTTTAAAGTAAAATTTCTATATATTAATAATGAAAAAATGCTAAAAATTTATAAAGAAAATTAAATATAAATTAGGTGTAGTTGTTAGTTAAATTAGCTTAAGTAATATTTTATTTTTTTGTCAAAATTTTTAGTTGAGAAAGTTCGAATTCGAATTAGAATTTCTTTGAATTAAATAAAGAATATATTTTTTTCTTTTGTTATGGTAAAGAATTAAAATGGCCATAGGTAAATTATATATATTTATATATGTATGAAAAACTAAATCCATCAAGTCTATACACTGCTAAAAATATATGCTTAATTACTTAATTAGAGTCTCAGGTTTCTAGCTTAGAATTTGTTTCTTTGCAGAGAGCAGCAACAGCAATGCCACATTTTCGAATTTCAATTCATTTTTATAAACATTTTTATTTTGAATTTTTGAATTATTTTTTTGCTTGATTTTTACACAATATTTTAACTAGAAAATAAAAAAACACTTAGGCTTAAAAAACTCGGTTGTCCTTACAAGGGGAAAACAGCAAAACGGTTTAATACAGGAGAGAATAAAAATATTTTTCATTTTTAGCTTTTAGTTTTCTTTTGTGCAGACATAAATCACAAATTTATGCATTCGATTAGGTGCCAATTAAATAAACTATTATATAATAAATATGTATCAAAAACCTATTGTAAAACTTTGCAAATATATTATTATTAAACAAAAAAATATATTTTTATGTTTATTTTATTTGATTTTATTTATGTATCTTTTTCCATGCAAGCTGAACTTGAAAGAGTCTTCCACAAGGCCTGGCCCTAGCTTCCAAAATCTGTCGACTCATTATTGTCTATGTGAAAGATTGCGCAATTGGCGAATTGAAAGCAAATAATTCACAGCTCCAGCATCGCCACTCGAGAACCGTTCGAGGCGAAGGTAACTAGGTCACAGATACAAAGATACAAAGACACATAGATACAGATACAGCCACGGCTACCGCTACAGCTTCCAGTTGCAGATATGTGAAAGCGAAATTAAATATATTTCATGATCGAAGCTTTGAATGCGAATTTGATTATCGATACACAAATGCGCATTTATGAGTCTCTCAGATACATATACACACACAACATTGTGACACACGATCCATGCTAAGTCTGTGAGCGCGTGACGCATGCAACGCCAAGTCCAAGTACCTATTGCCTCCTACACCACACCGACAGCCCCTACACTCTCCACACGCTCGCACACGGCGCCTCCTCCTCCTCGCCCCAAACCTTTCGGATTGCCCGCCTGCGGCTCAGACGCTCGTAATTGTTCATAAAGCGGCCGTTAGCATTGTTGCCCAGCTATTGGTATTTGCTTGCGGTTGCTTTTGTTGCTGTCTGTGTACATTGTTTGCTAAAAATGAAACGGGTATATTGGTTGCGCTCAACTCTTTACTAGCTGTTCATATATGTAACTTCTAGCATCAGAAAGTTCTCCATTTAGTTATTTTAAGCTACAATCCACTTCAACCTTCTTCTTCTCTCTACTACTGCCAACAGCTGTTGAGCTAGTTCCACAAAGTTCTAACTGATGTCCTCTTTATCTCAAAACAGGGCCTCATGCAGTCGGGTTTGCCTGCACCCGCACAACATGTACTTGTTTTAAGCTGCAGCTGAAGTACTCATACTTCGCCAATCGGTATCTTAATCGTTGGCCGTGCGTGTGCGATTTTTTTGTGGTTCCAAGGTATTCGCATGTTTTATATATATTTTTTATTTTGTATTTTTTTTCACTTTATTATTAAAATATTTCAATATTTTTTGTATTTTATTTTGGATATTTTTTTGTTGCTTGAGTTGCGCACGCATTGCGCCGCCCACTCGAACAATGTGAAGCCAAAGCCGAACTGCAAAACCCGTTTTTTTTTTAACGCTGAACTAATTGTCGCACATTTCTCAAAGCGTGGGCAAAGGAGCTGTGCTCCAGCTTCATGGCTACAAATTTGCAATGAATATAGAGTCTATGCATGTGTGTGTCTATGCATGTGTGTGTGTGTATCTATGGGAAGCTGTGCGTGCAGCTTGCATAACATTAATGTGGTTTAATCTCCAGATGTCGACCGACCCCCCAAACACATGCAATTTGTGTGGCGGTGCAACAGCTTGGGGCAGGCACGAACTGAAGCAGCGATTATGGCAGCTAATTGAAGATCAGCTTTGCTTTATATATATACATAAAATCTGTATGGGCATATAACTTCCGGCTAAAGTACATTGAAGTGTGGTCCCTAAATTTAGCAGCTCAAATGCAATTTAATGCTAATTGTGCTGGCGAAAAACAAAAACAGGAACTTTCGAAAATGAAAGCTGAATGAGCAACCGGTTCAGGTAGAAATTCTGATTTGATCAGAACAGAACTGCCAATTAATTAAATGTGATGCAGGCAGGGTTCATGCCCAAATGCATTGTCCGAGGCGCATTCCATATGCCTTATTTATAAACATTGTAAATTAAAGCGAGGCCAACAAACAGAGCTGCTGATAACTCGATGACATAACCCTAGCCAATTCGATTCCCGACTGGGAATTGCTGTGCATTGAACTGTTGAGCTGTGGCTGTTGAGCTGCTAGTTGTGGCGAATCTTGACGCTGGCCTTGACATGCGTCTCGCTTTTTGGCACACTGCGTTATCCTTGAGCCGGCTAAAAATGTCTCAAAGCGATGCGTTTCAATGAAACGCTGCGGGCTGCTCGTAGCACTCGTCGTAGAACGTGCCGTGTGGCAAGTGCTTTTGGCAAGCGCCAACCTTGACCGTCATTCAACAAGTCTACGAAAAGGCCTTTCGGCTGCTCAGCAAGTGCGACGCCAACGACGACGACTACGACGACGACAGGCAATGAGAAATTGGACTGCGATTGTTCACATGACGTATGCACAATATACATGAAATTTACTTCCGGCACTCGAACAAAGGTTGCTGCGCGAGGGTTTTTCATTTATCTTCAAGTACAATAGTTAAGAATAACAATCAAAATTCAATATAAACATAAATAATATTGAAAACAAAAAGAGGTGCGTAGAAATTTCCGCAGAATCAACATATTGAAATGGCCAGCTCTATTAGCAGCCACAGTGCGTTTGTATTTATTTCAATCTCAATTGCATAAACAATTCTCGTCGCGCGGCTGACCTCAACACGTTCTCTCTAACCGAAATAAAAATAAATTCACAAATATCGTACACTCATCAAATAAATAAATTGCGCTTTTGTTTTTCACATTGATGTCCAAATATATTAACATAATTCACACATTTTCCAATTACTCAAAGACATTAAACTGGCGAGTGTAAAGATTTTTAATCGAATCTGTCTGTCTGTTGATAGTGCAATGATATACAAAAATATACTGGTTGAATTTTAAGCAGGGTGGTTATTTACACGATCAGCCCAGAAGTATGCAATACAATATATACTTGTGTCTGCTATGCCAATTAATCGACAAGCCCAAAAGTATGCAACAAAAAATTTTTAAGGTAGAAGGCAAGCATAGCAATATTATAGAAATATTTTAGTATATATAAGAATGAATATTTGATGGATAAATAAATGAATTTGAGTCCAAATAAAGAGTAAAATAGAGTAAAATTCTTAAAATAGCCATGGCTAAGTTAGATTTTAGCATACTCAGAATATTACCTATGACATCCACCAATCCCTGAGTCTCTCTGAAAGCACTCATTGACCTCATCCCAAGGAATATATGTAAATTGAAAACAAAACAGAAGTATGTACTGTATACATTGTTATAGACTCGACGAACATTATATATAATAAAGAATATTTAAATATTTTTTTATATTTATTTTTATATTATTTATAGCCTATTATATAATATAATAACTGACTATATAGTCAGTTTTTCACTTCATATACAACATTGAAAACTATTTCCAATAATTGATTGAATAATCCTATACTTAACTAACAGTCATTAATAACTAATTAAGTACTCCTAGTCTGTGATTTCCTTTTCCAACCTTTGACAGGACTACATGCCTTGTGGCTTGGCAGGATGCGACAGTCGCGACACTCTGACGACAATTTGGAATGCCCCCCAACCGCAACCACTGGCACAGCTAATGCCCAGCAGACACTCGCACCTACACATGCCATAGTAGACATTTTTATTTACTAGCTGGCGCCCGAAGGCGTTCGCTAATTGCGCCTAAACGCCAGCAATAGGCGCCAACAGCAATTTAAGGGCACAGGAAATAGTTGAACGACAGAGAGAGAGAGAGAGAGAGAGAGAGAGAATGAGGAAACTTGTTGTTTGGAGTACGAGTGGGGACTGGCAGCGCTTTGTAGTTGATAGCATTTGCATTTAGTTGCCACATCGTAGCTAATAATAAAAGCTAATTAAGCATTACTGTGACAACACCTGTATAAGTTATGAGTGTGTGTGCGTGTGAGTGTCTGTGTGCCACATGAATACAACACTTTCCACAATAAATTGCCACTAAATGTCACTAATAAGTGTCTGAGCGAGACAGCGAGAAGGAGAGTTTTTCCAGGCAGACTTGATTTTCTAATTAATTTATGATTTTCCTCACCGCATTAATCTCACTCGAATGCCGTAGGATGTGGGGCGCACGTTCCTCAAATGAGTTGCTGTTGTTGCCACAACAAAAAAAAAAAAATGTCATGCAGATGTGCTTCACGTTGTTGTTGTTGCTGTTGCGGTCTTAGGGGCAGCTCATGTTTGCTTAGACATTAATCATAATTTCAAAAGAGCAACATCTAAATTATGTCTCGTTCGGCTTTTGGGTTGAGTTGCTGCTACGTGGATTATGCGATTTGTTGCTGCTGGCGTCTACATTTTTAGCCGCTCTGGTGTTGCGTGCAACAAGTGCAGCAGCTAGTCGACGGCGCTGTCTGTCTTAAGTGGCATTTGCCAAAACACTTTCTTGGAAATTAATTAAAACATATGCTCATCACTCAGTACCATAAATCAGGGCTATGCAACGACAATGATCAGTTTCAATTTGTGCGTAAAACTGTTTGATATAAGCAGCAGCAGCAATAGCTGCGCCCCAGGCCAATTAGCAGGCAAACAGCTAGACCCCAGACAAGAGCAACAGCAACAGCAGCAACATCAACAGCAGCAGCAACAACTACAACTCTTTAACCCTTGTTTGGGGCAGCAATTTGCCGCCACTTGAAGAGGAGGGAACAACATTTGGTTGCAGCTCATTAAAATGCCGTCGCAATTGCAGTCAAACTCAAAGAAATTAAGCAAAATGCAGCTCGACACAATCTCATCGATGCGTTGAGGTGGCAACAGCAACAACAACGACAACAGCAACAACTCAGCCCAACTCCCAATCGGAGTGCTTCAGGCTTTTCCCTGCTGCTCTAGTTGCCACTTGTCAACTGTCGTCCACTGAGTAATTACACTAAATTAATTGCCCCGGGGCCTGTCACTTGTGCATTGTCTGCTAATTTTTTCCAATTGCAACCGTGCGGCATCCAGCTTGCAGCATGCAACGTGCAACGTGCAACGTGCTTTAATTGCAGCCATCAGCACGTGATTAAACAAAATTGATTGTTGCAAGTTTTTTAATTTAATTTCCTTTTTTTTGACTATAAAAAAACACACACAAAATGAAATCTCGTAAATAGCAAACGCCATGCCACGCCTCCCCTCTCCCACTCTCCTCAGCCACTGCGCCCACTCATAAGCAAGAAGAAGAAGACGTTGATTTAAAGTGCATGTTTTGTAAATATCTAATTTGATAATTGGTTGTAATTTATGAGTTTTGTCGCTGCTTGTACAAAACATACATAAATGACGCCTTTTATGCTTCTCAGAACTCCACACACACACACACACACACATACACACACACACACACACTCACACACAAAATGAGCTCACATTAAATTAATATGCAGCTCTGCTTCTTATTTTGTTGCTTTTTTTTCTTAATTATTATTTATATCTCTGTCAGCTCTTGAGGGAGTTTTTTTCATGAATGAAATGAAATGAAATGCAGCCGTTGCTTAATGTGGAAGCGAATGAGGTAAGTTTTTTAGTATAAATCCTTAAGGATACAGAAATTTGAGCATCAGCTGAAACTTAAGTAAGATAAAAAACAACATCTGTACATCTATAAAAAACATATTATAAATATATTTATGTTAAAGCATATTAAAAGCTATCAAATTATGTTTCTTTTTTATGTTTAGTTGTAAATTGATATAATATAGTTGTTTCAAATAAAAAAGTTAAGCTCTTTAAAAATCTATAAAATGTTGAATATGTTTATAATTGACGGAAAAGATACAAAATGTATATAGATACAAAATAAAATAAGAATGTAGCGCATCTTGTTTAGAAAAATATGTATGCTAACAATATTTTCAGTAATAAGCGCATTGATATTTGAAAAATTAAACAAAAATATTATAAATGTAAAGAATTTGAAACTTACAAAAATGTACAACAAAAATTCTTGACACATTTGAAAAAATAAATAAAACAATTTTTACTATTCTATTTTAAGCTTTAAAAAACAAAAAAAAAAATATATATATATATATATATATATATATATATATATATTTAAGAGATTGTAATAGTTTATAAGTATTAAATAAAATTAAATCATATTCAACTTAAATGAAATAAAATGGAAATCTTAAATCTAAAAAACTTATTTCACAACTGAAAACTTAAAGACTTTTAGCGCACCCGAAACTTTTTCCTTTGCGGTTTGATAACATTGAAAATACTTACAAAGAAGACAACGAACCGCTTTAGTGTAGCTCTGATTCGAACTCCCTTAGACATACTGTCTCGTATTGCAAGGCTATTTGTTTCTGACACAAATTAGCGTCGAGGCAAACAAACAGCCCAGGAAATTAATCATGCTAAAATGTCGAGCAGAAGAGTTCAACGCACGACACAGCCACAGAATGTGACCAAAGGGACAGATCAGCTACAGATTCAGCTTTCACCTTTGACGTAATCGGAAACCCAAATGGCGTGGGAGTATCTCGGACAGATGTTTAGGCCGGCTGCCCCGTTCGCTAGAGACTGACACCCGCTAACTTGAATGCATCATTAGTCGACAAAACACACAAAAAATGAAGACGAGACGAGAAGAGGGATGCGCACAAAAAACTGGAGACTGATGCACGCGACGGAGAATGGAGATGGAGATGGAGATGGAAAAGAAGCCGTAGTCGAAGACGAAGTCGGACGGAGTCGTGATTTATGTTGCGTGCGCCTGACAAACACTTGAGAAGTGATGATTTATAATGAAGATGCATGCATTCGTATTAATTAAATGTTTTTTCTCTCTTTTTCTGCTGG
The DNA here is from genome assembly GCA_037075265.1 of Drosophila nigricruria. NCBI lineage: Eukaryota > Metazoa > Arthropoda > Insecta > Diptera > Drosophilidae > Drosophila > Drosophila nigricruria. The sequence continues at coordinate 512,500 of JBAMCI010000131.1, forward strand.
GTGACACGGTTGCGCTCCATTTAACGTTAAATGCCAGTGGAGGACGACTGCGACTACGACTGTGACTCCTACTCCAACTGCGGCTCCAAAAGTTGAGAATCGAATTACGCGATAACTGAATATGAAATGCAGAAAGTATTGTTTAGCTGATAAAGTTTCTGCAAGGGCTGGCTGGCTGGCTGGCGGGCTGGCTATAGTGGGCCGGCTGCAAATTGGTAATTGATTTGGAATGCCAGTGCCAAGTGCTTTATGTGCATTTGGGTCTCTGTGGCAGGCGGAATTTAAAATATGGCAAGCAATAGTCGAATATTCATTAAGCGCAATTATGAAAATTAAGTTGTCATTTTGATTTGAATGTGGCGGCATGCGCGGCATACGGCATGCGGCATGTGGCATGCGGCTCATAAGCAATATGCTCATTAAATTAAATCAAACTGACAGCCAGCCAGGCTAAATAGATGGGCCCACGATTCACGATTCACGACGATCCACCACCATCCACGAGATCTGCCCGATCTCGCCGATCTCCCCATTTAGGCAGCTGCTCTTGGCAGCCCCACCACTTTGGCGCTCCTCTCCATAGTTTAGCCGACTAATTAACGTGCTTTCACATAGTTTGCTCAAATTGTGCATGAATAATGAAGACATTATCGCAATGCGTTCGTAGTGCCCCCAGACACCCTGTATAATTGGCGTACAGCCAATTGAAAACTATCCTCAGCCAAAGGCAATTTCTCATCGCTCCATCTCTCTCTGTCTGCGTCGCTCGCACTATTGCCGTCTCTTTCAGCTGAATTATGTGTTAATAATTTGGAATTAATGAACGTTTTACATGTTCCTCAGAAATCCAACCAGACATAGTGTATCAGCCAAATGTTTATTACACGAAAAGTGTGGCTGCCAGCAATGTGGATTGGTAATAAAAATGAAATAGAGTCGAGTTGTAAAGGAAAATGGATTGGAAAATAGAAAATTACAAATGGCGGAAGAGGTTTTTCAATACTCTAAATGGAGTTTACTTCACTACTTACTTGAGCCTGACTTTTAAGAACAAGTTCAGTTATATTTCTTGGAGTTGGGAAAGTTTTAAAAACTAATCTAAAATAAAAGTTTTTAGAAGAACTTCAGTATAACTTTATAGAATAAATTTAGAACTCTGCTAAGAAACTACAGATTTTAACTTTTAAAAAAGTTTAAAAGGATTTTTCATAGCTTTATTTAAAAATAATTATGATACAATAATTTCATATTAACATAGGGATAAACACTTTACAAGAAATTAGCTTAGCTAGAAATAAAAGTCGAGGGACTAAAATCTAGGAAGTTTCATGAAAATTATATAAAAGTTTCATTGAAAAATCTATAGAAAATTATGCAATTTTAAATGAGTTTTTACTAAAAATATGTTTATAAATTTTACAAATATTATGTATAATATATAGCATAAAAGTTGTAGGATATATTTAACAAAAGAGCTGACACACTCTACGACTCAATAGAAAGGACTGAGATATACCCTGCCATGAAAAAGTAGACTATTAATATATAACAAAAATATATATGCTTAAAATATACCTACTCTAACTTTTGATCTTCATCATCATCATGATGATATAAGGTACATTAAATATTTTAAAAATATATATGAAATATATGGAATATAAAAACTTTACTTCAAATCAACTTCAACTTTGAATGTTCAGCTAAATATGATTTTGCATACTTAAAATAGTCAAAAATATATGAGTACATTTATCTTTAGATTATAAACAACAACTCGACACATACGCCTATACACACACACACACCCCCACATACAGACTCACTTATACATCCATATCCGTAATACGCACTTGCTTGTGAATTATGATGGCAAACTTATTAAGTATATTTAGCAAAGCTATCGAAATATTAAATAGCTCGACTTGTTAACAATTAGCCAAAAATTATGACTTTTAATCATCGGCGATCAGACTAAGAACCCAGTAAATAATATTTGAGTGAAACACACATATATCAGTCAGAGATAGACATTAAGTGGACACGCCCATTGCAGCACAGCGAGAGGCTGTGACAATTTCACACATGTTTTATAAATAAACAGATGTGTGTGAGTGTGAGTGTATGTGTGACGTCTTCGTCTTCATCTTCGAGCAGCAGCCCAAGCATTTCTCTTTCTCTCCTACTGAATACAGATCACAGATCGGGCGAATGAAAAGAGCGCGCTATATAGCCACAAGCCACGCCCACCTTTTCAGCTCTGTGTTCTTTAATACGCAGGATATGTTGCATATTCGAAATTCAAATTAGTTTTTCGTAGCAACTCGTCGCGCACTGTTGTCTCTCTGCTTCCGATCAAGTCCGTGATCAACACCGTGAAGATCCGTATAGCGCCGATCTGCATCCAAGTGTCTATATGATGAATGCTCAATCTGTGGTGCGTCGCCATCCGCACAGTTTTTCAATCGAACAAATTCTGGCCAAGCCCGAATCACATTTGCGCAGAACCTATGCGGATGAAGCGGCCAGTTACCAAGTGATCCATGATAGTCAAGCTCATGCCAGTGGGCGTGGCAGTTGTGATGATTCGCGTGTATCGAGTCCAGCGACATCGAGCTGCCTGGAGGATGGCCTGGATGATGGCAAAAGTGATATCGAACTAGCGTCGGATGATGGCAGTGGTGCGTAGATCTATAGATTTATATATGCATATATATATATTGATGTTTGGAAATAGGATATGGGTGGGATTACCTATAGTGGCTATATAGAATCATAGCTGGACAGTTTATATGTCAAGGTTTAAAGTAGAGTCTGTCCTGAAATAAAATACATCCAGCTGCAGTAAACTTTGTTAAGTTTTATATATATCGTTTCTATAGCATTTCTGCTAGATATTTTAAATAACAAAAATTTAAAGCTTTAAATATATAAACTGAGTCGCAGAATCAAAGAGTGTCGAACACACAGTTTATCATTTTTCAATCAAATAAAAACTCTTTAAAATTAGCAAATTTATAGCTATTTAAGTTATATAATAAACTTTTAAAAGCAGCATATATATAACATAATATATAACAATTAATTATGATATGATGTATTCTACTAAAAATTTTAATATGTAACTAGCAGATCTCAGATTTTACAAATTTTTAAGACTCTTTATTTCCTTACCGAAATAAATTTGGATTAAATTTTAAGACAAGTTACTTCAAAAAATGATAAAGCCTATTCCAAACTTGTTATATTATCCACAGTTAATTGTAAATAAATATAATTAAGATTTCTATTATGATTTCTAAACAGCAACTTTTTAAGAAAATTGAGCCTTTAGTATTTAATAAATAAATACTATTTATGTGCCTAAACAGCCAAGAAACTCCTGAGCACATTTTGGAGAACTATCCAGCTTTACGAAGTTGGAGATTTGCTTGCTGGACTCAGGCGAGTTCCTTGAAAGCCATGCTAAGTTAGTAAATTTGTGCATATGAAAAGATAGGAACAACGCGCCTCAAGTCTCATCAGCTTTTAATCTACAGAAAGATGGCTAATAGATTCAGTTTATTCGTTGCAGTGATCTGAAGATGAAGATGAAAAGCTTAATGCTAAAATAATTAGCAGATTGAAGAAAATTTATAGACAAAGGTGATAGCTAGTTTAAGCAATACAGACAGTATTAAAAAAAAAAATATTTTAAAATTACTAATATTAAACTTTAATGTCAAATAGTTCCAAAAAAGTACATATATTATATATACGTAATTAGTGCAGTCACCACACGCCTCTCTCCCTCCCTCTATAAGTTATGAATGATTAATTGTTGGAATATTTATAATATGGCATCATTCACTAATATGTCTTAGTTGACTGATCTCGTCTGTCATGTGCGCGATCCACAAACAAATAATCCAAAATTGTATCTTTTTTTCCGAGGGGCGTCACAAAATACGCCGCTCGCTAATGATGCAAAATGTTGGGCGGAAAATCGGCGCCATTGGCAACATTTTAGCTTATCTCATTTTCCGACTGAATGTCACAGAGAATTTATTTGACAATTTGTTAGCGATCAGGTGAGGGGGAAAAGTCGGCTGCCAAATGGCCAATTAGATGCATTGACCACAATCAAAATGAAATGTTGCCAATTAAAAGTCTTTTGCATACAGGGTGTCACTGGCCACTTGGTATCTAATTGGCTTGGATGGGTAATCAGCTAATTCGAATTAGTCGCAAATAGTTTGGCAGGCGATCGCGATTGCAATCGAAATTCCAATTGACATTCCTTTTCTCAATTGCAGCGCACGACGATCGCAAGAAGCGTCCACGCACTGCCTTCTCCGCTGCACAGATCAAGGCACTGGAAACGGAATTCGAGCGAGGAAAATATTTGTCCGTGGCCAAGCGAACGGCGCTGGCCAAGCAGCTACAGCTGACCGAGACGCAGGTGCACTTAGCCATGTTTTCAGCTTAATCTTTATATTAACTTTGTGTTTTCTTTCCCTTTTCTCTTTTAGATAAAAATTTGGTTTCAGAATCGACGCACCAAGTGGAAGCGCAAGTACACCTCGGACGTGGAGACCCTGGCGTCCCACTACTATTCACAGTTGGGCATGGGCGGCATGGCACGTCCCATGGTTGTGGGCGATCGCCTCTGGCTGTTTAGCCAAACACCTGCCGGGCCCACGCCCATACAGTCGATCATGCTGAATGGCAGTGGATCGGCGCCACCCATGCGTCCCTATGGACCGTCGGCAAGTGCGCCGGGTCTGCCGCCGCTGCACGGTTCAAGCGTCATGGAGAGTGCCAGGAATGCCATATTGTCGCGTGGACAACCGCTTAACTTTGCGCTGCCCTTCGGGCTGGCCAAGCCACAGCCGACGAGCGGAGCAGCTGCCACACCAGCTGGCTATGTGCCACGCTGCAAGCCCTATCCAAGCAGCTTCGTTGACTATCAGCCGCATGGCCATAGCGAATCCTATCTGCAGCTGAAGTATGCCACGCTGCCGCCGGAAGCGGAACCGAGTGCCAGCAATGGCCTCGCCGAATTGGAACGTGTCTTCGGTGATGCCAATGCCAATTTGCTGCTGCACAAGGGCCTGCCAGCGGCCAACAGCAGCAGCAGCAGCAATAGCAACAGCAACAGCAACAGCACCACCTGCAGCTATGGACACGAGGCACTGGCGCAGGCGCAACGCAGTCGACGTGCCACGCAGTCCGAGTCCGAGTGCAGCGACATTGACTGCGAGCAGCTGGATGAAGATGAGGATGCTGTGGAATGAATAGCCAAATCAAATTATATAGAAATAAAACTAGTTTTTAGTTATTATTACAGTTTTATGTTTTATATGCATCACACGCAAAAAATATGCTCATATAAATACCTATAGTCATATAGATGTTATCTGTTGTTGTTGTCATGTGTTGTCTGTAGGTTGGGGTCGCTATCACTATATGACAGTGGCACACAAGGGGCTGATGGCAATCGAGTCTGTTTCGTTTCACTGGGGTGTCTGTGTCTGTCTGTCTGTGTGTGCCAGTCATCAGAAATGCTTAAGAGTTAACTTTAACTATGGCTATGCTATTTTACAAGTGGGTTGGTTGTTGGCTGCTCTCTCTCTCTCTCTCTCTCTTTCTCTACCTCATTTAAATTCAAATTACAATTAGATAAAACAAAATCACATACAACTTATGCTTAATGTCGAGCTCGATCTGGAGTTGGAGTTGAGTTTAGTGAACTTAACAACTAAACGTCTATTTGTACAGTAAATTAAAGCGAATTAACAGAATTAACATTGCAACAAAGTCAGCGACAGCTGTGACTATTTACACATATAATATCTAATACTTTCCAACATGTTTCTGGTCGTTGTTTGCTATTGCTTCGGTTACATAACTTGAGGAGTGGGGGTTGCGATCTCTGGATCAACACACAATTGGAGCTGCCTCGTTACACAGGTATTACAAAGTAATATTAATATATATATATATATAGAAACTGTTGAGGACTGGTTGCGAAAGATTCGTACAATTTTACACTTACAACTAAACTATGTCATGAGAAATTTATAATTTTAATAATATATATATAAACTTTTTAGTACTATTTTTTGGTATTGCAAACATTGTTCTTCAACCAAACATTTTGATTCGTTACGTGTTGCATTGAGCTGCTGCTTAGACTCTAACTAGTAAATAGCTACTTTAGTGATGTTAGCTCCATGATAAGTCGTAACCTTTCCAATTAGCACTTGGCGCTAAATGTACACGTCGCTTATTATAGTAGAACGAAACGATGCCATGGTATGCGGTGCGTGGCACACCACTCTGTCAATTAGATAAGATAAATGTTTAAGCATATCGGTATCAATGATATTAGCTATATATGCTCACTTTGAAGTCGTCCATGAGCCCAAGCATGCGAGTAATGCGTTTGTATTGATCACGATTGTTGTACTGTATGCGCACAGGGCCCTCCAAGGCAATGAGATTCCGACGCAGCTCGTCAAAGGTAACCAAGGGCAGCACATAGACTTGCTTCAAAAACGTATTATCATAATTATCCTAAAAGAGAACAAGAAGATAAGTAAACAGAAAACACTAAGATATTTCGTATAAGACGCACCTTTAGTAAATAACTCATGTTCATTTTGCTGAAGTGCACAAAGTGCTCGCTTAGCTTTATATGCTTCAAATACTTATCGAAAAACAAACCACTGTAAGAAGAAATAGATTAAATCATATATTATATTATTAGCTTTTATACAACTCACTTGGACACGCCTATTTTGCCGAAAGTGCGTGTTCGTGAGATTTCTGGTCGAATGCAAACACGATCCTTGCGCTGCTCTGGATGCCGTATCCAATCATCCCAGAAACTAAGAAATGTAAAAGAAATACATGATTAATTATTGTATATATATTATCTTCTGCTAAACATACGACTTGGGCCACTTGACTGAGAGTTCGCTCCACAGATCCTTGGTTAGCATCCAGCCCAGGCCCGGGAAGAAATCGGTTCGGTAGAGCAGCTCGGGACTGGCAGTATCCACCACATTCGCCTTGCCATTGTCATTCCAGGCAGAGACGCACCACAGACTCTTGTCTTGCTTGAGCAGTTTGTGTGTGGCCAAAAAGTATTCAAAGAAATCGGGCGCCACATTCAAATCATCCTCCACAATGACCACGAAATCGAATCCTATTTGAAAGGTGGTGTTTAGAGCCCAGCCGTAGTGCCGTGCTATCTTGTAGTAGCCCTTGAATTTCTTCTCCTTGGGCAGCACCATAATATCGGTTTGATCGGGCTGCTCGATGAGCGTTAGTTGATTGCCAAAGGATCGAATGGCGTGTTTGGTCAACTCATCGCCGCAGTCCTAAAATGGATAGACATTAGAGATTGTGTGTGGCTGTTGTGTATGGCAGAGACTTACCTGAGAAACTATAATGGGAAATTGCTCGACGCTGGGCCGATATTGCACGAGATTCTCCAGACACTTGACCACCGAGATGCGATTGCAAGCAAATACCAGAATGGGTATGACAGGCTCTCCATTTGCCAGATATGTTTTGGTTGGTATTTGCGCTGATGTTGCTTTAGAGGGAGCAGCCGATGGCTTCGGCTGCTGCTGCTGCTGCTGCTGCTCCTGCAGCTCATTTGAGATCTCAGCGGCAACAATTGTGATTTTCGGCGTGGTGCTCAACTCCAGATTCATGTATTTCAATTTGAGAAAACTCACAAGGGTATCAGTTAGCCTCAAGCTCTTCGATTGCTCCACTAATGCTTTTGGCAACAGCTGTTTCACCTGCTGCTGCTGCTTTAGCCTCGTATCCGCTTGCATATTGTTGTTGTGCAGCAGGATGTAGTACGTGATAAAGGTCCATACGATGAGGACGCTAATCACTATAATTTGTACCTTACGTGTACGCATTTTGCAATGTTTTTGTATTTGTGTGTGGGATTAGGTGGTCATCAAGTGTGGTTGCTGTTGTTGTTGTTGCTGTTACTAATTCTCTTTCGTTTCTCTTTCCAGCTAGTCGAGCAGCATCTGTTCGTTGCGACTGGCTCTGGCCGTCTGTTACGTGAAAATAGAAATTGTTTATTTGAAGCGCGCCAGGTGCGCTCATCTATTGCGTGCTGAATTTATCGGTGGGTGTGGAAGCTTTGTTGTTGCTCGTTTCGCTGTCGTCGATGCGTTGGGCAACAGCAGCCCTTGCAGCGGCAAAATTTTGCACGGTTGATGCTGCATCGACGGCGGCTGCCTGGCTGGGGGCGGGTGGTGTTGGCTAGCGATGTTTCTACATTTATCAATTGGATCGCGCGTTACGCACCAGCGCCTCGTTTAACTACCAATTGTGTTCTACTCTCGCACAATGCGCCAGCTTGGCAAAAAACGTTAAAATAGCGAAAACCAAACGAAAACGCACACGTTGCTTGTTCCACCTAATTATAAAAACTGTTTTGTTGTCAGAACTGTTTTGTGGTATTCCATGTGAGCACTTCGACGGTCACACTTTATCTGACAGCTGTTTTGCTTTTCAATGTTAAGCAACACTGTAGCTGTTATTCTAACTCAAAATGGTGCTGTACAAATAACAGTTGAATGTTAAGCTATTGTGCGCGTAATTTAAAACTGAATTTTTCTGTTATGCATACAAAACGACACTCGAATTGGATTGTTTAATTTTATTAATTCATTTAGTTTTAGTCATTAATTAAATTAGCTTAACAGTTACACTTAGAAGACTAGTAGGTGCTTATTCATAAGACCAATTTAATATTTTTTAATCGAAATGTTTTTTTAAGAATCACTGTGTTTGTTGTAGCTGTTGTTTAAGTTGTTGTAGTTGTTGTTTTCTTTAGGTTCTGCTCACATTAAAATTAATTGTAATTACGTTTTATAAATGGCAGTTACATAAGTATCTATTAGTAGTAGGTAGTACATATATATTGTTTGTTTTTTCTTTTATTTTTGTATTTTTGTTTTTTAATTATTATTATTATTATTGCCATACACACACGCAGCTTGAACCTGATTAACAACCAGAACGCCCTCCTTTTTGAGATATACAATTTGCCATACATATTCTCGCGACTATTTACATGAGGCGCCAACACAGCGCAACAACCAACGCCCAAAGGCTAAACATGACAGGCTGTACAGCGGCCGAGCTAAGCTGTCCCAGCTCTCGCTCATCCACCACAAAGGCTGGCACTGCGCTGCTGGCGGGCGTCTGCTCCATGCTGCGGCTCAGCTCTGCAAAGTTGCCTCGACTGTTGCGCGCCAAGCGCTGATTGGCCAACTTCAACTCGCGCAGCTTCTCCTCCAGCTGCAGCACCTCATCTGCCAAAAGGGAAATGCAACAATTAGCAAAAGGCAAAAGCTACAAACATTTACAGCTGTCTTAAAAAACTTACTCTTGTTAACGCCCTCGATGTCATTGACTTGCAGGAACATGGCCAATGAGATCTCATAGACCTTATTCGCGGCGCTAATCTCACGCTTGCGCCGGCCGAAGCCCACCTGGTTGTTGGAGCACTGGGTGCCCAGGCACTTGTCCAGGCAAACATTGACCGTGGCGCGGAACTGCACATACGAGGAATCGGGAAACTTGAAGGCCTTGAACTTGGCGCTCAATATATCGCCATCGATGGTGTTGAAGTTCTCAAAGAGATACGGATCCACAGTGCAGCTGCAACAGAGAGATTAACCAAAAGATTAACACACAAACTAGTTGGGGATAATTGATGCTGTTGTTGCTGTTCGTACGCACCCCTTGAAGATCAGCGTCTCGGAGGAGGTGTGCGTGTCTGTAACATCCAAATAATTGACGCCCAGGCCGTAAACCGGCGCCGAGTCCTCATCCAAGTTGATTTCCATGGTCAGCGGTGTGCCCTGCGAGCATATTAGTGAACATAAATAGATGAGAGTGTCAGTGGGCCCAGGTGTGTGTGTATGTGTGTGTGTATGTGTGTGTGCATGTGTATATACATATATAAACCTACCGACTTAACAGTCAAGTCTCGCGTAAACTTCTGTCCATCCTGGCTAACGCCAATGGAGAGACGCGGCTCCGGTGCGCGTTTTGTCAACGAGGTGGTTATCTCCAGATCTCTGCAGAGCAGATGAATAAATAATAATACAACAAAACGCGTAATAAAAAGAGCTGTCGTAATTGAGGGTCTGGGCGTGGCGACGCCCATTAAATATATGCCGCAGCTCTACACAAAAAAAAAGTAATTGAAGGACACCAAAGGCACGTAAATCAACAAAGCAAACATTGTAATGTCAGCTCTCTCTCTCTGTCTCTCTCTCTGTCTCTCTTACACTCTGTATCATTAAGTCCGTTTGTCCAACTGGCACGCCCAGCAATTAAATTGACTAACAGAGGGGAGGCGAGGTTCGGCTGCATTAGCGGGGGCATTGATTTGATGGCTAATTACCGGCTGGTAATAGCTCGAGCAGCCAAGTCGCTTGATTTATGACCACACAGCCTTGGCACAGGGTTGGGTCTCCTCTTAATATGCCATAACGTTTGCATAGATTGCGCATAAAGCAGAAAAAAACGAAGAAGCTTTATGCATAGTTGCAATTTGAGGACGTTGCATTTTGATGGGGCAATTAAAAGATGCGCCTGGCTTGGCCAAAAACTTACTCTGGTTCCTGAAAGCCCGCCGGCAGCACATCACGTCTGACCAGACCATGATGAGAAGATGGCTGCTGCTGCTGCTGCTGCTGCTCCTGGAGCACAACTTGCGTCTGTTCCCGTGCGGCGTTGGTGCCATTCATCATGACATTGTAAACCGGACCGCTTGTGGTAATGCACTTGACGCTGACAATCTCCTTGCTGCTGGCCGATTCAATGATGATTTTATGGTAATACACCTTCTTGCCCTGTGGTGACAAAACATCAGGTAAAACAGTTGGCAATAGTTAGATTCTCTCTTCTGTGTTTTTTCTCTCTCTCTCTATCTTTGATTGCTCTGCTGTTCATTTCTCTTTTCTTTTCTCTTGTCTTGCTGTTATACTCTTCTCTACTCTTCTCTTTCTTCTTCACTTCCATCTTCTTCTTTTGTCTCTTCTCTTCGCCATTTTAGCGCTGTCTCAGTCTCTCCTCTGTCTCTTGGGTGTTTTCTCTCTCTCTCTCTCTGTCTCCTCTCTCTATCTCTTCTCTCTATTCTTCTCTCTGTCTCTTCCCTCTGCCTCTTTTTTATCTCTTCTCAGTCTCTTCTCAGACTCTTCTCAGTCTCTTCTAAGTCTCTTCTCAATCTCTTCTCTGTCTTATCTCTATCTCTATCTCTTATCTGTCTCTTATATCTTCTCTCCCTCTCTATCTCTTTTCTCTCTCTTTTCTCTGTCTACCTCTCTCTCTCACTCCCCATCTCTTCTTAGCTTTCACATACCGTTAACTGATTGACCATTCGCGTCACGCCGCACTCGTAAAAGTCGCTGAGCGATAGGCGAAAGACGGCCAAAGCGCCATCGATGGCGGGCTGACAGCGCACATCCGGATAGCCCTTGAGACCCTCCAAGTAGATTTGCGTACGATCCGCTGTCGCGCTGGCATTTGTCTCCGCTGGCAAACCAATCTCGACGCGCATCTGATCCTCGGAGCAGTGTACCTTGTGTGCGCCTGCAAAACAATCGACAAGAAAAAGAATGCAAAATGGAAATTAAATTGCTGTCTGCATAGACTACTGAGGAAAGTGGGCTAGCATGTCGTTGGCATGGCCGAGGCTGAGCCAAATGCGACGCCTGGCTGGCATGTCCAGGCGGCACTAAACAATTGACGCATAATTACTATGGAAGTGGAGCGCGTTCGTTGCCTAAGTCTTTCGTTTTTATTGCCGCGCTTCATAAAGCTGCAGGGCTGCTTTCGATGCCCAGCACAAGCACAAGCAATGTGGGTATATAGGAATACAGTTATGCAGTTGCCATGGCAGGGAGCCAGGGTATCTCGAAGTCTTTATAGAGATAGACTTGGCTGCAGTCCAGCCATAGCTGCAGCCGGTCAGCTCGTCAGAGGCTGTCAGGCTCGTCTAGATTCGAGACACACTCACACACTGCTTTGGTTTAGTTTGTGGCTGGAGTGTTAGGCTTTTGGCATAATTCTGATGCTGATGTTGCAGTTGCAGTTGCTGCTGCTGCTGCTGCTGCCCGTTGCTGCCATAGTAATCAAAATCTGATTATACTTTGTACATGTGTGGGGCGACTTAAATGTTGTTGCTGCCCCCCAATCCGAGGCGATAAAGCCTTCATTTGCAGACTGATCAGCAGCGCATTTGCCGCGTAATTTGAATAATTTCGCCAAAGTGCTTCAAACTCGTTCTAATGCCAGCAGCACAAGGCCAGGCATTACCAAAACATTTCAACAGAAATGCCCCCCAATTAAATGTGAGCTGTACAACAAAAGGCAGCAGCAAAAGCAAAAGCAAAAGCAAAAGCAGAACAAACAACAGACAAAGCGAACAATGGAAACAATAAAACCAACAAAAATTAGCCGAAAAAACCAGCCACAGAATTCTGTGTAAAAGTCAAGAGTCAGAACTAAAGAGCTGTGTGATGGGTACAGAAATTATATAAATAAGTATATATATGTATATATGAGAGATCTTCCTTCATATTCAGTTCTCTTTTTTCGTACTAAGAACAAAAATCAGATATAAAATCCAGTCATAAGCTTAAAAATTATTTTGTTAAACATATATGAAAACTTTGGTGAGAAACTTAGCTATAAAGCATATATTAATATGTCATAAATATTAATATCTACACTTTATATATCTAATATATCTATATATTTATACATATATATCTATCTAATTCTATTTCAAATCCAATTTTAGATTGGCTGTCAAGGTTGTGACGCTGCTAAGGCCACCTCGCTCTACATATCTAATAGAAATTATCCACAAAGTAAAAAGCGTAAATAATCATTTACTTATTATTTCTATTTAATATTTCAGGCAATTACTGTGGAGAGCTGGAGCGAAACAAACAGTCCAAAATTAATATATATTTATATATCTACAAATTGCACAAACTGTGACAAATTGCTGTAGCAACCCGTGCTTGCAATTGGCACGCTGCCACAGCTCGATAATGAGAGAAAACAAACGCTTAAGTTTGGCATTAATTAGCTGGCGAGAGCAAGAGAAAGACAGAGAGAGAGAGAGAGAAAGACAAAGAGAGAGTGAAACCCGGCAATGAGAACAGACAGACAATAAAAACTAGGAAATAGAAATTGCAAGGCAATTAAAAAGCGGCAGCTGTTGGAAATGCAATTGCCATTGCGATTGCGATTGCCCACTTGGTAATTCAAGAGGCGGCATCAAGGTGGGCGTAATGCAAGCGGCGCCTAAAACAATTACAAGAGAAACACAAGAATAAGAGCAGGCAGCAGGCACAGCATGTGGAGCTCTCCGCATTCGACTCTTAAGTACTTCCGCGGCTAAACAAATAAAAGCCTAGGCAGACGGAGGCCTAAGTGCCCGATGACACGACAACGACCCATTGATTTATAAAACAGACTAGAACTGGTACTGCAAATGGACACGCCCACATGTTGAGCAGTTAATTGAGCCATGGTAAGTCTCTCCCTCTCTCACTCTGTTTCTTTTTCTCCATCTGCAGTTGGCAGGAAATGTTGTCTGCAGCTCGTGACAATAATTGAAAGCTGCTGCTCAGCCCTTGCTCAGTTGGGCGCGACTGTGAATGTGCGCTTGCCACGCAAGTTTGTCGCCTAAGTCTTTTGATTTGAAGAGACACCCAAGGCTGGCTTTAATTGCAAGCCCAGGCATTTTTATTGAATTTTTACAGCTTGAGTCGTAAGAATCGCATTATTGACTGCGACTATATCAATGCCGACTGATTACGATTTATCTGACACAATTTTTATGGCACGGCTTGGCTTGCCTTAGCTTGGCTTGGCTCGTGGGAATCATGTTGTACCTTAAACTATTTCTGCACACACACACAAACACACACACACACATACTTATATATATACAATCTATATGTACTTATATCTTTAAAAGACTTAACCCACATCTTGCACATGACCAGCGCCGAATGGATTTGTTGGCCTTTTTTTGGCGCTTGTTAGATATGTGTTTGCAACAAGAGGCAATTTGTGAGTGTGTGTGGTGCAACGAAACTAAGCAGATCATCAAATGCCGCTTGACTGGGGCAGCTTCAAGCTTCTTGGAATCGAAATCAAAAAAAAGAAAAAAGGAGAAAAAAGTTGCCATTAGCATTTAACCTGCAACATGACAAATCAAGAAAACGTGCAGCATGCATGCAACATGCTTCAGCTCAGACATTTTGGCCTCGGCCGCAGCCGTAGCCGCAGCCGCAGCCTGAGCTTCGGTTAAAGCATAAATTTCCATTAACAATAAATTTAAAAGAAATTACATTAAAATGAAAATGACCCGGAGCGAAATTCACAAGAAAAGCTGAACAGAGAAAGGTAACAGAAGAAGTTGCAGCGAGCGGTGGCAGGGCGTTTGGGCAGCTGGGCTGCTGCTGGGCTGTTGCAAGAGCAACATCATCAGCACCATCAGCAACATCAACACGGCCCATGGCCAGACCCATCCCCGACTATGTCACTGGCACTGTCTACCAAAATTCCGACTGCCGCCAACTGTGTCTCCCGAGCTCCCGAGCTCCCGAACTCCTGTCTGCTGACTTCCTATCCGGCATCAACAGCCACGACATTTGGATGCACAGTTTTTCAACAATTTGGCAAGCAAATGCGCGCGCACAATCAAATGAATGCACAAATCAATAAGACTGCAAGCTCTAGGAGTTTACCTGACTAGCAGATATCCTGGAATATTTTAGAATACTTAACATCTGCTTGACTTAGCAGAGCTTCCCATGAATCTGCCAAAGTCCTGGAACACGTTGCCCCTATCTGCCACAGTTAAAGCTGATAAATTCTATAGACATTCACTTGATATCCTCTAATACCCTCAAACAAACTCAATATCCATACTAAATATCCATTTTTGTTTTCGTGAATACCAACCAAATGGCTAAAAACCTTAATCAAATTGGCATTTGGCAAATTTTCCTCCATAAAAAGTTCTTAACGTTCAACCTAGTTTAAGCAACAGTTCAGCATCTATATCACAATTACAGGGTATATTGAGAGGAAGAGCATAAGTGGCAAATGCTTTACAAGCCACGCCAATAGTCAAAGCCAACAAATTCAAAATGATTGCCATGCAAATGGCATCGTTTTGCAGCTAAGAAGCCAACCAGTCAGCCAGCCAGACAGAGAGACAGAGATACAGACCCAGAGACAGACAGCTAGGCAGTCGTGAAAGGTGGCAAGACATCATCCAGCATCTCTCAGCACCTAAGCGTTAGTCAGCCACCCGCACCACACCGCACACCGCACCACACGGCACGTTGTCAGGCAATTTTTGTGTCCCAAACACCCCCCGCATCGCAATTGTTTCAATGGCCAAGCCCAACAGGCGCGCTGTGTGGCGACGTTCAACGACATGGACATTGGCGTCGTTGTTGTTGTTGTTGCTGTTTGCCGTCTGCATTGCAAGTGCAATTGCAATTGGCAATTGGCAATTGGCAATTGGCTGGCAAAGATTATGCAATTGTCTGAGTCAGCGAACGGAGTCACGTTTGCATTGGCTGCCAAGCAGAAGGAGCTGCAGGTCTTCTTGCGTGTTTCTCATATATATATATATATATATATATAGTTTCTTTTTGGTCAAAGTGTTATACCTGGCGGCTATGGAAAAACTTAAATTGAATGCACAACGAACGGTAAACATGCATGTAAAGAGCTGCCCCCCCCACACACACACACACACACAAACAGACAGACAGAAAGAGAGACAAAGCTAGTCAAAAGTTGTGCATTAGCAGCAATCCTTGAGTGACTCGCACAGTTATGATGCAGCTGCGGCTGCTGCTGCAGCTGATAGCGTTTTGTTATCGCATTTTGCAAAACAAATTGCAGCAGCAACAAAAGCAACAATCTTGACACACACGACGCACGATTATCATCAATCTTGGCCAAAGCACAGGAAATACTGGTAATTTACTCGACAGAGCGAGCGAGAGAGAGAGAGAGAGAGAAAGGGGCAGTTCCCCCAGTCAACTGTGTTGCAGTCACATGTTGCAGTTGCAAAAAGACTGAACGCTGCCTGCTGTCTGGTTAGCAGCGGGGCCTGAACCTCCGTCTCATTGACGCACCAAATGACCAATTACACTTAACGGCCGGGCATCAAAAATAAATTAGAAAACGTCGCTCCAGGCAGCAGGTCAGCGCCGGCAAGCCTCAGCTCACCCCTCAGGCCAAGTGGGTGTTGTCCACACACACAGCTGTCTTCTTCTTCTTAGTTTTCTCATATGCTAAGCAGTGTCAATGTGTCAATGTTGCCGCGTAAATTCATCAAAGTGGGCGAGTCAATAAACAAACTTGTTTAGCGGCCAGTGCCACAGCAAAAACTGATGGGAGCGACGGTCACTCGTCGTCAGTCGGACGGATGGACGGACGGACGAACATCCAGCGTCAAATTGCAGATGTTGGTTGGTTGTGTTTTTTTTTTTTTATAGCCCGACTCGCAATGTGGCCACAAATGTGATAATTGTTAAGTGCTTAGCTGGCAGCAGTTCGACTCGGTTGCCTCTGGGCCCAGTCAACTGAAAAACTTGACTGCCTACTGTGCTATTATATAGTTGCAGTCACAGTTAGAGTACACGGCGAAACAGTCAGTCAGCTAAAGGGGATAACACTTGAAATTGAAGTCATGCGCTGCACTTAACAGCAAGGGGCAACAATCACAGCAGCAGCTAGGAATAACAGCAATAACAGCTAGACTGTTATAATAACAGCTATATGTTAAGAGATGCTGATGAGGGAACAGTAAGGGAACAGAAGAGGGAACAGTAAGCTTAACAGTCAGAGTAATAGCAACAGTAGAGATAACAGCAGCAGCAACAGGAGCAGCAGTAAGAGCTAAACTAACAGCAACATTATCATATGGTAACAGCAATAGTAACAGAGGCAAAGAGTCCAAGATCAAAGCTATAACAGTCAGATTAACAGCCTCAGAAATTCTCTTATTTACAGCATAATAACAACACAGAATATTACTAAATATGTTAAGGGTTAAAAGCAAGACGAATCAACAAACAAACGAAGATAAAATATATATGTATATATAATATCTAATATGACAAATATCTATTTTTACTCATTAATTAGTTAATCAATTGCTTAAAAAAATAATAACGTACAAGCAAACATAATTTGAAAAGCAATTTATCACAATTTAATGTTTAGTTTAATCAAACACAGACACAGCATGTACATTGGCACAGCATCTCATATTCATCTAGCAATATGATGTGATTTGATGCGATGTGATGTGATGTCACCAAGTGAAGTATCGATGCAGCTGCTATCCTTGAGCTGCTTGGCCAGTTGAGCGCAGCACACGCCTTGGCATTCGCGCACAGACGCGAGCGTGTGCATTGCCTACAGAGTTTGAGCCAAGTAAATACAAAATTGCTGTCAGTTTATCATTTTTTCTAGCCACATTAAAACTTGCTGCCGATTCTGGACTTTTTTTAACAAATATTATCAGCATCTGGTTTTTTCTTGATTTGCTAATTGTTTAGAAATGACGCAATTTGCCGAGGCTCTTTAGAGATTTTAGCCAGAGCCACCAGATTTTATAGTCAAGCCGGAAGTAACCAGCCAAAGCGCATTAAGGCCAAATGAATTGAATTTCAGTTGCTACACATAACCCGAACTTCAAAACTCTTTTGGTCGAGTTGTTCACTCACAGTAGACGCATGATTAATTGCATAGAGGAAGCAGAGAAAGAGAGAGAGATAACAGGAGAGAGAGAGAAAGAACTAGAGAGATTATGAGCAGGCAGCTTAGTCTCGTCTGGCTTCGACTCTGCCTTAGCCACGTCTTGAACATGAGATGCAAAAACGAAGAGAGAGAAAAAACAACGTTGCCTTACGGTAAATTTGCGCTTCCACTTGGCGTGAACATTATGCGCAGCTGGCTAATTAAATTACACAACAGTTTAGACATGAGAGCGCGCGCGCAAAACAAAAAGGCGACCAAAAAGAACTGTAAGCAATATGACTTGGACATAAACTTGAACTTGGTTGCAGCAACAACAACAGCAACAACAGCAACAGGAGCGTCAACAGCTGTAAATGTTGCAGCTAGCGCTCATGTGGCAAATGTGGCATGACTTGCCACAGAGCTAGGGGGCGAGGGCACGACGACAGGCAGTTAGTCAGCTATTTGCATGGCTAATGTGTTCAAACAACAAATGCCGCATACACCCACAATGCGCCGCAACTGCAGTCTATCCCCCTATCCCTCTCTCCCTCTCACACATTCTGGCATTCTTGAGCTTGGCGCTACGCGGTGGCATTTGCTAAATTGTTCGTTTCCGCTGGGTAAACCAAGGTAAAAATAAATATAAAGAAAAAATGAGGCAAAAATATGCGAGCCCAGCTGCTGTGCTGCTGCTGCTGTTGTTGCTTTCCACATGCCACTCACACATCAACAGCAGCAGCTGGGGAGGCTGTGGCGCAGTGGCAACACAATTTACCGCTAAGTGCCTCAACGAAAGCGAGTTGCAGCCAATTGTTGCATTGTTATGTTGTGTGTGTCTACCTCTGTGTGTTTGTACTTTGTTTTTTTTTTTGCTTTATTAAGTAATTTGCGAAAAATGCGTTTACAGTTTTTAGGCTGCCCCGCCTAACTGTAACAGAGGCAAGTAGTTAATCACTAAATCCCCACCATGGCCATAATCATAAAAATTAATTCAATTTGCAACTAAATGCGGCAGCAGGCAGTTAACACAAATTATTAGCCATGGCCAACGAGCTGCGTTCACCTGCCTCAGTCTGCCAAGGCATTCTAATTGCGGTTGCAGTTGCAGTTTGCAGTCTGTTGTTGCCTCTATACCCTAACTGTGGGTGCTACAGCTCTATTTGCACAGCTATTTAAAACAGGTTTACAATCATTTAATACGAATAAGGAACTTTTCTTATAAAATACCCTTTAATGGAGGAGTAGAAGTGTACGCTAGGGTTGTAATGAGTAATGTAATGAGTTCATAGTTCTTAAGAAATCTTATGAAATCTGGAATTCTTAATGATTTCACACATTTAAGCGAAAGTAGCATATGACAGCACCTGACAGCCCAAATATGTCATATAATAGAATAATCTAGAATCAGCATATACTTCTTCAGAAGTGTACTTTCACGATTTCAACTCTATCTATCTATACCCTTATTTACTTCCTTATACTTATAATAATATAGTCATATAACTCACAAATTCAATTCCCATAGTTAGTCACTTAAACTACAGGGTATCTGCTAGTCGCAGTCCACTATAAAAACTCTTATTACTGTCCGACTGCCAGTTTTACCATTTTGGTGTGAAAGTGTTGTGTCTGTAGCGCGTTGCTCTTACCATATTTGCAATTAAATACATTAAACAACTATCAGCAACTAGAAAAACAACAACAACAATCACAGTAACAACAACAACGTCATCTTTGCAATTTAAACACGCCGTATAATTGCATTTCTCCTAATGTAATGGCAGACGATGCTGCCTTTTTATGCTTAATTGGCAATAAAGTTGTTGCCCGCAGCTAAAGAATCAAAAGAGCAAAACAGTGAGAGAAGCAGACACAGCGAGAGGCCAATGGATTATTAACAGAATGAGAAGAGATAAAGAGAGAGTGAGAGGGAGAGATAGTCTTTCGGCACTTGTCGCTAATCATTTATCAAAAAATTGTTATTTTCATGGCAAACATCGGGCTGACACATATCCAACTGGCCGGCCGGCTGCCCGGGGCGATGACACACAAAATACCAAAATTCCGATGCTGTGGGCCAATGTCTATTGGCCATGTAATGCGATACGCTGTCAGCGCTCCAACCGATGCGAACATTAATCAAACGCCGCTTGTAGCCAGCTGTTAGGGTACTAGGAAACTGAACTTTGAACTGCGACCCAATTGCTAATTACGAGCACGCAAAGCGGGGTGGAGGGGCGCTGACTAATCAAGGCAGCTGAAAGGGGGGAGGCGCTTATAGATGAAGCTATTGATGCACTTTTGTGGTATTTGTGGCTTTTTTTTCCTTACTAAACTGAAGCGCCGCAGCTGAAAGGTGTGCAGAGCCAAACACTTTTGTGGTGCACCATGTGTGCGTGTGTGTGCGCGTGTGTGTGTGTGCGCACAATATGGGACAGGCAGAAAAAAAAAAGTGTACATAAGCCACCGCATGACCAAGTGACCGATGCCGAAGGCATAAAATTTATTGCATACGTGTATGCAACTCCTTTTGTTGCAGCGCTGTTGCGCGCGGCTGCAATATTTTATTTTGGTCATTTGCGATTTGCGTTGAATTAGCAGCAAGCAACACACACAGAGAGAGACAGACAGATAGAGAGAGAGAGAGAGAGGGAGATACAACTCGATGACCAAATCGGGCTGTGGGCGTTCGTCTGCCGCTGCAGCTAATGCCCAAATGTGGCGAGCGTCTAGCGTCTGGCCTAGCCTTTTAGCCTGTGGGCCACAGCCAAGACTGGACCATGGCCAAGACTACGCTTGCTGGCCCACACCTGCAATTGACATTATTATTTGGCCAGTCGTCGTCGTCGTCGTCGCCGTGTTTTTTTGCGTGCGCGTTGAGTGTGCGACAAGAGAGTGCATCATGATTTATAATTGTCCAACTGGGTCTCTGGGTAGACATTCCATGGCACGCATCTTGATATCCGCGTAGTTTATGGCCCGGGTCAGGCCGGATGGCCATCTACCGCGCTTGTACAACAAACTTGTTGAAACAGCATTTGTCTCGCGTTTGCCTTAGCTCCGCGCCGACGTCGCTGGCTATTCGTTATTATCTGTTTGGCCTGAACGCTTGGCCAGCCATCTGTTGGCCACGTTAATAACCGTTTTGGCCATGCCACGCCATGGCGATGGCGCGGCGCTGCAGCATTGTTAACAGCATTTCTTTTTGGTGCGCTGCGCTTTTAATTGCCATCTGGGCGACATTTTAATTGAAATTCTACAGAAATTGCAGTCGAAACCTAATAACACTCAGCCAGAGCAGCAACAACAACAAGAGATGTTATATGAGTCAGAAATAGGAATGTTTTAAGTATCTTTTGATAGTTGCTTTTATGTGCATAAAATGATCTTCTAAATTTATATCTTAAGATATTTAAGAGTCGCGAAATATGTTACTAAATCATTTCGTGCAATAAACTTCTAGTGCTGTTGGTTTAATGGATAATACAGATACATACATATATAGAAACGTATCTACATACATCAAGCATAGGTGCTTAGAGAATCGTGTAGAAGAGCATTGTTGCTCGCAGCAGTGACTCTTAACTAAAGGACTAAGTAAGAGTGTTCTCGTTGAGAGTGCTCGATTAAAAGATACCCCGAACCTCACTCGAACTGCTGCATTAAGTCAGCTCGTCCTCCCATTCCACAATGTTTATACTCTAACAGATCAGAGACGCCCTCTGCTAATATTTCGACAGAGTTCGTTTGCTTTAAACAACATTTCTTACTCACAGCATCAACTCATATGCTTTAAGTTCACCTTAAAATTGCAATAAAAACAATCATCATATTCCCACATAATCAAATCTATTATGTGTTAATCTAAGACTTTCTAAATTCAATTATTTTATGAGCCATATTAGGTACAAATGTTTTGTGGTTTAGTGTAAATGAAACAATAGATAAACCGCAGGGCGCATTAGGCACACACATTCCCACACACACACATACACTCACACAATTCACAAAACGAGCCACCCAGGCAATCCAATTCAATCTAATCTTAATGCCAGCAATGCAAATCCAAATCCAAATCAAAATCTAACCGAAGCAATTCTCTGGCGGCCATTGAGCATTGCCCTTGACTCGAGGGAGACTTGAGAGAAAAGCGAAACCAAAAATGATTTGCTTCCTGGTTTTAGGGATCTCTGGCGCAGAGCAAATTGCAACTGGCTTGATTTTGACCGGCAGGCAAGTGACTAGCGCAGCAGCATCAGTTGCAGCTTCAGTTGCAGTCGCTGCTCCTCGCTCTTGTTTAATTTAGTCTGGCATTCCGTTTCGATATGCATCTTGGGCATTTCTTTTCAATTACGGGCGTTCGCTACTCCTTTATTTTTTGCATTTTCTCTGCTGCCTCCTTTGCGGTTTGGCCATGTAATTTGGCCATCAAACGCATGCATGTTTTGATAAGCAGCCAGCGGCGCGGCTAGCGAGTTGGCATATCAAAAGACTTAAGACACGAACTGGACTGGACTGGAGAGTTCTGCCTGCCACTTGTCCGTTTAGCCATCATATTTCATACAGTTTTATGAGGCCGCGCAGCAGTTGGGTGTTTCACTTTACAGTTGGCATTCAATAAATTAATTAGTGAACATTTTTGTCACTGATTTTATCGTTCGAGTTTCATCAAGCAGCCAGCCAAGTGGCCAACTGAGCCAACTGAGCGATAAGATCGAGCACACATCGCCACTAAAGTATGTATACAATTATCTATGTCTAGCCAGCTGTTGCTGATGTGCTCGCAATTTCTTACACCTGTCTGTGTCGGTGTGTCTGTGTGTGTGTTAATTAAAGAGGCCACAGGCCGACAAAAAAAAACCCAAATAATAGACATGAAATAAAAAAACATATGACATTAAGTGTTTATGTGCTGCCTGCTGCTGCTGTTGCCCTTCCTCTTTCTGTTATTATTGTCATTAAAAGCTCTTACAATAATAATGAGCACATTTTTATGGCCAACATCCCCAGATAGAGCAGTTGTTTGCTTTGCTTTCGGTTCTTCTTCGCCTAGCTCTATTGTCTGTGTCTGTTCTATCTTCTAAAGAATATGTATATATACTTGACTTGAGCTTGGCTTAAGTCGAACTTCAGCTGGAGAGCTCTTAGCTTAAATGCTACTCCACTCGAGCGCCAGCCAAAGTCTTTTGCTATTTGCTCAGTTGCACTTATAGGGTATATCATAGTCGTTGCCCATCTTTGAGTAGTTATACGTTTATTCCGTCTGTCTGTCTTTTTGTTTTTTTTTGCAGTGTCATTGACTTTGGGCCGCCAACGCCTGTGCGTGTGTAAATTGCGGCAGGCAAAGCGCCACAGCTCGCATGCGAAGACGACAACCCGACAAAAGCACAAACAACTCCAACAACAACACGCAGACGTGGCATAGTCAACACTCAAACATGGTCAGTATAATGCCTCTCTTTTTGGCTGTGTTCAACTACATTCTAATGAATTTTAATATTATGCCAAACTCTGTTTGTTGCCCAAGTCTTTTTGCAAGTTCGTTGCCTAAGTCTTTTGTCTTGTGCTGCCCGTGCTGAATGGCTGGCAATCAATGTAATGCGCTCGCTCCACAGAATGTCAGCCGAGCCATCATCAATCTCAACAGCCAAACTGCATGTGTAACGAAAGAACAAGCTGACGAAGAAGAAGAAGAAGCAGATGAAGAGGCGGAACAAGCAGACAGCAACAACAAACAAACAAACGCTGCACCGACAACAAATAAATATGATTAATTTGCCACATGCAGTTAGACATGCAATTTATCATGATGCGGCCGGCAAAATGCAAAAGTCTGTAAATGTTTTACCCATCTCCTGCCCTCTCTCTCTCTTGCTCTCTCTCTCTCTCTCTGTCGTATGCGTATATCTGCATCTCCCGTTGCGGGTCAGTGCGTCTAATAGATTAAATAAATTTCGCATAAATTATGCAATTGTGGCGAGCAATATTTTTCAAGCCAGCTGCCGCTGCGGGCGCTTAAAACTTACGCACCCGCCTCTATCTCTCTCGCTCTCACTCTGTTGTGGCTTATTAATTTGCATGGGGCGCTGATCCTGTTCTAGCACCGCAGCGCCGTTAGTTTTTCTACGGCGCTGCGCTTCAAAGTCTCAACGCGATGCGGCTCTACGCACTGTTTGGTAATTAAAAACCCAACGAGCCACTTGGCCAGTTCGACACCTGGACAACCGGACAGCTGGACACCTGGACACCTGGACTACCTATTGGACAACGTGGAGTGGTGTCTAACGGTAAGCGGCAGCAGTTGCTTGGCTAGCTGGCTAGCTGGCGGCCTGCCAAGCCAACTCAAGCAAACGCGTAGGTTGCATTCAGGATTAGCTTCAGGTTTGCTTCTTGTTCTTCTTCTTCTACTTCTTTTTTTGCTGCTCATGAAATTTACATAATATTTGCTCTACATTCCACACTCACATACACACACACACAACTATATCACCTGTCGTTGGCATTCACACGCAGCAGCGAAAAAAAATTACTTAGCTTAGCCAAGTTTATGGCCAGCGGCGACACTTATCAGGCCACAGACCTCATAAATATGCGCGCTGAGCCCTTGCAATGGCAATGGCAACGGTTGACAATTTGCTGCCACATTTGCAGCTATAAACAACAAGAAAAGTGTTACAAAGAGTATGCTAGACCAGCTGAGATACCCTGTAGTTAAAGTTACCTAGTTAGCTGAAGTATATATGAAAATGGAAGCGAAAGACAGAATAATAATTGATATATTAATTCCATAATTAATTATATGTTGAGAGCAATTTGATTGGCTTAAGAAGCCGACTAGAGGCTTTCATTCCGAACGTCTCAGACCTCGCTGGCAATGTATTTTATGGAAATATTAATAGCAGTTCATTAACAACAATCCTTAGCAGACGATTTGTTTAGTTGGTTCTGTCAATCCCAGCTCGAATCCCTGATTAGTGTATGAAGCTTGAGTGTTGTCTAAGTGGAAAGCCTTGGTTAAGCTGTGTGTTGATAGTTTGTAACTATGATAATGTCAATAAAAATAATAATAAACTATTTGGAGACACCCCAGCTAGCAAATCTGAGTAACTGGAGTCTCAAGTCTTCATAAGGATTAACCACATTTGATGACTGCAAATGTTGGCTAAAACTTAAAATTTAGCGCCTGTCTTATGAGAGAATATGCTGAACTTACAATATTCTCAAGAGAACAAAGGCGCGATAATAAGTAGATTCTTATAATGTACTCCAGCAGGAACTCATCCCTAACAGAAACAAGAGTAAATCTTAATTCCATCAAAAACTCTTTCCAAATACCAAAAACAATTCCATTTAAAATATTTAAAATTTCTATAATTTCTATTACATTTACAATCTCCCAAGATCTTAAGCATAAGCCTAACAAGACAACTAACTAAGAAGAAAAAAAAAACAAATTTGTACTGAAATATTTACTGCCTAACAATAAAACGTAAACAATTCAAATAGTTTCCCAGGGGTTAAACAAAAAGTTGGCTAACTTTTAAGACCTATGCCTAATGCGCATGGCGAATGCATGTGCAGTTATATCATATGAAGTCGATTTAAGAGCTTGCTAGCACAACTAAACAACATTTGCTGTTACACATTTCCATGTTGCAGTTGCAGTTGGAGTATATGTTGCTGCTGTTGCTGTTGCTGCGGCTGTTGCTGTTGCGGCTGTTGCTGTTGCGGCTGCCTAATACAATTAGTCTTGTGTAATACGCATGGCTTTTGCTTTTGCTCGGAGGAGTGCCAAACCCGTTAAGTGTTGCGACTGTTGCTTTATACAGTTAGGAGTTGGTCTCTTGGCCAGGTTCATGCTACGCAATTCGCGACACACACACACACACTCACATACACATATACACTCGCACACACTCTCGAAATGCCTTGGGAGCGCGAATTGATTGTGGGGATTGGTGGTTAGCTTGGCTAACTTGGCTAGTGGCGAGCTGAAAGCCTTTTAGGCTTTCATTTCGGCCGCGTCGCTCCGCCTGCCAGGCAGTATGTCAGATTTTGTGTTTTGGCCAAAATGGTCAGCGCAGCTAACGGTAAACCAACCGCAAAGCTGGCCAAAAATCGAATATAACAAACATTTTTTATATGTATTTTTTTATTGTGTTCTCCTATTGCTGTTAGCTGAATGGCTGGCTGGCTAACTGTCTGGCTGGTTGGCTAATTAAAGCTTCGTGAGCAAGTGAGTTGTCCTTGTTGAGCCTGAAAAGGCAGCTTCAGCTGCGATATACATCCAATCGGATTGTAATTCAATAAAATGCCGGCGCACAAAGATGGCTTACACTTGATGACAAAATGCCTGAGCAGCAATGAGCCAGGGAGTACGGAGTTGGACTCTCGGCAGACCCTTAAAGCGAGCCGACGCCTTTCGATTTGCTCGTTTTTCTTATCGCTGCCTTTTAATCAGCCAAATGCCGCACAGACTCTGGCTCAGGCTCAGGCTCAGGCTGTGGCACACCACAGCCAGTTCAGCATCTCTGCTCAGCCTATGATGTTCTTTTTCCAGCTAACTCACAAGCGGGCAACATGCGGCAATTGCAACGCATTGTTTTGCTAAGCCCAACGGCGACCTTAACCCATTGACACGCTTGTGGTTGGTGAGCGAACAAAAAGGATTAAGTTGATGGACAACTAGAAGAAGCGGGGCTATAACAAAACTGTAAATATGAATTTGAACAGAGTTTCCTATGTGACAATAGCTATGCAAGATAATTAGCTTATTAAATAATCAAGTTAACATTGTATAGTCAACAGAAACTTAGCAGAACAGGCTGCCACATTCTAGCACACAGTTTTGGCTTAATATACGTTTCTAACAGCAACTTCACATTACAGTGAACTGTTAATTGATGTGCTCTGCTAATACTCAATACACTCAAGCCTAAGTCCGTCACACTCTAATAGATACTTAATATAACATAAACTTGCTAGCTCATAAACTTTTTCAAATTCTAATAGAAATTATACATAAAAGATTCATAACAACTTAACAGCACAATGAGCTATTAAGCAACAGCCATTTAATGTGCTTAAGACACAAAAGCTGCCAATTAGCTTAACATAAGTCTCGATCTACATATAAATATATGTTACGTCAAATGGAAAGGTCGCTAAACTAACAACAATAAAATAAAAACCTTTAGAGTTGAAGGCAGAAGCAACACAATACATATGAATATAACATAAAGCTGTTAATTAACAGTCATTTGAGTTTTCATAAACCTAAGAATCCTACTGTAAGTCTTAACATAAGTTCAGCAAAACTAATTTCAAGCTAACACATCAGCTTCCTATATATCAACAACTAACAGCAGGCTAACATAATGTTAGCTAACTTTTAACAGCACAGCTTGAACTACAAAAACTAGCATCGAAATGAACTCAAAAATTATTTATGTTTTATTATTTTAAATGTTGTTGGGGGTCAGCAGCGGATCAATGGCAACAATGGGTTAAGAGTTCAGAGGCTGGCGGGGCTGGACAACAACAGGAGGCCAGTCGGTACGGTAGACACGAGTCTGTGCTCGCCAGTTGCCCCAATCGCAGCTCGATTTTATTAGCTTAGCAAAAGGCTTTGATTGTTGTTCATGTTGTTGTTGTTGTTGTTGTTCCGGCTGCTGCGCTTGTCTAGACGGGCAATTTTTCACACACATACACAGACACACACACACACACACACCACAGAGAGGCACACACATGAGCTGGACTTGCTCTAAAATTGGCATTTTTCACACACATAAGGCAAAAATGTAAAGCGCAGTCCAACCGCCGCATCCAACTCAGAAGGCAGCGGCCGAGTCAAGCGGTTTATTTGCCTTGTGTGGCATCAGCTTCATCATCATCCTGTCTGTGCCGCGCCGTGGCAAGCATACATATATATATATAGGTGTGTATGTGTGTGTGTTTGTAGTATATAGTTGGGGACTGGCCAGCCCGTTGGCATAATGTGGACGGGTTGAGTTGGAACAGCGCGCAATTTCTTTATTATTACGAGCATTTCGTTTGTTGTCCTTTTAGGCAACTCTGTGGCAAGCTCTACTGCCGCTGCTGCTCCTCTAGCTCTGGCCAACTGTCGCTTGTCAAAGCGCACTGATCATTATTGTTGTTGCAGCGCTTTTGTGGCTGGCTAGTTTATGTTGTGCCTGGCTGCTGCTCCCCCTCATACAATGCGATTGTCAATGTTTTGTCTTAATGCCACATAATGCGACTCTCGCTGCTGTTGTTGTTGTTGTTGCTGTTGTTGTTTGTGTCGCATGTTATTTAAATGGACAAAGATTTACAACTGGTCAGCGCATCGATATATTATGCCATGGCAAGTTCGCTGTCTAAGTCATTCGTTTGTTCTTGATTCGTTCTGGCCATAAATTAAATGCTGCACAAACACAGCAAAAGGCGGGATGGAGACGGGAGAGTGGGGAGACAGAGCTAAACAGGGCTCAAGTCTTACTTCAAGGCAAGGTCGACGTCGCGTGCGCTGCTTAGCCAGCAATTAAACGAGTTAATCACAGTTCGATGATTTGTCAGTTGCCTTTGGTCGAAGTCCAAGTCTTTGTGCGCTCAGCTGTGACGCTTGATGAGCAAGAAGCTGCATGCCAATGAGATCATCCAGACAAGTTTTTTTTTTAAAGCAATATGCATAGACGAAATAATTATGGTTAGCTAACAGATTTTCTTGCCTTTAGCTTGGCTTGGCTTAGCAGCTTAGCTTAGATTTCCCTTAACTTTTACTTTTTCTTAGAGTTTCGCTTTGGCACTGATTTGTTTCTTAGTTTCTTTGTGACACGCCCCATGCTGGCAGCCCCGTAATTTAGCTTTCAGCTTTTGCTGCTGCTGCCGCTGCTGTTGCTTTCTGTCTGCCACAGATGCTACAAGCCAGTCAGCCAGTCAGCCACACAGCTGCCACGCCGGCTATGAAGTTGCTTCACTCGTAAATTATGTCTGCCTTATAATATATATACTATACTCTACTATATATATGTATACCTTTATATATATATTTGTTATCTGTTTCTGTATCTGCTTTGCTGTTTGGACACATTAGGCTGCATTTTGTTTTTAGCCAACTCAATTGGGACCTGTTTCGCCTACACGTTCTCGACTGTCGCGCGTTGTTTTTTTTTCCATTTTTTTTTATCGCTTCATTTTCTGCACTTGAGTCTCGCGTTTAAAAATAAAGCTGCTTGGCTTTTTTCATTTTTTTTTTATATATATATAATCGTATATGGTCAGGCAGTACTCAGACTTACGCGCACAAAGGCCAATGTCAGGCGAGTGGCTGCTACTACTGCCGCTGCTGCTGCTTCTTCTTCTTCTCTTTTTGCTGTGTTCTTATAATAAGTAAAAATATCGAAGTGTCTGATTGCTTTTTAATAAGCAGCAAGCAGCAGTAGCACGTCTGTTCATACTTATATATATTTATATATATATGTATGTATATAGTATGCGCATGTGGGCGTAAGTCTCTCATTCTTTGGATTTCTCTTTTTGATTCTCTAGAGTGAGACCGCCGAAAGAGATCTGTCTTCGTCTAACAGTCAATCAATCTGTCAATTACTTTATGCCTCTTAGTGATATGATATCTCACTCTTTTTTAAACTTTATATATATCGCTCTTTTTCTTTCTCTCTATCACTATCTCTGTTTGCGTTGAGATAACTCAATATCTCTTTGAGACTTTCGCTTGTTATGGCTCTCCCTCTCTCTCTCTTTCTCTACATGTCTATGTCTCTATGTCTAGGACTCCAAATCTGTTTCTTTATCTCTCTCTCTCATTTCGGTCTGTCTCTCTGTCTCTCTCTCTCTCTCTTTTTATCTCTCTATTCATTTTTTTCTCTCTTTATATCTCTCGCCCTCTATCCCACACTCTGTTTATTTAACACTTTCTCAGCAGTGAAGACAAGTTTTAAAAAAAATATATTAAGCATTTTAATGGTACATTTACTTTGATATTTAATACTTATATAAATACAGTTAAAATCCCAAATTTTTGTTTTTAAAACAAGTTTAAATTGAGTTTAAATCCAGTTTAGTTCGCATTAAAGTTAGATAATTATCACTCAATATATAATTTATTTTAATATATGTATATACATATATATGTATATCTATATAAATAAAGTATCTCTTATACATACTTATACCTATATATAATAAAATTTCAAATTTTTCCAACTTCAGCCATAACTACTAATATGTAAAGTTTTTTTAATATAAATACCCATTTATAGTTTTATTACCAATTATATAAATTTTCCCTTTTATTTTACCTGTGCAATTAACATTTTCTAAAAGCTAACAATAAGTTTTATGAACACTTCAAGTCTAGGGTATTGCATTGCTATTGCTATAGCTATTGCTATTCTTCTTCTTCTTCTAACTTTACATATAAAGTATTTAATTTTTTTCCAGTTCATTTTCAGCGTGTCATGTTGCCCTTCCTGTTGTGTTGTTCGCTGTTCGTTGGCTGTTGGCTGTTGTCTGCTGTGTGGGTGTTTTTCTTTTTTTTTTTCATTTTTGTTGTTGTTTTCATGTCTTTTGTTTTTGCCGCTTTTGTTGTTTGTGTCTGTGGCTCTGTCTCTGTATGGCAACTTGCAAGTTAATGACTAATGTGTGAGGCTTTGTTTTTGTGGCTGTGCATAAGTTTATGAGCGCGTCGCCTTGTGGGTGGGGTGTTTGGGCTGTGCTTATAAGGCAGGTAAGGCAGGCAGACAAACACACAGAGTGTGAATCATGGTAGGGCCCACACTGAAGCTACACTTTATTAGCCAAGTTCGTTGTCAGAGTCATTTGTTTCGCTTTGAACTTTTTCTATTTTTTCTATTTTGCAGCAACAAAAGCTGCCCTGGTAAACCGTTAAGCGCTAACACCATACACTCACACACACACACATATGCACCCACTCCTATTGAAGATCGAGCGAGCGCACTTCAAGCGAAAACGAGGTCAGTTTTGCGGCGAAATAACCATTTTCGTATTTCATTGCCCACAAAATGACATCATGCGCATGTGTGAGTGTATGAGTGTGTGTGTGTGTGAGAGTCAAAGCTCAATTGCAGTTGTGTGTATGGACAAAACAAAAAGCTCTTTTATTTTGCACTTAACAAATCAGGCTTAAAATATATCATTTTTTGCTTTGCTCTTTTACTTACCCTTCGCATGCGCTAATCCACAATAAACGAAAGCTGCCAGGCATAAGGCATGCCACAGTTGTTGCGTTGCAAGCATTTTCGCCACCACCGAAATATTTGTAATTTATATTTGATTTCGTATCTAATTAGTCGAGACGGAAAGACAAACGGTGTTATTATATATATATTATATTGCACAAAAGAACAGGGCAGAGAAAAACAACGGCACATGCTCCACAAGAGCCAACCGCACATATCATTTGTGTTCTTTAACAGTCAGTCAAACACACATATACACACACCCATACACACACGCATACATAGATTATGAAACAAAGCCGTGGTGCTAAAGAGAATGCCAGTCCAAGTAGCGGCCGAGGCTGCTGGCCAACGGCTAGTGGTAAACGTCGAAAACTCAGCAAATCAACGGCAAATAAACACACAAAAAATACACACAGACACGCACGCATACACTCATACACACTAATACATTCACACAGAGAGACGAAAACTGAGCAACATGAACACACAGCACACGTCAAACGCGTCTTACTTCTCACGACGAAAACACGTCCAGGCCGCACGATGGTCGCGAGGTAACTAAATACTCACAGCCAGCCGAGCATCAGTTGAGCTCGACTTCGACGTCGACAGCGACGCTTGCGCGTGACGTCTGCCGTTGGTTTTTTGTTTTTTTTCGCTCGCTTCGCTGAGCTAAAGTTTTTAAGCTGCTGCGCGGGGCGCTCAAAGAGTTTTAATGCGCTCATAACAATAATTAATTGTAATATACAATTAAATAATAGTAACTAGACGTGTTTATGTGCATAATTTAACTGTTTTACAGACAATAACAATTCAATTAAACAAAGCTGAGCTTTTGCATTGCTGAGTGTGGAGAGAGAGAGAGAGAGCGTGCGTTTGAGTGCAAGCTCACGGCAGCCATGCTGGCAGGATCGCTCTCTTAGCAACAAACACACACACACACACACACGCACGCTCAACGTTTTTGCTGATAAAAATCAGCCGGCTGCCAATGAGAAAATGAGAAATTGTGGGAGCGCAGTTTTGTTTGATTTTTTTTCCAAGCAATTACATAATGTGGCCTTTGTTATTGTTGTATGTAGTCAAAGCAAATATTTAATTATTGTCGCTATTCTCAGCTGCGCTTATCTATGATGTGTAGACCCTGTTAAGTACCTTCAGCTGGAGTTCACTATACTGCATATGTGCATCTACTTCCGCTTCTCTAAGCAGCCAGAACCGTTCTTTCGGTGGTCATTTGGATCGGGTCTAGTCTACCAGCGCCATTATGCCATGTTATATGCACTCAATTTCACACTTGTTGGCCGCGCGTGCTCCCCCCTCCCCCACCCAAAATGCAGTTTTTATAGCTGGGCCATGAGCGCACACAAACACTCTCTCTCTCTCTCTTTGTCTCTCTCTATCTCCCTCTCTTGTTAGTTTTCCAATGAATGGGCAGTAAAGCAGCTGATGTGCCAAAAGCTTTGCGCCTATCATTAGTCCAGCTGGCCAATGTGCAGTTCTCCCCCCACCCCTTCGCGCTGCCCGGTGGGCGGTTAATAGGCAACGGTAAATGACGTGCAAACAAATGCAGCCAACGATGCGCACTAATTAAATTTGCTTTTTATACCAAAGCGAGCACCAAGCAAAGTGTCTATAAAAAATAACAATTGATTTAACACAAATGCCCAAATTATCGTAAATTAATATTAAGTTTCAATTAAAGTTAGGGATTTCTAATGAGTTGAAGATTATGCAAATTCCTAAAGTAAAACTCAATTATTTACAATCTTTAGACTATTTTAACACAAGTTAGTTAACATAAAATAATCGTATATAAGCCATTTGCATACTCTATTGCATGCATGTGTACGAATTGAGTATATTTTCTGTTTTATACTCACATCTAGATAAATCAACATTTAAATAGCGCGCTCTTCTCAAATCTGTTAACTTTATGTTAAATTTACACTAAGCTGTTCTCAGCAAAAATAATGGTTGTTGTCTTTGCTAATCACATGTTACTACGATCAAACAGAAGCCATTATCTGTACAACAGGTTGTAGTCTGTGCTAAATGCGTGTTATACGCGAGCGCAAATTCAATGTTGCTGCACATAACACCAGATGGCGTCGGTCGAAAAAAATACGTTATTTTCAAAAACTACGTTAATAAAAATATGAGAAAAATGCAAAGTAAAAGAAGCATATCTTTTAAGAGTTAGCTAAGGAAAACAGTAATGTCAAATAATTTAATTGAATTATGTATGATTAGTATTGCATAACTCTTGCAAACATAGCGACCGTTACTATTCTATTATCCATACACGCATACATACACACAGCTCGAAAAGAAAATGCTAAGGCACAGCGAATATGCGCACGAAAGCGAGTGCAAAGCAGAATCTAAAAAAAGTTCGCCAGCACAAAAGCTAACGTCGGAGCGAGCAATTCTAAGAAAACAGACTTTGCACGGCGCCAGTCCGTTTGTCTCGCTCGCACTCGCTGCGCTCAAAGCTGATCGTTGTCCTAACGGGACTCGGCTTTTATACATACATACATATACATGAGCAGGCAGCCGCTACAATTACTATTTACATACATACAGATATGCACATATATTTGTTGAATTATGCTTTAACGCAGTTTTAGGCCGGGATATGTGAAATATGATAATTTTATAATTTAATTAAACATATTGACAAATAGCACGGCCTAAAAATGGCTA
This sequence comes from Drosophila nigricruria, assembly GCA_037075265.1. Lineage (NCBI taxonomy): Eukaryota > Metazoa > Arthropoda > Insecta > Diptera > Drosophilidae > Drosophila > Drosophila nigricruria. The sequence goes on from JBAMCI010000131.1 coordinate 546,258, forward strand.
CACTTAAGCGAGATTTATATTAAATTTAATTATACTTTTTTTTTTTTTTTTATTATTATGGACGGGCTCAACTCTTTTGTAGGCCGGGAGATGTGCAATATGCGAAAATAAATTAAATTTTAACATTTCATATTGTCACAAATACCGTCCTGTAAAAGAAGTTGGAAATTTAGAAATTTTTCCAAGGCGGCAAAATGAAAACAAAAGAAACACAAATTAAAGAATATACATTATATGGAATATATTTGTGTTAAATACTTTATCCTCTTTTTCCGGCCGTGAAAAGTGCAATACTTAAATAAATATAAAGCATTGACACCGATCACAGCCGAAAAACTAGAAAAAGATCGAAATAAAAAAAAAAATTCACTTATTCCACAATTTCCAAAAAGTTCACAGTTGAAAGTTAACTTTGACTTAACAAAAAAAAAAAAAAAATGTCCTTAAAAAAAATATTTTACAACCAAAAACTCAAGAGCGAAACGATGTCAACCGAAAGACTGAATAATTTATAATGAACAACTGCTCAATATTAACAGCGAGTTTTGGCAACTGCACAGCAGCTGTTATCCTGCTGTTAAGACATTAATCGATCTGCCGATTAATGTTTGTGTGCGACAATAATGTATGCCGTTAAAATTCAAAAATGTAAGTGGAATAATCAAAAAAGTATTTAATGGATAATGTAATATAAAATAAATTAATATATTTGTGCAAATATACAACCACAATTAAATTTACTCAATTCTAATATTACTAATTCTTAATAATGCAAAGCTGTTTAGCATGACAATCAATTGATGCCTACAGAGAAATTGTTCTCCATTGATCACAGAATTGCAAGCTAATGTTATTCGATTAGTCCGTTAATTGAAATATTCGATAAGTGTGGAGAGTTTAAAGGAAACCCTATGATTTTAATATAATTAATATTTTATACATATACAAGACTCTAATGCTAATCCATTTCATCATTGCCTATCATCTTTTTTGCTAAATCCATTAGCTTTGGCTCCATTTCCTTGTAATAACTCGTTTGCTGTTGCATCAGGGCGGTAAGTTTGACGCGCTCGAGTTGAATGTTGTGAATGCGTTCGCGATTCTCCCTGCTCTTGGCCAAGGCAAGCTAAAATGATAGATTAACATGTTATTGAAATACAAGCAGAAAATATAATGAATATTAGACTATCAATCATGCCTCTATAGCCTTTTCCTGTGAGTTGACCTGCTTCTGTAAAAATCTTATGCTGGAATCCATGAGACGCATGCGAACTGGTCTCGTCCGCTCCTCGGGCGTCAGCTGATGCACCTGCCTGCAATGTACATTTACTCAATATTATATTTAGTATAAGCATATCAAAGAGCTGCTCACCAATTAGTACCCTTAAAGGGCTCAAACTTTTCTTTGAGCACCTCAAGAGTTATTAGCTTTTTGCCCACATCATTTGAGACAAAGAAATTCTCGTTGATCTTGGGCAGCAGCTGGCTCATTCGCATGCGCACGCGCTCGATTAAAGTGTTCATGTTGAGTATAGTATTCTCCTGCTCCAATAGAATGGCGGCAAACGGCTCCAGGCAATTGGGTCTGCAGTTGACATAAATAAATTAATAATTAACAATTCAAAAGTTAACGAAAAACTTACTTCATGTCTGCAAACATGTCCATTAGTGCTTTATCGTATTCTGCTTGCACTTTGGTTGCAATTGGACTGTGCCTTTGGAAAGCTTCCTCAATATTTGGTTCAGACATAGATTTTTGAATCGGTTGCGACATTTTTTTTTTGTTTTTTGACAAATTAAGAAAATTTTAATAATAACAAATTTGACGCGGCTTCAACTTGGCTGGACAATGTGACCACAGCTATGAACAGCTGCTGAGCAGGGTTGCTATCGTTGCCTATCGATAGACCAGCACATAATAACTATTAGTTTATCGTTCGTGTGACATATCTAATAAAGTTTACAAGTTTGTTTTTGCTTACTTACAAATTGCAATTGCATAAAAAGCCGTCAAAATGGGTAAACGACAGCATCAGAAGGATAAAATGTAAGATTTACAGCTGCAGCTTAAACTCTCGCATAACTGAACGATATTGTTTTCGCACAGGTATCTCACGTACACCGAGTGGAGCGAGTTCTATGGCGGCAAAAAGGTGGAATCCTTGGAAAATGAGCATATTAAATTTAAACGTTTGCCATTTCAAAATTGCTGCATAACCATGGCACCATTCGAAATGCCTTACAGCGATCTTAATGGCAATGTCTTTGAATATGAGGCCATACTAACTTTTCTGAAGGCATTCAAAGTGAATCCCATAACTGGCCAGAAAATGGATTCCAAATCCTTGCTGAAGCTCAACTTTCATAAGAATGCGAACGATGAGTACCATTGTCCAGCTCTGTTCAAGCCCTTTAGTAAAAACTCACACATTGTGGCTGTGGGCACAACGGGCAACGTTTACTGTTGGGAGGCAATCGATCAGCTCAACATCAAGACCAAGAACTGGAAGGATCTGATTGATGATACACCATTCCTGCGCAAGGATATAATAACCATACAAGATCCGCAGCATTTGGAAAAGTTCGACATATCCAAGTTCTATCACATCAAGAAAAACCTGCGTGTTCTATCAGCAGAGGAGCAGCTGGAACGCAAAGATCCTCAGGGACGCATCAAGACCATGAATTTGGAAACGAAAGAGACGCTGGCACAGCTGCAGAAGGATTACCAGCCAGCAGAGGAGGCGCCTACCAGCTCGAAGCGCACAGCAGACAAATTCAATGCGGCTCACTATTCGACGGGCGCCGTTGCAGCCAGCTTTACGTCCACGGCCATGGTGCCCGTGTCCCAGATCGAGGCAGCCATCATAGATGACGATCTGGTCAAGTACGAGCGGGTCAAGAAGAAGGGCTATGTGCGACTGAACACGAATTTCGGTCCACTCAACCTGGAGCTCTACTGCGATCAGACCCCACGCGCCTGCGACAATTTCATAAAACATTGCGCCGATGGTTATTACAACAACGTGATGTTTCATCGTTCCATCCGGAACTTTATAGTAAGTATTATAGGAATTTACAGCTAACTGATAATAACATATCTTTATCTCTTCTTAGATCCAAGGCGGTGATCCCACAGGCACTGGCTCTGGCGGCAAATCGATTTGGGGTTCGGCGTTCGAGGATGAGTTCAAGCCAAATCTGACGCATACAGGACGCGGAATACTCTCGATGGCCAATTCCGGGCCTAATACAAATGGGTCTCAGTTGTTAGTAAAGCTGCCAAAGTTACAAAAACAATAAAATTCTAATTAATTTTGGCTCTCATTGCAGCTTCATTACTTATCGCTCGTGCAAGCAGCTCGACGGTAAACACACAATCTTTGGCAAACTTGTGGGTGGCCTGGAGACGCTGCAGAAAATGGAGAACATTGAGGTGGACAACAAAGATCGGCCCATCGAGGATATTATCATAGAGAATGCTCAAGTGTTTGTCAATCCATTCGAGGAGGCCGTCGAACAGCTGGCCAAGGAACGTGCCGAAGAGGCCGCCAGCAAGCAGGTGGCAGCCACAAAACTGGAGCAGCAAAAACGGCTCAACGAGCCACTGAAAGTATATCGTCCAGGCGTGGGCAAATATCTGAAACCAACTGTGCCCAAGAAACCGGAGCCCCAAGCGCAATTACCCGCCGCACAGCCGGCGAAAAAGAAGAAACTTGCCAACGGCTTTGGTGACTTTGCCAGCTGGTAGTTTTAGTCGCATAAATATATAATATATATATGTATAAATTTTAATGTTTCAAGTCTTTTCTTTCATTCATTCACTCTCCTCTCGTTCCCGGCTCTGCCAGTTCCTCTTCATCTCCTGCAACTTGTTTTGTCGGCGTTTGCGCTCCGTTGACTTTTTCTGATCGAACGCCTTCTGTTGTGACGCTATTGACTGCTCGCCATTCAGGTGGATATCGAGTTTTTCGAGCAGTATTTTACGGGCTTCGATGCGATTCTTGGAGGCCAAGCGATGCAGATGGCATTTGACGGCTATGCCCGTTGGCAGATGACGCAAAAAGACACAATTGTTGGTTTTGTTGACGGCCTGTCCACCGGGTCCGCTGCCGCGCATCAAATCCTCCTCAATATCCGACTCCTGCAGTGTTGGATAACGTGAATAGTCCAAGTGGCTGCTGGAGGCCAGCCGGCAGAGGTTGCTGGAAAGTGAACCAGCCAAGAAGCGCAACTTGAGCATTACTAGAGTATGCGCCCTTTCTTCAGCAATGTCTCGCCACGCTACGCAAAACATTTCCAATTAACTTTAATTCATTTTTATTGTGATATAACAACTTACCTTAAAATTAAACTCAATTTCTTGAGCACTCGTTAGTTGTCTGTTTTCACGGAACTCGTGTCGCACGCGGCCTAGAAAATAGTTCTTATCCGTTAGCTTCAGGTGATTGCCGTATTTGATAAGATGCTTATAAAGCCGGAGCACCTGCTGACGGCTGGGATTTAACATATTTTTCCAAAACTCAACAAGAACCTGTTGTTCTTAAAAATATGTAAGGAGGTGGTGCTGCCAGACAGTAGGTATAAAAGCGCTGCCACTTAGACATAGGTGGCAAGGAAATCAGCTGTTGGTAACTCAAGTCTCAAACACACACTAACACAAGTGTTGTTATTTAATGAATATCAAATCCAGCGTTGCCATACTGCCGGCTTTTTTATGCCAATTTAATCAGCTGGCACCTGCTATCTGCATTTAATTAACATACACACACGCACATAGCATTTTTTGTTTATTAAACAGCAATATATATGTGGAACAATCGTATTTAGCTATCACCACTAATCAATACATTAACAAATTCTTCTATAAACTAAAAGTCATTGCATTTGGCAATATAATTATACTATTTTTGCTCATTCACAATGACTTGGCTCCTTGTGATTATGTTATCTATGCTAAATTAACACTGTTAATCCATTCACTGCTATCAATATCTTCATCGATTTGAACATTATGCAAGCGACTCAGCTCAAACATTTCCTTAATTTGGTGAGCAATTTCACGATCAACTATTTCGCCACCCATTGTCATGGCCTCATGTATCATCTCCTCCTCGGACTTCAGTTGAGTAAACATCTCGGCGGTCGTGAGCTGAGGCGGGTCGACTAAAAGCTGCAGAAAGGATGATGAAATGCTTAAAGAATATGGCAAAAAGCGTATGTACTCCTGCAGCAAGGCCTCGCGACTGAAAGTAAATATTAAGTTAGTAATTCTTATATAAAATTCGTTATAATCATCTCACTTTAAGAACGCTGGAAGTTGCCCATTCGATTGCTTTCTGTAGCTCTCAAACAGCGCCTCGCAATAGTCATCAAAAATAGTGTCGAAATTCGTATAGCGCACATCTGCCAGCAGAGAGAGAGCCAGAAAGACGGATAGATCTATCATGGGCGAGGACAGACGCATTGTCTGATAGTCAAACATCATAATATCTATAGGTGTTCCACTGCTATCCGTGTCGTACTTGTAGGCCACATTGTTCCGCAGATAGTCGCCGTGGCAGAGCGTGGAGAGCGGCTCACGAGGCGCAACACGTTGACGGCCATAGCCCACAATGCTATGCACCAATTGCTGAAACTTGTCGACAAACTCCTTGTCCACTTCGGGATGGTAAATGCGAGTTGATTTAGCAGCACGTTGCAGTCCAAGTTTGGTCATGAAATCCCACTCGGGACTGATCTTATCATTGGCAAAACGTGATTCCCTAAAGCTGCTCGAGAGCTCTTCGAAACGTTGCGGCTGATTGTGCTTCAGGGCATAGCCAAAGCCATGAAATCTGCCCAGATATTTGACTGCGGATGTGTAAAGAGGTGTAAGAGGAGTTCATTTACACCTGCTAATCTGTGAACTCACCTGCAATGCGCGCATGCTCCAGACTCAGACCAAATCTAGCCTTGGTCACACTCCAGCCATCCGAACCAAAGTCACCCAGAATGATCAGAGCCGACTCCGCTTTGATCTCGCTGTAATAATACGTGGGCGCAGCGAAATTGTTATCGTTCAGTTTCTGTATAATGGGCAGTATATCTGTATAGAAGCTTATTTCGTTGTGAAATAAATTCTCAAATTGAGCTTCGTTGTAAGTTTCAGCTGGGATCTCAGGCGTTTTCTGTGCGAGAGAGAGAGAGAGAGAGAGAGGAAGAACAAGTGAGAGAGTGAGAGTCAATTTAAGCACAGCTTTGTTGATAGAATCTGCTGTGTGAGCTACAAATTGCTTTATATAATATAGTTTATAATTTTTATATATATTTATAGTTAAGTATAGTTTATGATGTATATAGTATAGTCAATAATGTATCTAAGTTAAGTATATACTGTTTAGTATAGTAAAGAATATCATGTTTATATTATAAATTATAGCTTATGTATCCATAGAAGAGTATCATATGTCATGTATGTATATACACATATATAGTTACATATATAGTTTTAAGTATATAGTATATAGTTTAACACACCTTAACAACAAATTTCCGCTGATGCCGCTCGCCGGCGTATTCGAAATTAATTGTCGCTCGATAGCATTGAGTCAACATGAAGGCCTCATCCGTACCGATTACAGCGATGGTAATATCCCCAACCTTGAAGCTCGCCAGCTGTGCTTCGCTGTAATTTTCGACCAGACGTCCACTTTTAAGAATCTCTGGCAAAATCGTACTGGTCAGCCAGTCGATTTCTTTATCAACGTTCAAAGCCATTATCTAAGCGTTTGCCGAGAACCATTCAGCTTCGTGAATAACAAGCAACTAAACAGTTGGACGGCGTCGTAGCCAAGTTTTAAGCGACAAGCGACGATCGTGTATACAAATCTATATATATATAAATATATATGCATACATACATATATATATTATATAGGTGTGTGTAGGTAGATACGCATTTGATTTGTCTAGCATTATTTGTTTGTTTTCGTTTGCGAATTTATCGTTATGCGAGTTCTCTTATAATATACCCCCAACTATACGTGATAAGATAATACGTTTACTATAAATGCATAAGTGAAAAGCTGTGCGTAAAGCTTTAATATTATTTTCTGAAATTCAATCAGTTTCGTACAGCTCGGTTGGGTTGTTCAAAAATTGCTCAGCCTCTTGAGACCATTCGGATGTATTAATATTTTCATCTATTTGCACCTTGTGCAAAAGGCTTAGTTCGTATAATTCCCTTATTTGATGAGCTATTTCACGATCCACCAACTCGCCGCCTTGCTGCTCAGCTCTTTGCACAATTTCTTGAATCGAGATCTTTGCATCCAAATCCTCTGCTGGCGATGTTGCAAGTGGAGCAACGAGCGACAACAAAAAGTAGCTAGTTATATGTATGGCATAGGGCAAAAACTGAATATATTCCTTGAGTAAATTCGCACGACTGCAAGAAAGAAAATCGATTATTAATAAGCATAGATCAATTTTAAAGCAAATACCTCAAGAACTCCGGCAATGGTTGATCTGAATGTTTGATATAGCTTTCAGACAGCGCCTCGCAGTAATCATCAAATATAATGTCAAAATTCTTATAGCGCACTTCGGCCAGCAGAGAAAGAGCCAGAAAGACGGATAGATCTATCATGGGTGAGCACAGACGCATTGTCTGATAGTCAAACATCATAATATCTATAGGCTTTCCACTGCTGTCCGTGTCGTACTTGTAGGCCACATTATTCCTCAGATAGTCGCCGTGGCAGAGCGTGGAGAGCGGCTCACGAGGCGCCACACGTTGGCGTCCATAGCCTACATAACTGTAAACGAGTAGCTGGAATTTCCTAAGGAATTCCTTATCCACTTGTGGCTGATATAAGGCTATTACTCTTTCAGCTCGCCTAAGACTAATTTTGTGCTTCAATGCCCATTCCGTGCTCTGCGTCTCCTTGGCAAAACGTGCTTCTCGCAGCTTCGCAGTGAGCAGCTGAAAACGGTCCGGCTCCTTGTGCTTCATGGCAAAGCCAAGGCCATGAAATGTGCCCAGGTATTTAACTGTAAATTTAAAAATATATAAATTTATTTATTAATTTAATTTATATTATTTTCTAGACTCACCTGCTAGGCGCGCATGCTCCAGACTCAACCCATATAAGTCTTTGGTCATACTCCAGCCATCGGAGGCAAAATCACTCAGTATTATTAGCGCAGCATCCGCTTTGATCTCGCTGTAATAATATTTGGGTGCAGCAAATTTGCCATTGCTCTGCTCCTGTATAACTGGCAGTATCTCAGTGTAGAAGATAACTTCATTGTTGAAGAGATTATCAAATTGGATCACATCGTATAGCTCGGCCGATAACTTGGGAGTTTTCTGTGTGAATTATTATAAAAGACAATTTAGCTTATCATCACGTAGTGATATCTTATTTAACTTTTATCTTAAGCAGCTGCCTAGAAGGTCAGATAAGATCTTTTTACCTTTACAACTAGCTTCTTCTGCAGCTGCTGCCCTGCGTATTTCAGCTCGATCGTAGCTCTATAGCATAGCGTCAGCATATATGCCTCATCGGTACCAATTACATTGATTTCCACACTCTTCACTTCGAATGTCTTGGCTAGAGATTCGTTGTAGTCATCAACAAGTTTTCCATTACGCAAAATCTTTGGCAAAATGATCTCAGTGAGCCATTGGATCTCATTCTCGACTATTAAAGACATTTTTGGTTCTGGTTAGCTGGGCAGACTTATTGCAACTGAACTAGAATTGGGGATGGTATGTGTATGATATGAGAATATGTATTATATACGCGATATCTGACTTGCTATCTGTCTAGATTATAATGTCATATATATCTAGCTATTGCCCTATCCCTGCTATCTGCATAGATTATAAAGCCATATAAGCCTATTCCCTATTCCTTATTCTCCATTTCGCCTACAACCTTTTTTCGACTCGTATTGCTTCGATTCAAAATTCAAAATTTCAAGGCGAGAAATGCCCAAGAATCCGAAATGGTATATGCTCAAGTTCCGTGCCTCTTTGACCTCGCCCAATGACTATGTCAATCGCAAGATATCGAATGGCAGCCGCGACGGGAAACCGTATTTCAAGCCCTTCGAGAGCTTATTTGATGTGCAGCCCGCGAGTGCAAAGCACTTGCCAAAGTTGGTCAAACGGCTGAAGGCCAAGAAAACCAAACAAAAAGTCGATAAGCCCAACGAAACTCTGATACGAAGCGATCAATTGCAGATCAAGGAACGTCCGGAACTAAAGGAATTCGCTCGGGAGTTACGTTATCGTGAGCTAAAGAATTACTATGCAAATCTGATTGCAGCGGACCGACGCTCGGCCAAGATGGTTCACATCCGCACATGCCCCAACTGCGGTTTACAAAAGCCCAAAATTGACAAGAAGGATATAAGCAAAAATGTCTATTGTTGGGGTCCAGAAACAATATGCCAAAATAGAAATCGGAATATCTAGCTAATATGTCAAGGATGCTGCTCCCACGTGTAGAAATAGTTGGAGCCTTGGCTCTTTTCGATTACTCCTTCACTTGAGAGTGTAGATTGGCATTGCGAGGAAGCTGCTGCTCAAAGTATGCTCTCAATTGGGGGAAGAAACGAAAGAGCATGCATCATAAGGGCATGCCAAAGCAGTTTCGGCTCCTATCATGCTTTCACTTTAGAGTATAGCTCGAGAGAGCATGCCAAGGAAGCTGCTCTCTCCAGTTATACTCTCACCTGAGAGTAAGGAGCTTAAGAGTAGCATTCTCTCAAGTGTTAAGCAGCATCTTTGGTATATAAACCTGGCCAGCTTTGGCCTCCAATCATTCCACCTTTGTTCAATTAAATAAAATCACATGTGCGTGCAATCTCCGAATCTCGTTGCTTTTCTTGTTACTGTCAACTGGGCTCAGTTAGAAACAAAATTCATTGTCGTGAGCAACTCCATCTTTCAACGCTCCTAGTTTAAGAGACAAGACATTCGGCGCCATGATGTATTCAAATCCACCGCAGAGTACGAGGTCAACTCAGACCGAACCGCAGCCAGTCGAACGACCACGATGCGTCCCATTGATGATGGTCGATACGGATGGCAAGAAGAGGTATTGCTATCATGGCGGCAAATGTCGTTGCCAACAGTGCGAAATCATACGGCAAAAGCAGCTGGACGACCTGGATATCAATCTGGATGAATTCATACCGCACAGCCGTCTCCAATTGGCGCCAACGATACGGCAGGCCAAGCAGAAGCAGTACAGCCTAGTGGCCAGATATGCTTCACCGGAAATGGGGCAAATGCTGCTAAAGGATCATCTGCGGATTGTTAAGGAAGTGCCCATATACTATCTGCCCGATAAGTTCTATATGAAGTATGTGTATACCGCTGTGCCCCCACAAGAGAAGTCTACACAAACGGAAATACTGATCGGCGGCTATGGGGTCGATGGTTGTCCGTGCGTAAACAAGAACGTTTGCTGGGACATCTGATGTGCATATGGAAGAAGCCCTGCCCAATGAAGATCGCTTATAATTAAATATAATAATAATAGCAGCTGGGAGAATAAAAAGTTTTGAGATCAGTTTGCTGTCAAGTTTAATTTTGTGGCACTTCGGCTTCGGGTGGGGGTTTGACAGCCAGACAGCTTACAACTTAGTAAACTAAGTGTACATTTTATTTAGATAACTATTTTGTTTCAAAATTTTATAGCTAAATTTTTTCGCTATGATGCGACGGTTGAGGAACACGAAACATCAGCAATTTGCATTCTCCTTGTTGAGCCAGCGGTGGTACAGCGATGACGCGAATGTGATGGGGGCAACGGCTGCCTTGTTCAAAGGCGAACTACGTACGAAGGACGTGAGTGTGCTGCCCCGCTCCAGATATGGAGGGATCACGCATGTCACCCTGCTCTGTGGCGAGACCATAATTGGCAGGCAGGGCGCCAAATATGTTACATCATTGCTGAGCAGTGCCCGGGTGCCGGTCGATGTGCAGCGCATCTTTGTGAACCAGGGTCAAGAGTATTACAATTCGGTGTTGCGCAATCGTGCTGCAATTCATGTAGATATACAGCACGGTTCGCAGGCGAAAAGCCAATCGTTGAAAATATGCAACGACCTGGATTTGCATGTCTTTATGACCAATTTGCGCAGCTTTCCGGGTTTCAATTGTCGGTTTCCGGACGTGGACATTCAGCTGATCGCGCAGAACAACATGGGCAACTATGCCGAATTGGAGTACTCGCCGGTGGAGGGTGTCATCGAAGGCTTGCGCGTCATCAATAGCTACGACATTAAGCGATTTCTGCGCTACGCTTTCCGGGTGGCCATTGCGAAGAAGCGACGAAAGGTGACCATTGTGCACAAGGCATCCGAATGGCCAAAGACCGAGGGCGTCCTACTGGACATCGCATCCCGGTTGGTGAAGAAGGAATTTCCCAACATTGAGACAGAGCCAATGGAGCTGGATCGCTGTGTCGCACGTCTCATACTCGAACCGCAAAACTTCGATGTTGTGCTGACCAGCGATCTCTACGGCACGTTCATGGCCACCATCTGCAGTGCGATCTGCGGAGGCTCCAATCTGTTCTCGTCGATCGAAATTGGCGAGCATCATGCGGTGTTCAAGCCATTGCAGACGAAACTATCGCTGACCAACTATAAGGTGCTCAGTCCGTATGGCATCGTGTCTACTTGTGTCGATCTCATGCACCACTTGGGCCATCATCAGTGCGCGAAGGCGTTGTGGTGCGAAATGTTGCGCACCATGGAAGAGGGCATTAAGACGGGCGATTTCGACGGCAAGGATCGTGGCGAATATGTGATATGCAACATTATGAACAAGTTGCGTTGCAATATGTTTAGCAAAATAGTCAAGGACTAATTAAAGCCATGCCCATATGTACACATAGATAATGATGGTACACACACACACAGTTCATCATATAAGTATATATGACGAAATGCTTTAACGAAATTTATTTCTGTATTCAATTTCGATATACATAAAATTAACAAAATACATTTTTTAAAAAATTATGTGCATGGCAAATCACTCGATTATGATCAAAAGTTCCGTCTCAAATTTTTGCACTTTTCTCTCTGTGTGGGAAAGGCAGGAAGGGAAGGAAATGAAGTGATGACATACATATAGATAAAGACATGTATATATGTGTTGTCACCTGTTTTACCTGCTGATCCTCGGTGCGCAGATTGCTTTGACTCGTCTGCATTTTCCAGTCATCCGTAAAGGTTACCAGGTCCACGACGCACTTGAATGAGACGCTTTTCTTCATCTTGAGCCGATTGTGATTATGATTGTGCAGAACTCGGCCCTTCTTCTTGTTGGGATATTTCATATAGTCGTAGACGATTGGCTGCTCGCTTAGCTCCTTTAGATCCTTTAGCTCCTTTTGATCCTTTTGAGCTTTTAGATCCTTCTGATCCTTTAGTTCCTTCTGATCCTTTAGCTCCTTTGGGCCCTTTGGGTCTTTTAACTCCGTTTGCGATGTTGTCGGCGATTCGGTTTTCTTGATCAGCTCCTTCGCACCGCTAGATACAGAAATATTTTGCTTCACCTGTGTCTTATCGATCACATCCATAATTGCTGCGAATTTTGTCAAAATTTACATAACACGTTTGCTTTAGATGCTCGAACTTTGATATAAAATGCTAAACTAGAACGATAATCTGACTTATAAGAATTTTTTTTATATTTATATATATTTTTTTTAAATAACTAAAAGCAAGTCTCTGAATGAGAGTTAGCAAGTGAATAAATTTGACTAGACTTGCTAAGTGCCTTTAAGATTTTTAAAACAGCAACTTATGGAGTGTTTCTTAGGGTATAAGTTAACTTAGATTTCCCTCCATTCCATTTCCTCCAATTCTCTTTGACTTCAATTTGCAGCGTGAGGGTCACAGTATATGCAAGTCAAGCAAGCTGTACTAAAGCAAGCATTATCAGCTAAGGTAAAGTTGAATAAGGAAAGGAAGAGTTGAAAATGAAGAACTGAAAAAATATCTAAGCTAAGCTACTGTCCAAATATTTGCAGATTTAGGGTAATAAAGCTCTTTGACAACAATGAAGTTTAGGGGTATCAATGTTATCCAAGCAAAGGCTGTTTATCTCTGCTATGATATAGCCCACAATGCTGATGATGATAATAATAATAATGGGCCATTAGATGTTTTGCGTGTGCAATAAACTTTGGTACAATTTCAATAAATTTATGCGTAAGCAGCGCCAGAAGCGAAAACACTGTAAACAACTACATAAATATATAACAGCAAACAGAGAGAGCGATAGAGAGAGAGAGAGACTAAAACAGGAATTCTAATAGAGACCATAGAATAGGGAATATAATTGAAGCTTAAATTGCTGAGAGAGTGAGAGAGTAAGAGAGAAGTAACAACGTGTAGCATATTTGAATACAATGAGCGGAGAGTGGGAAAGAGAGAGAGTGGGAGAGAGAGACCTACTAACAAAATACAGCATATTTACAAGCGCCGAAAAGCAGAACGAAAATAAATAAATTGGTACATGTGTAAGCCCCTAGTCGATACTTTATCATCATGCAAATGGGTTGCTGCTTTAGGGTCCACAATGTTAATAAGCACAATAAATGGCTGAGACACAGCGAAACACAGACAAGCACAAATAACAAATAGTACACAAAACACACACAATGTAAATAGACAAATCCTTGCCTTGGGCTAAGGCTAAGTTATGGCTGCAATATACAATGGGAGAGATTGGTTAGATTTTGGGTAAAAGAAAAGAGAAACTTTTAACATGATTTATATGATTTAAAAGAAGTAAGAAACTAAGCTTCAAACATGCCTTAGATATTTTATATACTTAGATATTTTAATAAATCTTAAATAATTAAATATAAAATATTTAAATATTATATAAAAATATATATAAAATATTTAAATATTATAAAAAATATATATACAAAATATTTTTAAAAAAATTATTTATTTTTATTTATTTAGTATTTATTTAAATATTTTATTTTTAATTCTCTACAATAATAAAAAACATAAATATAAAATATTTCTATATTTATTAAAAAGTCGTAGTATCTAAAATATTTTAGATATTTTAAAAATAAAAAAAAATTTGTCCAACTTTGTTTCGGAATATCTTTAACTTCCTTTGAAAATAAAAATGTTTCGATAAAAATTCCGTTTGTTTTCCATTTCAGCTGCCCACAGCAGAAGACTTCAAAAGAGACTCTCTTGAACCACTGTGCAGTAGTCAAACAACACTCAAACTCCACAATTTACACACGCATATATTTTGCAATTTATTCATATATATTTATACACATATATATCTAAGCCAAAAAAGTACATCAAAATAAAGTAGAGTTCAATATTGAATTTGAAATTCTTAGACATTGCCGACGCCCCAACGTCGCTCGGCCTCTCGGCACTGGCCAGTGCAGTGGACATGGAGTCCAAATGTGAACCTGGGTCATTGTTGCATCAGGACGAGTTCGTTGTTGTTGCCGTTGTTGCTGCTGCTCAGCTTGGCTTTGGCCGTGTTGCACATCATCATGAAGGTGATCAGAGTTAGCTCCAGCATCCGGCAGACACAATAGGCAACCACATCCACCAAATGCTCCACGACGCCCAAATACAAACACATTATTTTTCACCACAAACTCTTTTCTTTGCAATCTCGGGTGGAAAAAGTCGACTGGGACAAATTTCACTTTTATCCGCTTTGATTTACGTTTGGCTTTTTAACGCTTGCAGCGTTGCAACGACAATGTTTATGTTGTCAACTATTCGCCATGCAAACACTTCGACAACATTTTTGTGGTCCTGTTGCTGCTGCTGCTGCTGCTTCTGCTCCACGAAGTCTGCTCGTTTTTCATTTTTCTCTACAAAACAATTGTGCCGAATGGCATCAAGCAGCTAACGAGAATGGAAGGTACATGCGCAGCATCAATGCTCTCTCTCTCTAGCTCTCTATCTCTGTCTCTCTCTTTCCCGCTGCCTCTTGCTCACTCATGCTTTGAGCATTCCACAGGCCACCCACAGTCAAAGTTTTTGGCCTCACTTCCTGTTCTCTAATTTAATGAAGTTGCATTTATAACGACAGAGGCAGCCTTTTGAGTGCCTTGAGTACCATATATGTATATATATATATAGGTCAGATTATTTTCATTTATATACAAAAACAATAATTAATATACCTGTGTGGGAGTGAAATGAGTGCAGTAAATGATAAGGACTTTAAAGCGTTTTCTGATATCTTTTTCTTTTTTGGACTTCTTCTATATGTAATATAAATTGTAATAAAAATATTACACTCATAATTCTTATTTTCTATATATTTTCTGTACATTTTTATCAATATCTTATATACTATTATTTATATGTTATTTGTTCTTTGTGACACACGACTTGCTTTTATCACGATTTCTTCTACATTCGACAGCTTACAAATGGGTTAGAAATATATGGGTAGTCAACTCATATACCCTATGACTTGGGTAGTCTACTCATATACCTTATGACTTGATAATCTAATCTCTTCTCATACAGAACCAATTGTCAATAAATTAGTCTTCAATATTCCAGCTATGATACAAGCTCCACAAATTTCTAAGCTTTCATTTGATGCAAAGCCCTGGAGCTTTAAGCCTAACGCTTAAGCCGAAATTAGTTAGACTCGCACAACAAAATAGTCGCGTGTCGAGCAACAAAAACCTAAAAAATATAGAAGGTATTTCAAAAGGTAATCCAAAGGACATTTACTAAACATTCCAGTCGAGAGCTCGGCTTGGTGCTGGCCATATGGTGTCGGTTGCAGTGCAACTGCAACATATGGTCAGTAGACGGGGAGGCACTAAAGAAATTCAACAGCGAGTTAATTGATGTGCCACAGCCAGTCGACGAGCTCGAGTCCGAGTCGAGTCGGGTCAGACAGTAGCTCATCCTCCCTCTCGCTTGCTCTGCTCTGTGTGTGCCGTTGAGCGTGAAAGTCACAAATTATAGAAAAAGAGATCAGATGCCATGATAGCGGCAATTTGGCAAGCTATGACGCGTGCCAAGGCGAGAGCGGACCAGCAAAGGTCAAAGTAGTAGGCGGGAGAGAGAGAGATAGAAAGAGAGAAGGAGAGAGAGAGAGAGAGAGCGAGCGCACATCTAACCCCCAAATGTTAGCAATGAAAAGAGCGAGAGCGAGAGAGAGAGAGAGAGCCGCCCCTGTTGATGATCCTTGATATGTTAATGATGAAGATCCTTGCTGCCTGGCTGACTGACTGACTGGGCAAGGGCAAGGGGTCATTTGCTTGCCTCAAACTTGGTCAATGCGGCGGTAAAAATATTTATACAACTAGCCCAAAGGGTGGCTTCGCCACTAGCCTGACAGCAGCTCGTGCCACACGCGCGTCTCAGTGCCTGCAGTTGTGGCTCAGCACTCGAGCCGTCCAGTCGAACCCGCGAACCATGAGTCGCTACTACTCATCGGAGGAGGACAACAGCTCCTCGCAGTACCTTGGCAGTCCTAACTATAATCTAACGCAGCCCTTTAACCAGCTCAGCTATCTTACGCCCGATTGGCAGTTCCTCGAGCAACACCAACACCAGCAACAACAGCAGCAACAGCAGCTGACGTCGCTGCCTAACTATGATGATTCCCTTGCCATGCCGCCGAGTGTCGCCTGGAGCGTGGAGAGCGAGCAGCCATTGAAGAAGCGCAAGCTGGAGACACGTCGCTTATCCGATTCCAGTGCCCTGATCCTCAGTCCCACAGTGCAGAAGCGCCGCCGGCAGGCGGCCAATGCACGCGAACGCAAGCGCATGAATGGCTTAAACGAGGCCTTCGATCGACTGCGCGAGGTGGTGCCGGCGCCCTCGATCGACCAGAAGCTATCCAAATTCGAGACACTACAAATGGCTCAGTCGTACATCTTGGCCCTATGCGATCTGTTGGACAACAATGGCGAGGACGTGGATGCCGCTGACTATACGATCTTTGGCGGCAGCGAAAGCAGCTTCGAGCTGGCATCTCCCCATTGATGCTCGATTTATATATATACAATTTAAGATTTAAGGTTTGTGATTTCTCTTCTAACTATTAGCATTATAATAAATGATATTTTACTAAATAAAGAAAAGGTAAAAAGAATCTAAAGATCTGCAGTCGAGTATTTCAATAACGGGGGTTTATATAAGGGATATTTCTATTTGAGCAATGAACAACTTCATACTTCAAAATATATTTCAATTCACTCAAAAGTATAGAAAGATAAAGATCTATAGGCTTAAGTACAGATAATCATACCAAAAACCCAATTTGATTACCTCTTAGATATATAACTCCCTTATAACGTATTCCATAAGTCTTTCTGATGCAGTTTCTAAAAACTATATCAATAAAGTTGTTGAAATACAGAATCAAAAGACTTTTTTCGCTCTCTACTTTTTTAGCTCTATAACAAAATCAATTAGCTGGTCTACGCTTCAATGCTTTCAGCAAATACTCATAAATTAATTACAATTAATAAAGAAAAATACTTCATTGATAGGAAAACAATAAGTTTTGGGCCAAAAACTCCCTGACAGAATGTTTTGCTCATATAGCACTGATGCGTAACGCCCCTAAAGCGTGCTTAACACTAGGGTGTTCCATAGATATCCCTTTCCGTGCACACATACAATAATACCAAACGCAGTTGAGTTTTTAGTTGTTGAATTACATTTTATGGAAGTTTTGGTTGTGGTTGTGAGATGTGTAAAGGAACTGGAGCTATGTTTAGATTAGGCTTCGGTTGGCTTAGTTATTACATTATTCATGTTATTTCGGTCTGGCTGACAATGGTGACGTAAATTTATCCAGCTTTGGCGCTTGGCTACTGTCCACGTTGCAATCTTTCATGCTGAACGAATACTTCGAGGGTCGAAAGCCTTGGGCCGGAGGATGCAACACAATTATATTGCCTTTGGAGGCGTCGTAGTTGAGTCTCAGAAATGGATTACTTCTATAGCGATTGGCTAGATTTGACGTCTTAGCAGCAGAACACTCAGATACGCATTTCTTCGTTGTCCTTTCGCCTGACAAACTCGTGCGTGAGCACACAGTCTTAACATCGACCTTAGGCGGCGGGTTGCATGAAAGGTGACTGCTTAGCATATCAATTGTCTTCTCAGCCAATATGGTTGGCACTTCAAATGAGCATATTATGGACATGCCATCGCATGGCTGAGGCACAACTGTCGTTTCCTGTATATTGTAGCCGGCTTGCTCGCTACCTAGATTGATGCCTTTGCCGCCGTTATATATTTCATAAACATGATTGTTTCGCAGGCCGCTGTGACCCTGGAATTCTAGGTAATGCCGCCGATCAGATAACATGACTTTCATAATTTTTAAACTTACTGTTTAAGTTATCATCCTCCACCACTCGACTATGACGTTTGCTAGATGAACGAGATTTCGTACCCGTCGGTGACATAGATCTTTGTTTAGAATTATCGGTTTTTGTCCCTCCGTTTGCCGATTTCAAACTTTTTTTTTTATATAAAACAGGCGGCTTGCATGAACAGATCTTTCTTCTGGTCGCCTTTGGTGGACTGGGCTTTTGAATTGATTGATTCTCGTTATTTTTCTCATCAGTCCCATTTTTGGACATCACAGCCGCCTTTATAGCTTCTTCGGAACATTGACATGCACTTACTTTTTGTGGATTATTTCTATCATGCAAGGTCATATCAATGTCTGTCTCCACGGCTGCCTCGCACTGACAAACTGTTTTCGCCGTAGACACTGCAGCTGCAGAAGTTTCTTGTGATTCTTCGGCTTTCGGTTGCTGTAGTTCATCGTCGTCTGTTGGACAGTCGCAATCTACCATTCGCTCTACAGGATGTCCGATATCCTCCTGTTGGGCGGTGTATTTCTCTGACATACGATCACTATACCCATTAGTATTGTAGTCATCTCTAATTTGCTCCACTTCGCTCTGGTCATTCCCGTCACATTCACAATCCAGATAATCTTTTTTTTTATTATAGTCCTCGTATGTTTTATCAAAGTCTGTCTCATCACTCTGGTATTTTCCAGATGCATCGTGGTACTGACTATTATTCTCATTTTGTCTGTAACTCTCCTGACTAACCGGACATTCAGGATTACAATCCGTAGCTCGATTCTCGTAGTCCATTTCTTCATTCTGATATTTTCGAGAGTTACAATCCTGGTACCCGTTACTCTCCTGACGAACCGCACATTCAGCATGACAAGCCTTATACTGATTAGCTAAAGATGCCTGTTGATTCTCATAGTCTGTTTCTTCACCCTGGTATTTTCGAGAGTTGCAACCCTGGTACCCGTTACTCTCCTGACGAACCGGACATTCAGCATGAAAAGCCTGATACTGTTGATTTTCATAGCCCTTTTCTTCGGTCTCATATTTCTGATTCGAATTCTCACTTCTGAAATTTTCATGATCCACGGACAGTTTTTCACCTTTAACCTGAAGATATTCATCGTCATAATGACTTATACTGGTTGGTCTATGTTCGAGTTCAGCATTGCGATCATAGTCAGTGTTTTGATATTTTCCAGACAAGCATTCCCTATCGCATGTATTATACTCATCGTCCTCATTACGATATTTGCTTGGTGTATGTGCTGATTCCTTAACTTGATCGTATTTGCCACCGTAGCAACATACATTACTTTTACCTCCCTGATTCTCCTGGCTTTGATATGTCATGTGTTCATGTGTTGGATCTTCAGAACGATTATACTCATTGCTTCGTCTACTAGCGCTTCTTGGACCACTCTGCAATCTCTCTGGCATATCAGGAGTATACTCTGGCATATCTCTATAATTCTCAGTTTTTGGAGCTCTGGCCCGATTATACTCATCGCTTCGTCTACTGGCGCTTCTTGGACCACTCTGCAATCTCTCAGGCATATCAGGATTATACTCCGGCATATCTCTATAATTCTCAGTTATTGGAGCTCTGGTACGATTATACTCATCGCTATGTCTACCGACGTTTCTTGGACCACTCTGCAATCTCTCAGGCATATCAGGATTATACTCTGGCATATCTCTATAATTCTCAGTTGCTGGAGCTCTGGTACGATTATATTCATCGCTTCGTCTACTGACGTTCTTTGGATCAGTCTGCAATCTCTCAGAGACATCAGGATTATACTCTCGCATTTCTCTGTAACCCTCTTGACGTCGTCGACCGATACAACCACACTCCGTGTCTCTTTCATAGTAGTCCTTGTGGGTATTACTGGAATTATAGCTTGCTGAATGTGCATTATAATTTTGATTGTTTCGTGAATTCCTGACTGATTGACATATCGAACATACACACTTTTTTTCACGTGGTCTTTGCAACTGGTTTGGTTCGTATCCCTCACTTCTCGTTCGGTTGTTTTCTGATTTGTGATCAGCCTCGAACTCTGGTTGCCTCCTACTGTCCGACTCACTATTTCTAGATCTTTGCTTAACAAGACTTTGTCTATTACTTCTGGAATTATTTGAAAGTGCATCAAGTTTCCTTTGCTGAGGATCCTCCGGTACCGTTTCCAAAGAATAAGTCTGTTGTTGCTGAACACTATTCCTTAAACTACTTTTTGGAGACTTCGATTGTCTACTAGAATTACTCCCCCTAGGCTTTGTAGCGTCCGCTGACTGACGCTTCGGCGTTGAGGTATTTTCCGCATCACGAGAACGACGTTGCTGGCTTCTTTCTTGCTTAGCTTCAAAGTCGTTTCCATCAGTTTCTTGCATTGGCCTATCATATTGTTGAGCTTGTGGCTGATTTTTAAACGGACAGTTAACCACATTTTCCATATTGGGACTATTCAATCTGCCTCTCTCATTTGTACAGTACATCTTTTTTGGATAATTGTTTAGTGGTCGATTGGACGCGGGTAGTTGCTCCAAGCCAATTACTGATACATTTCTAGATGGGTCGTGTCGACCAGTTTTACATTTGCCAGTTGGGTCACACTCAAGATCTTTCATTCCTGGAATATTTCCGCAATGTTCCTCGTTGCCATTACCACGATCGTCGTCACAGGGTCTATGCTTGTGCGCATGTTGTCTTCCATTTTGATAATCACTACTCTCAGATTGTCTGTCCGCTTCCGCATTTTGCTTTGACCTTCGATTTTGATTGGGCTCTGAAGCGTTGGTTTTATTATAAAAATGCAATCTAGGACAATTACTTTCATTGCAGCTCTTACGAGATGGTATAACGGAGTCATAAGCTTCCGGTTCATTTTCCGCCAATTGATTATTCGGACTTTGCGGAATTTGATTGTTATTTGGATTATAACTACAAGCCGCGTCATATTCATAACCAGCCGAGTTATCATTCAGTGCCGGATAAGTTGAATAATCGATGGGACAATTGACACCAACACATTTATTATGAGATATCCTCTGCTCATCACCCGACTTATGCCGACTCAGATTTCGATAGCTTCTGCCATCGTTTGTAAATCTGAACTGCAACCTATGCACATTAGGTTCACCATATTTTTGAAAGTCTTCGCCATCGTTATATACCTCGGCTGATTGCTTTGACTTGTTTCTATATCGACCCGTGAGCACCTTTTTTTTGACTGGACAAGAGGATCTCGGAAAGGCCGTTTCGGCATACATATTCGTATTCAATGTGGTACTCTGATTGGCATACATTTGCGGTGCATATGATAGAGCCCATTGACCATTATGATTCCGATTATAATATTCGCTGTCGACACTCTGAGTACTGTAAAACCCATAATTATGAGTGTGTCCATTTGAATTCGCTGATCCACTTGGTCTTCTTGTATAGTTCTCATCATCGTCATCATAGTAGGTCGCATGAAGCCAACGATCGCAGCCTGATTGGCAACGTATTGGCAGCTGCATAGCACTCATATCAAGCGGCGGCAAAGGCATTTGCCTGGATTCTAACTCCTGCGATTGTAGCTCAGTATTCGTAATGCTATATTCATTTGATGATGGGATCTGGAAATCAATTTGCTCGCTGTGGATGCTGTTCTCGATGCTGCTCAACAGAATGGCATCCTCAACGATGCAATTGATTTGATCCTGTGTCTCTGACTGAAATACAAATACGAATATATATATGAGAGATGCTCCACATGGGCCAATAGATTGCTTACCTCCGTAGCCTTAACATTAACACTGGGCTCAATCGCCTCTTTGAGAAACTCTAGTTCTTTGAAATAGGATTTCCTCGGCACATGCGAATAGCCGGCCTGCTTGCAACGCTTGATGGCCAACATTTCCGTTGCAAAATAATAACGTAACGATAATATTTGCAATTTAACCTCATCGACGCTGAGGCCGTTATTGAAAAACTCCGAAATACGTTGCCAGGCTCTCTCCTTCATTTCCGAATTCCGAAAGCTAGACGATCTGGGATTCCATAGGCAATCATTGGCTCGATAAAGACGTATCAATTTATGCGTATCACTAGAGCGGCTTTTATGCCTCTGACTTCTGGTGGCCACCATGTTGAACCGAAATTTTGTCAACTAGCCAACCGCTGCTACTGGCAATAATCTACCATAGCATAGTCCCTTCTTAGGCTATGGTAGCTGGTCTATTACGTATTGAACAATTTCAAATTTTGTAGTTTTGTATGCCAAATGTTAAATGTTGTGAACAGGTCAATAAAAAAAAACAAATTAATATTTGTTGAAAGTCAGCAAGCACTTTTGGCAGATAATTCAAATAAGAAACAAGTGTTGGAAAAGTTCAAAAGACCGATAAACGATACTTGGCGCAATACATTAACTGAACGAAATCACTGGAGCAAATAAAAATGCATTTTAATTGGTAGAGTTAATATGTAATTTATTTGGCATATATATACATAACTATATTGTATAAGCAAACATAAGCAAAACACACAAAAAGAGCAAAAATGCTTTACTCATATTTATCGAGCAGTGCCAACGCTTTTCCTGCCAGCAATTTATCGAAAACATATCAACAGACCGCCACAATCTATCGAACATCTATCCAACAAATAGTTTTTTTATTCAACGTGATATTGAAGCTACAAAAAAAAAAAGAAAAAATACAATTTAAGTGGAACAAATTTGAAAAGCACAACGCATGAGAGTGCATTTAACGGGCAGCAAAAACATTCCGGGCCAAACAAACTAGCGAGCTTATTATCAAAAACGGCCCGCTGCAGTTACAGTAATAGCAGTAAAATAACAACAACATTTGCATCCGATTGATTGTGAGATAGTGACTGCTGCTCTGTCTGGTATAACCACAAAAAAAAAATTTTTCTCTGCATTTCGAGCCCCAATTTCGCTGCGAGAACAAGCAAGCAAGCAGGCAAGCAAGTGACGGTAAAACGAAGTCACAATCAGTGCTGGTGACTTCGTCATCCTCGACGTCGTCGTTTCAGTGTTTCATATTTGCTTAATTACATCGATTAATAACACTGAACATCAAAGTTGACGTTGCGACGCATCTGCTGCCAAGTTAAATTAACTTGGCTGGAACACAAAAATCAACTACTACAACAACAACAACAACTAGCAAGTGTGGGTGACGACGGAATTGCATTGAAATGTCTGCGGAACGTGAAATACCCGCTGAGGACAGCATTAAAGTCGTTTGTCGCTTTCGGCCATTGAATGACAGCGAGGAGCGGGCCGGCTCAAAGTTTGTTGTTCGATTTCCAAATAATGCGGAGGAGAATTGCATATCCATAGCGGTAATTCAACAATATTTTATACAAAAAACCCAATTCAATTAAGCCACAAACACACATATAGTTATATACACACATATTTCTGCGTGCCGTTGCGGTTCTGTGGCGGTGACGTCATGCCGAACATTGTCTAACATTAGCGCAGTACATTAGCCTTTCCTTACCGCCACAATTACACACACGCACACATACACAGAAATACCTATGTATGTAGTAGTGTGACTGAGTGAAAGAGCGTAACATTTATATATGTATGTTTGCATGTATAATTGCTGGTCTGCTTATGTATTTTTAACTAATTAGCGCTCCAAATTTTTGTTTTGTGCAATTTTTGTTTCATTTTGTTGCCAAATCATTGTTACCGCAATTGCCACTTAGTGTCCAAAATTGCAGGCGCTCAATTGATTTTTCACGCACAGTGGCAACCTGGTTTATGTATTAGTGTATGTGTGTGTGTGTGTGACAAGTGCCACCCACTAGCATTTTGCCGGGCGAGTTCTGCTTTTATTTTGAATTTGCATTGCCATTTGACTTGATATGGCAATATATATTCATACATATATATTTACATTCCACCTAGACGCCCAACTTCACTTAGCAAACATAAAACTAGGTAGGTACATACGTGTGTCCGTGTGGGTTTGTTTGCATGTGTGTGTGTGTGTGTGTCTTCAGTTAGCTTTGGCCCCAAAACAAAACATCGCCCTCGAATGTTTGCTACTTGCCACCAGCTGCTGCCAGTCGAGTGAGTCATGCCACGCAAGTCGGCAAAAAAAAAAGAAGAAATAAAAAACATGAATATACATGTTTTCGATTTTACTGAATATTATTAATGCCCCAAAAGTTCAGCTGTCTCAAGCTATGGCCGCCATGATAAAGTTAGTTGTACTTGTACATAGAAATGTATATATAAATATATCTATGTGTATGTGTGTGTGTGTGTGCATGCCCTTTGCCAAGCAGCCAGAGTTTATCAGCTATTCAAATCATTTCGTACATTAGAATTTATTTTAATTTGACAGTTCTTAGTCATGACTCGAAAAAGATATTTCACATATATATATATATATATATGTATATTTGTTATATATATATTATACGCATTTGTATTACTTTGCATTTCACGTTAAATATTTGTTTGGACACTGACTAGCTGGCATCGAATTACATGCAAAAATAAAGTTGGATTCATTTAGAATGAATTTAATTAACAGCTGCGAAAAACAGTTTAGCGAAAAGGCTATAAGAAATGAAATGAAATAATAAAATAATTTGTATGAAATTTTTAAAATAATAGTATATAAATATTATTTTAAAACTATTAATAATAATATGAATTATTGAATTATTGAATATTTTGTAAAAATGATTAAAAAATTATAGAATTTATATCTAAATTTTAGATATAATATAATATAAATATATATTTCCTAGCATCATTCCGTATTAGACCTAGACAACATCTGGTTGTAGAGCATTTACAAATCATCTAATTCCAGTTTTCATTTTTTGCTATTATTCATATCTCTACACTCGTCCGTCGTACTGACTGCTCTCTTTTAGCTTTTTCTTTTACACAACTACTACTCGGTTATTCATTAATTTTCAAGTTCCACTCATTTGTTGTGCTTCTGCCTCTTTGCTCATCATATAATTACGATCCGTGATGCGTTGAAAATGATTTGAAAGCAGCTTTTATTTGGGGGAAAGCTAGAAGGGGCTTGGAACTACTACTACTAGCACATGTTGTGGTAGATACAATTTATAAATATACACTATGCTACAAGATTCGTGTGCTTTTCTATTCCTTTTATAGGGTAAGGTGTATCTGTTTGACAAAGTCTTCAAGCCGAATGCATCGCAGGAGAAGGTGTACAATGAGGCGGCCAAATCGATCGTCACGGATGTCCTCGCTGGCTACAATGGAACGATATTTGCCTATGGTCAAACATCCTCCGGCAAGACGCACACAATGGAAGGTGTCATCGGGGATTCGGTGAAACAGGGTATCATTCCACGCATTGTCAACGACATTTTCAATCACATCTACGCAATGGAAGAGAATCTGGAATTTCACATCAAGGTCTCGTACTATGAGATCTACATGGACAAGATTAGAGATTTGCTCGATGTATCTAAGGTGAACTTGAGCGTGCATGAGGATAAAAATCGTGTGCCCTTCGTCAAGGGGGCCACGGAGCGTTTTGTTTCATCGCCCGAGGATGTGTTCGAGGTGATCGAGGAGGGCAAATCCAATCGCCACATTGCCGTGACAAGTAAGTTGACCATCTAAACATAATCTAAAGTCTTCAGTTATATCTAATCTATATTTTAAATATTTTTAGACATGAACGAGCACTCGTCACGTTCGCATTCGGTGTTCCTTATTAATGTAAAGCAGGAGAATCTGGAGAATCAAAAGAAATTGTCCGGCAAGCTGTATTTGGTGGATTTGGCTGGTTCCGAAAAGGTCTCGAAAACAGGCGCCGAGGGCACAGTTCTGGATGAGGCAAAGAACATTAACAAGTCGCTATCGGCGCTGGGCAATGTCATCTCAGCGCTGGCGGATGGCAACAAAACGCACATACCGTATCGTGACTCCAAGCTGACGCGTATCCTGCAGGAGTCGCTCGGTGGCAATGCACGCACAACAATTGTCATCTGCTGCTCGCCGGCTAGCTTTAACGAATCGGAAACGAAGTCAACGCTAGACTTTGGTCGTCGCGCCAAGACAGTGAAGAACGTGGTCTGTGTCAACGAGGAGCTGACCGCCGAGGAGTGGAAGCGTCGCTACGAAAAGGAGAAGGAGAAGAATGGACGGCTCAAGGGCAAGGTGGAGAAGCTGGAACTGGAGCTGGCGCGTTGGCGTGCCGGCGAAACGGTCAAGGCGGAGGAGCAAATCAACATGGAGGATCTCATGGAGGCCAGCACGCCCAATCTCGATGTGGAGGCCGCTGCACAAGCAGCTGGTGCTGCAGCAGCGGCCGCAGCCGCTGCCCAACGCACGGCCATCGCCAATATGTCCTCATCTGTGGCCGCTGATGAGCGTGCCCGTTTGGCCACGGAGTGCGAACGCCTCTATCAGCAGCTGGATGATAAGGATGAGGAAATCAATCAGCAGAGCCAGTACGCTGAGCAGCTGAAGGAGCAGGTCATGGAGCAGGAGGAGCTGATCGCAAATGCGCGACGTGAGTACGAGGCGTTGCAATCGGAGATGGCGCGCATACAGCAGGAGAACGAATCGGCCAAGGAGGAGGTCAAGGAGGTATTGCAGGCATTGGAGGAGCTGGCCGTTAACTATGATCAGAAGTCGCAGGAGATCGACAATAAGAACAAGGATATCGATGCCCTCAACGAGGAACTGCAGCAAAATATAACTCAATACAATTCCACATCAACGGAGCTGCAGCAGCTGAAGGACATGTCCACACACCAAAAGAAACGAATCACCGAAATGCTAACCAATCTGCTGCGCGATCTGGGCGAGGTTGGTCAGGCCATAGCGCCTGGCGATTCCGCAATCGATCTCAAGATGAGTGCTCTAGCTGGCACCGATGCCGCCAAGGTGGAGGAGGACTTCACCATGGCACGTCTGTACATTAGCAAGATGAAAACGGAGGCGAAGAACATTGCGCAGCGCTGCGCCAACATGGAAACCCAGCAGGTCGATTCCAACAAAAAGATCTCCGAGTACGAGAAGGATCTAGGCGAGTATCGCTTGCTCATCTCGCAGCACGAGGCGCGCATGAAGTCGCTGCAGGAGTCGATGCGCGAGGCCGAAAATAAGAAGCGTAATCTCGAGGAGCAGATCGATTCGCTGCGCGAAGAGTGCGCTAAGCTAAAGGCGGCTGAGCACGTGTCCGCCGTCAATGCCGAGGAGAAACAGCGCGCCGAGGAGCTGCGCTCCATGTTCGACTCGCAAATGGATGAGCTGCGCGAGGCACACACTAAACAGGTGTCAGAGCTGCGCGACGAGATCACCGCCAAGCAGCACGAGATGAACGAGATGAAGGATGTGCATCAGAAGCTGTTGCTGGCGCATCAGCAGATGACCGTCGACTACGAGAAGCTCAAGCAGGAGGAGGCAGACAAATCGAACAAATTGCAGGACATTATCTTAACCAACGAGCGTCGCGAACAGGCGCGTAAGGACCTCAAGGGTCTGGAGGACACCGTGGCCAAGGAGCTGCAAACGTTGCACAATCTACGCAAACTCTTCGTACAGGATCTGCAGGTAGGATCATATCCATCTATTTCACATTATACACATTAACTAATTTCTGTAATTGTAATTTTAGCAACGCATTCGCAAGAATGTTGTGAACGAGGAGAGCGAAGAGGATGGCGGCTCATTGGCGCAAAAGCAAAAGATCTCCTTCTTGGAGAACAATCTCGATCAGTTGACCAAGGTGCACAAGCAGCTGGTCAGAGACAACGCCGATCTGCGCTGTGAGCTGCCCAAGCTGGAGAAGCGTTTGCGCACAACAATGGAACGTGTGAAGGCTCTGGAGACGGCGCTGAAGGAAGCCAAGGAGGGTGCAATGCGAGATCGCAAGCGTTATCAGTACGAGGTGGATCGCATCAAGGAGGCGGTGCGACAAAAGCATTTGGGACGACGAGGACCACAGGCACAAATTGCCAAGCCCATCCGGGCTGGCCAGGGTGCGATTGCAATACGCGGCGGCGGTGGCAGCGGTGCTGCCGGTGGTGCCACAATGGCTCAGGTTGGCGCTGTTAACTCCTAACTCCTGACACCCAGATTGCCGCCCAGTTTCCGTAAAGTTTCAGTTTAGCTCCGCTTTAATCTATTATAACCTAACCGTAAAATAATTGCCTTCGCTTAAAGAATGTCGTTTTGCGATCATGTGCAGCGCTTTATATATAAATAAAAGTAATTAAATAAATGAGAGGAAAGTAAACCAGAGGAAATTATTAACTAAATTTTACAACAAGAAGAAAACCCCACAGATATTTAAGGACACATAAATAAGTATAAGCATATTTATAAACTTTTCAAATATAAACTTAAATAAAAGTCGCAGACAATTTATGCTTGAGTGTTTTTTCCAACTCATTTTTTTGTTGTTTTGGTTTTGTTTTCGTTTTCCGTTACAGTTGTGTAATAAAGATATTATAATAATGTTGTAAAATATCATACTTATTGTATATCTATGTTGGTCCTTGATTGGAATTGGCTTTGCAGCCTGGATGGTTACAGGGAATGAAGCTGAAACTTTAGCTGATGGCAGAGAACTCAAAAACCAAGGGTGTATAGCAGATGTAGGATTGGGCCAAGACAGAAGCTAAGGGCACGTAAAGCAATGAGGCTCAGCATCAAAGAAATTGTCAGCAGGGAAAGCGAAATGCTAACGAATGTCCTGAGAGTCGAATAAGGATTCTATACCCGTTCTATATATCTTGTCTAAACTAGAGAGAGAAACTGAAGCGAATAAGAATAGAATACTATTCCATCTAATAAGGAGTTCCATCTATGACTAATCAAATTATATTTCAAAACTATTCTAAATATAAACTAAAGGAAAATTTGTAGACAATTGCTATAGTTCTTATTTCTTTTAGTTCCCTATTACAGTTTTTGTTCAAATTGCTAAATTACAATGTTGCTTTATAGCCAGAGCAGCCAAAGGCTTCAGGCTAACCCCCTGTTTTATATATAATTGCCCCACATAGTGTATTGCAGTAAAGCTTATAAACGCATATTGTAGCCCACGCCATCCGGATTGTGTAGCTCGCCTTCTTTAGGTTCGCAAAGCTGCCATTCGTACCAGACCTTCTCGGCGCTCACGCGGCGCCAGAACTTAATGGAAATTGTTTCGCCTGCCTTGATAGTAAGTGGTTGCTGTAATATAGATTTAAAACTAGATTAAACACAAATCAAATATAACTTAACTGCTCCCACTTACCGTTGGGAAGAACATGGGAAACCAGGAGAACATGCCTTGCGTGTGTGTTAAAGGATTTATGCTTAGGATTATATTTTTATATAGAACAGTATCAAAGTAGCCGCCAATGCCATGCAGCACACAATCCTTTTGAGCTTTGAAGGACAGCTTTTTATGGCGCGTGTTATCAATGCTCGTGGCCCGATTAGGATGCGTAAATTCGAACAATGCTTGCGGCTCATCAATGTGGTAAATGTTCTTGAGCAGCACTACATAGCCACAGTTGAAGGCTGGCACAGTCGGGATCAGTTGGCAGACATTATTATGCAACACAGCAGACATAATGGGATTAATATATGAGGTTGATTTACAGGGTATGCTAACGCCATCCGGCTTGAGTAGTTTCAAGGCGCCATCGAGGCACTCGGGTGACAGCTCGTTATCGCCAAATGAGCCCAGCAGCTCAGAGACAAGTACGTCGGCCAATTCGGGAGGCGAGAAGTCGCGCATGTCCTTGGAGAATATGTGAACGTCTGGAAAACATAAAGTGTTCGTATGTGCACATATAAAGAGTCTTAAATTCATTTGCTACCCTTCTTTGACCACAATGTCTTCACCATGTTGGACAGCGTACGTATTGCACTGGGATTCTTTTCTATAATATAGACGCGCACTTTTCGTTTCGTTATCTCCGCCGCATTGAATACGGCACGTGCTAAAGGACCACGTCCACCGCCCAGAACCATAACAACGGTCTGTGAAAAAAAAATGTATAAATATAAATAAATTTGGTTTATGGCAAAAGTTTTCTTAGCTAACCAGCCTGCGCTTAGCCTCCTCGTCGCTAACGCGATCCAAAAGCACCTGCTGTATGGCCTCCTGGTAAAGCTTGTACTTGACTGGATCCGTTTCGAAGATCTCATAGGTGTAGCTATCTAGATTATCGAACAGCGGCTGCAGCGGTATTTCCAACATGTTCTCATAGCTATAATAGTTATGTATGTATTATGGTGTATAATAAACTGAATAGATCTATATCCTTACTTATTTAAGACGTGCGTATCTCCGTGATCACTGATCAGTTTCTTGATATATTCCGCGTATTGGGATATTGCTTTATCATTGGTATTCGTGGAGATAATGATGTTGGCTCGCACAGATATTAAGTGACCCACAATCGCTTGCCACTCCTTCTGGAGCACATAGTAATTGGAGCGATTGAGCACAAATAAACTGGATGGAATGATAATGGCTTCGATGGGCTCACCTAGCCACCGTCGCACGCACTCACGGCTGGGTCGATCCGAGTCACTCAGCTCCAGCACAACTTTCACCCTGGCATTGTGCTTGACAGCGAAACGTAGCTCGTTCCACCAACTCCAAGGATCCACCTGTTGTGCCTCTTCAATCTCTGCTTCAGTGGCATCTTTGCGATGCTCAAAACTGGCCAATTCGGGATTAGTAATGGGCACATGTATAAACCAATTACCTGAAATATAAAATATATTAATTGTTGGATCCATAATTAACATCACAAGCAAACAAACCTTTCGTCCTTGTCTTAATAATTTCCGCCAAATTGTCATTCTTGGCCCCTTTCAGGCGCACCATTATGCTGCCATTATTTTGCAGGTGCTCCGCCCAAGTGACATCGCGCAGCACCATAGCTTTCGAGTATTCACGTAGCTTTTCATTGGGCGAGTCCACATCCACATCGGATACCTGGAAAATTACCTTCGAGTTCCACTCGAGGGCACTCAGCACAGTTGCCGGATATGTGGGATCCGTTTCGTGTGGATCCTTAGGCAGCATATTAGCGTTAATCGAGGTGGCCACCACATTATAATTATTTACATGCGCTTTTTGTATTAACTTAGGTATGCTGCTAATGCCTTCTTGATGCAGGCAAACGTAGTAATTCATTTTAATCAAAAATAGCGTGCGCCGGCTTTCAGTGTGCACACAATAAACAAATAAATAAAAATTAAAAATATCGATAATAAAATACCATCGATATAAATTCGATTATACCTTTTCAGTGTGTACACACCTTGTTGTTAGTTTTATTGTGTGTGTTTGTGGCTCATTGGAAGAGCAATGGGCATTTTTGCCTTTTCGGCTTTTATTTATTTATAAATAGTATGTAATTATTGTTGTACATGGCTAATCGTGATGTGTTCTCCAAGATCTTGCCCAACGTCAAGTTGGCAACGCGCTACGATGCAGAGGGTCGTGAAATTCAGGTGGCTATCTACAGTTTTTGTGTGTAAACAAAGCCAATATAAAATTTTTGTTATTTGTAGGTGGAACGCCGCGAAGACTCAGATGCTGCGGCCAAAGAGCTGGACACATTTGATATGCTCGTCGCTGCTGGCTACTATAGGGCACGTATCAAAGGCCTATCCGCCTTTGACAAAGTTGTGGGTGGCATGACCTGGTGCATCGAATGCTGCGATTACGATGTCGACGTCGATTTGCTCTTCCATGAAAACCTAACGATCGGCCAAAAGATGTTAGTGCTCCAATATCATATATGAATATATATTAATTGACTTTCATTTGCAGCGCGCTTGTAGAGAAAATTGTTGCTGTTCTGATTGATATGAAGTGCCCGCATAGCTTGGAACCGCATCAGGTGCAGGGCTTAGAGTTTCTAGCTATACATCCAGTTATACAATGGCTTGTGAAGACCTCTGTAAGTTAATGTACCGGCTATAGAGCCATACAGGGCAGCTTTGGGTGTATACATACGTACATACATCCATACATACCCGTACATACATACGCACACATACATACACAAAGTTTTCTATATAAAACTTACTCATTTTATATATTTGCAGGTGGAAAATCGTGAGGAACGTGGCCAGCGCTTGAAGAGATTTGCAATTGGGCAGTTCCATAATGACTATCAGTATAAAAGCGATAAAGATAATTTAACAAAAATACGCTACGCCGCCGTAAACATAAAAGCAATACAGGTTTGCACAATTACTCATTCAATTTAAACATAAACTAAACATCCTTAAACTCTTGCAGGAGCTGTACAGTCCCAAAAGGCAATACGAACGCCAGGAGGTAAACAGCGATGATGATGCATTGCGTGTGCGCCTGACTTTAATGGAGTACAGCGATCAGAAAACAGGCTCAAATGCAGACCAAACGGAGTTGGAGGTTCACTATCAATAGTCATCTCTATATATCACATAGTTACTAATTTGTAATTTATCAACTGCAGCCCGAGCTGGAGCGAAAGCTGCAGCAGCTCGCCGTCACAAGGGAATCCACAAAACGCATTGATCTAGATCCCATTGCTCGTAGCGCACTGCAGCAACATTATGCGGAGTTTAAGATGGAAATGGAAACAGATGCACAGGAGCTCAAATCACAGAATCAACAGAAACGCTTGGAGGCGGCCAAAATAGCGCTGGAGCACAAGATCAAACGCTACAACAAAGACAACGAGCAGCTGGAGGCGTCGATGGAAGCGCAAAAGCAACAAACCGAACAGCAGGAGCAAAAGCTGCAAACGCTCAAAGCACAGCTAGATGCATATAAACAAACGGAGGCGAATGCAGATACGGCGTATGTTTTGCCTTAAAACCAGTATTATAAATTTATAATTTATATGTACCCTTGCAGTCTGTTGGAGAAAGTGCGCGGTTTGCTGCAGCAGCACGACGAGCTGAAGAAAAGTGAGTCGGAGTTCAAGGAAAGCTGTCGCACGGATCTGGCCAACTTGCAGCAGCAAATTGAGTAAGACAGTCAAAGCATATCTAAAAGAAAAGACTAATCAGTTCTCCTTCCTTTCACAGTGAGCTGGAGGCATTCAATGCACAGGATGCGGAGGCACAGGCGGCGGCAATAGAGGGCGAGCAGCAGCGCTTGCAGGAGTTGCGTTTGCATTTGGCTAAGCGCAATCGTGGCATTGTGGCCATTGAGCGAAAATTAGATGCAATACCCGATCGCACAGAGCTGGCGCAATATCAGAGACGCTTCCACGAGCTGTACAACGAGATGAGTGCCAAACATTTAGAGACTAAGCAATATTATACACTTTACAACACACTGAACGACAAGAAGCGCTATCTCGAAAAGGAGCTCTCGCTGCTCAACTCCATTTGCGAGGCCTACAACGAGGGCATGCTCAGTCCGCACGGACGCGAGGACTTCATACGACAATTCGAGACGATTGTCGATGGTGTGAAGAGCGCCCAAGACAAGGTGCGTCACAAATACAACGAGGAGCGCATGCGACGCGACGAGCTCAACGAAGAGCTGCTCGGTCTGCTCGAACTGCAGCGCCAGTATGCAACGGCCGTTAAGCAGCTGACCAGAGAGTGTCAACGCTGTGAGCAGCTGCAACAGCATCTCAAGTCAATTCAAAAGTAACGGGAAGGAAAACTCTCTGTTGTTTAGAATTTAAATGATGTTTGATGAAATGGCGCATAATAATTGTTAAATGGAATATTGTAGTTGTAATATATATATTTAAATATATATATGCTATATATATGCTTATTTATAATCAGTCTAAGCAACTGTTTCCATAATCTTAAACCTGAAACATAAGTTATTAAAAATATTAAAGTAAATTATTTGTTTTGAACATTAAAGCTAAATATTGTAGTTGATGAAAATTGTTGAGGAAGAAACTGTTAAAGTTTGGTGGAACAGGCAAGACTTCGGGCTTAGCTTAAAGGCTAGTAATATCAATTACTATTGTCTAAGCCGACAACATAATACTCGTTCAACTTATAGAAAGAGCTTAATTAAATTTCTAGTCCAAAGTCTCTAAGATGAGGTCGCACCTGAGTATTCTCTCGTTTACCAAATTTCAAGTCTGTTTGTTTGACTTGAAATTTGGTATACGACTAACAGCAAGACGTACTGGAGTAAACATATATGCTCCTTTCACTAGCTGAACGTGTATAATAGATTAATAGAGAATGAATAACTTATAAATTTAATTATCACTAATTTTCTTTAATTTTAGAATTTCCATTCGAGCAACGAGCTCGCAGCTGATTAAAAGAATTTTGTCGATTCAAGTTGTTTTGCAGCAATTTCTCTTTGACTGTGGCTAGAGCTACAGCTCGAGCTGCCTGCCTGCTTGACAGCAATTATGTGGATTTGCTGAGCTCGTTGAGCCATGACAAATGTAGTGCCAATACATCTACACACAATACGTATATATATATATATGCATATATGTATGCCATATCCATAATGCTGTCAATATGAAGTATACGCCCCAGTGCCGCGCAATTTGTCATGCTTAACTTTAACCTTTTGACAGCGCCCACACCATGCACAGAGAACAAGAGAAAGAGAGAGAGAGAATGGGAGGGAGCGGGAGTGCGAGTGAGAGCCATTGCCAACGACATATATTCCATTGCGGGACTTCGTTTATTTGTGTATTTATGGACTGCAGTTTATTTTCATGCAGTGGCTAAAGCAGCTGGCATACGCCAAATATTTGCATATGCGCCATGGCTACGCAATGGGACGTTAGTTTATTCCTTCAGTCCAATTAATATGCAGGCCGCGCTTAGCTGGCTCAACTGTTGCTGCCACTGGCAATGCAATCAGAGCCACTTCAGTGGGGCTGCTCAGCTGCTCAGCTGCTGCTCGCCCGCCCGCCTACGCTTAATTAATGTCCTTGCGCGCGCTTAACATTCAAACGGAGCTCCAAGTGCAATTGCAATTAAATTTCAATGCGGCAATCAATTCAATTCAACAAGTTGCTGCCAGGTAAAGGCTACGGCCTGACATTGAGATGCTTGGCCAACAGCTGCCAGCAGCGAGATATATATATATATCTATATCTATAGTTCAAGTTGGAATGATGGGCACATCAGCTGAACCTTAACCCATTTTGATAACATTTCTTCTACTCATATGACAAATATTTAGCCTTGGGCTGTGCCATTGTGTGTGTGTGCGTGATAATGAGCTTTTCAATGAGCAGCAAATGCTTCGTTATCACACATTCACACACTCAAACACACACACACACACATATATATATATATATATATACGCTCATAAAGTCAGCCATGCATTACATACGTACTTTCATGCCTTGCTTCGGTTGAAAGTGAAAGGTGGTTCGCCTGACTACCCGCATTTCCTCATTTATATTTGCGCTGGCATTTCCACACAAGCCCACACTCACACACACATTGACAGATTTGCCTTTTGCACGGCGACAAAAGCTCACGCACACATACAAAAGGCGTAAAGCCTTGACAAAAGTCAATCAACATATTTGCTCGATTGGAGGGAGCATGCCAAGCGTATAATCGATGCGAAATGTGTTTGAATAACAAATTACTCAAATTGTGAATTGTGCTAAAGCCCATTGTAACTACTTATACACGTACGCACACGCACACACACATAGACACACAAGCGAGTTTTACGTTGCATGCTTTTAGGCGCGCCATGAAAATTAAATTTATGCACAGCTCTGCAGAGCAGCGCTTATCGTGTTAGTGTGTGTATGTGTGTGTGTGTGAGTGTCTCTCACTACTCAAGCTAAATTATATATATTATATACGTATCATACATATATATACAACCTAACCACTTGTTGGATTTTGGCTTCTGGGTTGTTGGTTACTGAACTTTCGACTTGAACTATTTGAACTTTGCGACAATGAACATATGAGCATTGGATTATCCTTGGTCTTGCCTTGGTCTTGCCTTGGCCTTTGTCAGCATGTCGTCGTATATCGCATATGAAGAGACAAAAAAGGCAATAATCATCATATGTGTGCAGGCGACTATAAACCGAATCAAACACGTACGCAGCAGCAGGTGCAAAGATGCTGAACTTGAACTTCAAAGATGTCCTGGCTTTTGGCCAGAGCATGTAAATGTCTATTCAATTAGACAAGAAACAAAAGAAGAAGTAGCAGAAGGCAATGTCAACTAATTGAGTTATTGAGCTTGGCTGGGCTAGGCGACATGTTTCGATCAAATCAAATGAACTGTGCTTGAGCAACGGCTGGCTGGGACAGCTCGCAGACAGAGGCAGGCAGGCAGCCAGCCAGCCAGCCAGACCGACATTAATCAAGTTCAGTCTCCAGGATTCTTTATCTCATATTTGTATTTTCAGCAATTTGTCAATGTGTCAGGCAAATCACGCTGTAGGCGGGTTAATAAACCAGGCTCAACAGCAACAGCAATGGCATTTAAACATCAATTTAATTAATTTATGTTGCCATTTGGCACGCCGCCTGGCAACAGCTGCTAGACGTGTGGCAACACTGGCAAAAATCACAACAACAACAGCAGCAGTAAAGCAAGCAACAGGTTTGCTATTATGCGCGCTAAAGCTTTCGCACTAAAAGCTTTTGCTAAGCATGAATGAAAAGCACACACGCACAGACACACATATACATGCACGCACGCATAAGCTGCTCTCGCCGCGTCTGCTATCGGCTCTGCTCGGCTGCTGCTGCTGCTGCTGCGAACGCTGCGACTGCGACTGCTGCTGCGTCTGCTGCTTTTGCCATTTGCATTCGCCTTTGGTTCTGTGTTCTCCCACAGGCGCTCATTGCGCCGTTAGCCAGGCATGCGAACGTACACGGCGCGCAACGTTTCTCTGCTGCTGCTGTCGCTGCCGTTGCCGTTGCTGTTTGCTAAGTTCCGTTATTCGTCCTTTTTGAGTTTGATTGTGTCTGTGTGTGTGAGTGTTAGTTGGCGCGCGCGTTATTTTGATACACAGCATCAACATTTGAATTTTTATTCAATTTAAGTGCAAAAATCAACGCCATTTTCAACTGTTAATTCACAGCCCGCTTACACTGAGGGTGTGTGCGTGTGTAAGCCCTCTCTGTGTGTGTGTGTTTGTGTGAAAATATGCGCGGCACAATAAGAAAAATACATATTCAAATTTCATTTGAAATTACTGCACGCATTTAAATAATTGTGTAAAAAAGTGAAAAAAAAATTCAAATACTAAAAAAAACCAAGAGTGAGAGGGAGAAAGAGAGAGGGAGTGAGTGGGCATAGGTATTGCCCCCACCCACACACGCAGCAGCCAACAGCCAACAGCCAGCAGCCAGCGTAGCCACATTTAATAGGATTACGCGCTGCCTGACAGTTTCGCCGGATTAATACAACTCAACTCAAAGAGGAAGCATAGCCTTAGGTAAGCTACCAACCACATCAGCACCAGGACCACCACCTGTCCGACGCATTGATCCTGTGTGTGCCGAGTGTGTCCTTTAGCAGCTGATTTGAATGCCAATCGCAATTGTTAACTACAGGCGAACATATTAATAAACTAAACTTGCCAAAAGGGGCGGCCACACGGCACTAAACTCCATAAATAACGCATTTTTATTAAACCCCAAATCCATTTGCGTTATTGCGTCTACGTGCACGAATGTTAATTGAAGCCAGTCTCACCTTTCCGGTGTCAGCAGGAATATATATCGATAGATAGATATAGATATAGAAATATATAAATATATATAATCTGTATGTACAGATTAGATAAGTCGTCGATTGCTGTTCGCTGTGTCGCTTAAAGCTCATGAAATTATTAGCGCATTGTGCTAAATGTTATGCGAGCAACAACAAACAAAATGAATATTCATAATGAGCTGGGCGGGGGGCGGAGGGTGCAAATTTGATATGTGCTTGAAGCATGAAAGCAAATTACGCACAAAATAATTGACATTAGCATATTTTGTGCTCCTGACGCCTTTGCAGCAGTGGCAGCAGCAGCAGCACCTGCTGCCTGTCTGCCTGTCTGGCTGACTGTCAGACGAGCGTCGCTGGCCTTTGGTATTGGTACGCCACACACATGGCGTATACGTGATATCGTGCTTAAGCGTCATGTTATAAAGCACTTAACTGCCCTTTTTCGGCCAGCCAGTTAGCCAGCCATATTTGTCAGCCATACTATATGGACTATATATATATATTCGTATAATTATTATTTGCTGTCAGTTTATTTACTTTTTGATGATATTTGATGTATGTTTTGCTTTAGCAATTGAATAAAAATTTGCTGCTTTTGCTGCTTATCTTTCACTTTAGCTGCCGTCGATGCTGCTTCTTTCATAAGCCGCTGGCATGCGTGTAAACGATTCCATTGGGGCATAAACACCACAAGCTTCGCTGTTCAACTTAATCATTACAAATGAGGCTCACACACACTTAACACACACACACGCACAGGCACAGCACATCGTCCGTTTATAGCTCGTTAGCAATTCCAAGTCGAGTCAAACGATTTGGCTAAAGCATCAACAGCGCAGCGGGCCAGCCAACCAGCCAGCCAGATGATGTGTAAGCTGATGCCATGCATGGAGTCCTTAGTTCGTCCTGGCTGCTGCCCAAGCGTTAATTGCTACGATTTGCGGCTGGGCTTGATTGGGCGTGTTATGAGCCGCGCTGATGGGCTTCAACAATTTGTTTGTCTAAAGCTGCTGCTCGACAAGCATTTAATGGCTCTAAGGCACTTGGCCTTAAAAACTTGGTCAAGTGTTGTTGTTTTAGTTGTTGTTGTTGTCGCTGTTGCTGCATTCTATCAAAGTCAAGTCTCTCGCTCTCGCTCTGCTGTTATCTGCACGAAACTGTTTGCAGCTGAAGTTGATAAATGGATTTACTTTGATTTTATAGCTAAAAATCGATCTGCGCTGCTTTGTCTAACATCCTGCCCCAGCTCAGTCCTTGCCAGCCCATTTTTGAATGTCAGAGTGCCTACACACACACACACACACACGCACGAACACTCACAATTTCTCTACTTTTTTTATACAAGTTTTTGAGTTTGATGCGGTCAAAGACTTTGCCACTGACTCATCAAAACTGCAGCCGTAGCCAGAGCCAAGATGTTTTTCTACTCCCTGAAGCTCTTCTCTTTTTTACTATTTTTGGCAAACCAAAAATTGCACTTAAAATTGAATGCTGCGAAAGAGCTGAAGCGTGCAGCTACACAGATAATCTATGACATAAAATCACGCGACAGTTAAATGCCAGACAAAGGCAAGCCAACAAAAAAATACACACACAAAGAGCAACTGGCTGCAGTTGCTGCTGTTGCTCCTTCTGCTCCCTCTCCTGATCCCTCTCCTGCTGCCTCTCCTGCTCCCTCTCCTGCTCCCTCTCCTGCTCCCTTGGCATCTGCTTCAGCTTCAGCATCTCCCACTTCATCTGCTCTCACACTTCAGCACCTCATTCCAGCTTCTGCCACACTCTCCTCCATCTGCTGCCTGTTTAGTCTCCGCTCTCTCTATTCAAGTGGAAATTATGTAAAGAAAATTTCGCATTTTCACATTTCAAATTTCGCATTTCACTTAATTTTCGCGCACGTTTTGATTATCTGCTAACAAAAAAAAGAGAAAGAGAATGAGAGAGAGCAAAAAATAACATTTTATACAATTTGCATTTTAGCTCAATTTGTACAAAATGTTTGTGTGACTCACATTTGCAGCTGGTCGAGTTTTCTTTTTGCTTCTGCTTCTGCTTATGTTTGTCTGGACTGCGCTGTCAGCTTGTATTTATCATTTGCGCCTCATTAGTTTGTTGTCTATGCTGCTTGCGGCTAGATTAAAGCACATTATTTATATACACATTCGTGAACTAACTGAAAGAAGTCGCTGGCAGAGGTCATGAACTGTGCTGTGTTTCCCTTATCTTTTCTTGAGCTTAGCTAAGGTTTACTTCTGATATGAAATATGTTTAATGTGTGCAAGGGAAAAATATTTATATAAAAATGCATAAATTCAACAATAATACAAAAAGTCAAGCAAATTGAGTTGAGTTCTTAGTGCACTCTATAAGAAAACTTCTTAACCTTACAGCTTAGACAAGCAGTTAGACTCTATATATTTAGTCATATATATAACTTTTATTAATTATATATTAATTTGAGTCTTAAAACATAGTTTTATAGTACTACTACTACTCATACCTTAACTTAAACTAAAATATACAAAAAATCTCAGTCAGCTTTTACCCCTTTCAAATTACCTCTACAAAAACCACTTACTGCACTTGCCAACCATAAAGAAACCTTTTTTTTTTTGTTTTAAATACTTTAATTTTCAATTAAACGCTTTGAAAGCTTTTGTATACTTTGCGTACAATAAAACGTTATTAGCATTTTCTTGCTTTCCTGTTAACGTGAAATGCAATTATTCCT
Organism: Drosophila nigricruria; assembly: GCA_037075265.1. Taxonomy (NCBI): domain Eukaryota; kingdom Metazoa; phylum Arthropoda; class Insecta; order Diptera; family Drosophilidae; genus Drosophila; species Drosophila nigricruria. The sequence goes on from JBAMCI010000131.1 coordinate 587,058, forward strand.
GCCCAGAAAAGTATGCTACAAAATTTTCTCCGAAATCGCTGCGCATATATTTCATGCTGCTCATTGTCAAAAAGTTGTGCAAAAGGGTATTATGATTTTTGTTAACTGTATGTAACAGGCAGTAGAAGACGTGTAATGTGTGTATAGTGTATATATACTGCTTATAATGTATATATATTCCTGAACAGCATATGAAGTTGAGTCAAACTAGCCACGTCAGTCTATGCGTCAGCTTCAATATTTGGATAGCTATAATTAGAATTTGTTGTATATACCTCTACTATGCCATATGCCAAAATAAGCTAATCTTCCTTTTCTGGAGAACTCAAGCTATTTCTGTAATATATGGATGCAAATATATAGCAACTTCAAGCGCAACTTGCTGCATATAATAAACGAAAAACTTCCATTCACGGACTAAAAAAAAAAGAAAAAATAAAAATTATAATTGTGTATGCATATGTGTGTGTGAGTCTGTGCATGCATTATTATTTTTATTATATACATTTAATTTAACAAACAAAAAAACTTGCATTTAATTGGATTATGTGCTTACGGAGAGCCACGCCATATTTGCGGGATGACCGCAAAGCAAATCTGGCTAAATTTCAAGAAGAATTTTCAAATGCCAGTTTGGTCGATATCTAGTTTTCCTTTATTGTGGCATGGCCCACTACTTTCCCACAGTGGAGCAGCCCACAACTACCTCCAGTGCAGCGAGTCTTCTATCATGCCAGAATCCTCAGCGCCCACTTAGCATCCTCCATCTTTCCTCCTTTATCTGTGTAGTCGCAGCCAAATTGTCTCCCATAGCTCCAACAGCAAATATGGCTAGAGAGCATTTGTGATAGCTACAAAATTAGTCTCATCAAACTTACGATTTAGCTCTGGTTTTTATATGCGGAATAAGTGTTTGCGTTTAGCATCCTTTCGTTGAGCTGTTCCCTCTTCTGCCTGTTGCTCTTCTCACTGTTCGCCTCCTCCTTGTGCCATGCTCTTAGCACACTGTGTGTGTTGCACTCTGCACTCTGCACTCGGGTATCAGTTCTCTGCCTTCTCTTCAGTCACGACGACCAAGTCCTCAAGGCGTAGCATTTCGGTGATTACAAGTGTAGCGTCGTCAGTCGAGACTAAACGGAATGGGTAGCTCACTCGAGTTGAGCTAAGTCGATTAGTAGCCTCGGCTGCAGCTTAGAGCTGTCAGCGCTCTGAAACAGCTTGAGACTGCATAGAGTATGACGGAGCTGAGGACATTTAATACTGTGTGTATCCCTGCATCCCTGCTCATGTATGTATCTATACAACTCCAACAAGTCACAGTATCTCCAAGTCGAACACTCTCGACCAGAGCACTCTTGTCTTTTTGTCTGTTTTTTATAATTAAATGGTGCATCCCCGAACTGTTTATAACTGTCTGATCGTATAATATAAATATGCTTAAGCCTTTGCCTGGCGCAGCTGCACTTGAAATAAAATAAAAATAAAATCAGAGTCAGCAATGCGACGACGCGCAGCGGCAAACTATAAAGCAAAGAAAAAATAAAATCCTAACATAAAAGTAAGCTGAGTGGTGTTCTATGCTGATTTTATGGCCACAGGAAGTCATCAAAAGGCGCCTGGGCGACTTGCTCGGGGGCTTTGGATGCTGCCTCGAATCTGAGCCCTGCAATTTTCGTGTTGCATACCTTGAGGCGCTCCGACTTAAGCCCCCTTTTAATTGCTTAATTACGTCTGCATGGCGGGCATGCTCCCCAGCCCCATCCCCCAGCTTTTATGGCCTGGCTAGTATATGATTGCCACACTTAAACCACAATTGCCCCGCCAAGTGCTTTAATGTGGTTTTCCTTTTGCCTTTGCAGCTGCTTTTACCTGACTTTGTTTTTTGGGACTCTCATCATGTGCTTAGCGTAGCATAGTTGTGGATGAGCCGCAATGTGGACTTATATGATGGCAGCCGCCCGCGGAGATCGGGTCAACACAATGATGTCCACCAGACGCCGCCCCGAAACCGAATCGCCCAAATACGGTTACAAGTGAGTGCGAATTGCTAAAGCTAAAGTTTATTTCATTTTGCCACGCCCCCTTTTGTGGTATATAGCCTCTCCCGTCCCATGTATCGTACGACACGTTTTGTTAGCCCCGTTGCCTCGGCGCCCGCCCAGCTGCCCTCCAGCTGCAATCCGGCCCACGAGGATCTGGAGATAAGCGGCGGTTTGTACGCCCCATTTCAGCCGACGCTGGCGGCTGTTGGCGCTGAGGGCGGAGTTTGTCTGCCGCGCAAGCATTTGATTGCCAACCAAACGGCAATGCCGTTGCCCATGGGTCCAACTGACAGCGCTGAGCCGGAGGAGCAGCAGCTACACTATCCGCGCAGCAGCTGCAGCATCAACAGCAGCTGGCAGCGCAGGCAGCGCCAAGACTATGACGACGACGACGATGATGACGACGAAGACGATGATGATGATGAAGATGAGGAGGTGGAGATGAAGGAGAAGCAACAGCAGCAGAAGGTGAACAGGCAAAAGGAGCTTCCGTTCGATGAGGTCGGCTTTGCCAAGGATAACAGAGAAGAGGCGATTGACCTAGCCGAACAGAAGGCAACGCAGCCACGTGCCAGCGACGCCAACTATCTGGAGAATGGCCGGAAACTGATACAAGTGAGTAGCGCTGAGTTGAATCGAGCCAAATCGAATCTTAACATAACATAAATCACACGGCGTATGCGTAATTTAATATGCCACATATACAAGAAGCGATGCTTAATAAAGCGAGAGATAAATAGCTAGAGATACGAGCACATTTGTTGCATGAATTTCATTTTCATTTTCATTTTGGCCTGGTCATAACTCTGAGGACGCTCGGCCAATTCAATTATGTGGGCCGTAATTAAGTAATTGCGCTAATTGATTGACGCCATCGACAACGACAACGACAACCGCAAAACAACAACAAGAATATGAATAACAATAAAACAATAGCACTTACCATGCTGCGGGCAGCGTTGATAGCGAGAGGAAGGGAGACAAAGAGAGAAACACCTCACTTTATTTAATGTGCGAGAGGGGGAGCGACAGCTTCTTCTTGCTTGCCTTTATGGGCGAGCGAGAGTGTGAGTGGGAGTGGGAGAGAGCGAGTGCAGTTCTATGCTTCATTTTATGAGTAAGCGAGGAGCACGGCAGAGGCAGAGCCAGAGGCAGAGCGAGTATCACTTCCTACACCACGCATCACTTTATGTGTGTGAGTGAGATAGATAGAGAGAGTGCTCAGTTCTTTTTCTACTTTTTTTTTGTGCGCGTCCGTAACCCATGTCTGCCATGCAAATGAACTGCAGACCTTCATAAACTTGACCTTGCCGTAAATCGCGTTTTAATTACTTCCTCTATTGTCACGTAGCCGACGCGTCAGCCGACCGACCACACAGCACGCTCCAAGCTCCAAGCTATCATACTTTCATACTCCATGCTTTGAGCTCGCTGGCAGCTGACTGCCATTTTTGTGTAGCCACAGAAATTTTTATTAGCACGTGTCAAATTACATAAATAAAAATGATGAAACGCACAGGAAGTTGCTCCAAGTCGACCTCTTGATGCGCTAGCAAAGAAGTTGAGGTTGGTTAGGGCATAGGAATTATTATATATTATACAAGAAATAGCTTTAAAATTACTTCCTGGAAATCTTGATTATGTGAAGTATACCAACCCTTAGGAAAGCTGAAAAATATTTTTCATAGAAAATATGTATTTTATATATATTTAAATTCATAGAAAAAATATATATATTTTGAATAAATTTAAATTTTTTAAAATATTTATAGAAAAACAAATTTTTTACATAGAAAAAGAGATATTTTCCATAAAAATATATATTTTAAATAAATTTAAATAAATAAAAAAATAAATTTAATTTAAATTTAAACCTCAAGCTGAAAAATCACTGCATTTTCCAACACTGACATCAATCTGAGTCGACATATAAACTCGACAAAGAACACTTTAAACTTCCTGCCCTATTCGCTGCAACTCCAACTTGAAAAAGTTTTGATAATTACATTATTTAGACCTTGCCCCAGTATAAAAGATAAAAAAATAAACAACAATGTAATGTACAGAAATAAAGGTCTGTTTAGAACTTAATTTGACCCTCGAGCTATAAATACTTAAGTGAGTAAAAGGCTCCAAGGCTCAGCGCCGACTGACCATAGCCATATCAGCTGGTCACGTCGAGCTGCGGGCATGCCCAATGGAGGGCGCATAGGAGGGGAATCGGAATCTTGGCCGACGACCAATTTGATAGATAAGAGCATTGAGCCACACACACACATACACTGAGAGCAAGCAACGTAGCTTTAAGTGAAAAGCAACCACAGAAACTGAAACTGAAACAGAAACAGAAACAGCAACAGAAACACAAAACTGTTTCAATGCCATTTCATAAATGGCAGCACAGGCGACTAAGCGGGACGCGAAGCAGCGAAAACGCAGTGAAATAAATACAAATGGTAGTAAAGCAACCCAAACCACCCAAACCAGCCTGGGCGGGCATCAAGAACCACACAATACAATCAAGCAACCCGCCCGCATTCAAACATTGGCTTGGTTGTTGTAATGCTTTTGAGGTGTGTTGTCAATTTGGCCAACACAAAAACCGCAAAACGGAGGCCACAATACACACACACACACACACACACAGTTACTTATATATAGATAGATGGATATATATGTACATAGAGATATTTTCAGCTTGAGTGCTTTATACATAACTCAAAAGTTGGAAAGAGTTTTTTTGTTTTGAGCGTGTTGCTGTTCAGTTGAAGTTCGATTTGGGGGGGGGGTCTTCAAGTTGAACGTACAGAATGCCAAGTCTTGGGGCCATTAAACCGATTAATGAGCTCTATTTGCCTGCCATACCTTCCAATACTTTCAGCAACATATTTTTTTACTGCCTTCGATTGGTTGCCGTTTTGTGACTCTGTTTTGCTTATTGTTTTCTGTGCAATTTGAGCTGGCAGGACACTCGAGCAAACAAAACGCTGAATGTCCTGCTGCCATACCTCCCCCCGGATAGCCTGATAGCCTGATAGCCAACAGCAGCAGCAGCAGCTCGCTTAGTCAATTTTGTACAAATTTTCAGTTGCGCAAAAAACGCGTTCGCCAACGGCAGCAAAACAAAAGACACAAAAAGTTTTCCAAATTGAAAAAAAAAGGAGTTGCTGACTTCGAATACTGGCACTAAATCAAAAATTGACTAATTCGCTGTGTAAACAAAAACCAAACAAGACTCAAAGATTAGTCAAGCAAGCAAAAAAAAAACCCGAAAAAAGGGACCTCGGGCAGCTGGATTTTGTGTTGATGAGGGTCCTTTTTGGACCAGCAGCAAAAAACCTTGTTAGTCAACCTGTCTATGTGTGTGTGTGTCAGTGTGTTTGTCATTTCTGTTGTTGTTCTTGTTGCTGTCATCGATAAGCGCTGTTGTTTATGGTCATCGTCATCCAATTTGCGACACATTTGCATAATTTCCCACGTCGCTCACTGATGCATTAAGCCAAAACACAGGAAAAAATCTCTCTCAAAACAAATAATAGAACAAATATTGCTGATAACTATATCTCAATAACAAGTGAATAATAATTTTGTGGCATATTTATCAAAGTTCAAGTACACACACACACACACACACACACAAAGAGTTTATCAGCTTGACAATTGACTGTTGTTTATGACACTGGCTCGTGTCCCCAAATACACACTGAGCATATGGAAGCAGAATTACGAATGTGTCAAGTCATAAATTCACAATTTTCAGTAATGTATTTCTCATGGACTCAAGCTCTAAATCATATTGGGAGGCTAAGAAGCTAATGAAGGTCCTTTTTATTTATACTTCAACTCAAGGAGACCTTTATTAATGGGTTCCTTAACTTAAATTCAATTTTTACTCTTAAATATTTAAACAGCTTTTTCGGGCATCTTTAAAGTTCTTTTAAAGCTCAACAACTTTGACTTTCAGTGTTGAAAAAGTCGTAAAAATACTCATATATATTCATAAAAATATCAAATGAAATAATAATTGAAAGCAATAACAGATAATATTTATAAATATACTATATCAGAGCTATTATAGACGAGCATAGCCTGAAAAAATTAGCATTTTAGCAAAAATAGATATTAATATAATTATGTCCATTCAATTTTCTCTATCTGTACATTTCCTGGAAGAGATACTCAACTATTTCCGCCAAAAAAAATATATATTAATTAATATAAATAGCTATTCATAATATTCATAATTGTATACGTTCATTTATATTAGTAATTTCGGAAAAATTCCATTAGATTAGATAAACCACATCAAAGCTTGTCAGTTTATTTGGCAACATCAGCTCTTACTCTTACACAAACTCCACTACAACTTTGCTTTAACTAACGGAAATTGCATGCAAATTAAAGATGTCCGATAGCAAACTAGCCAAACGTTGTTCAACACTGCTCAAGCAGGCCTATTTCCTTCAGCCACACATTTGCAAATATAAATGAAACAGTAAATATTTTGTATTTCGCACTTGACATTCAATCTGTTTCTTTTCGGGGCTCGCCCTTGTCAAAAACGGAAATAGGAAACCCACACACACAACACACTCCCACACACATTTGATTGAGAACAGTTTCAGTTACATGCCGAGCCGGTTAGCAGCAAGACAATTTCCATTGATAGCTTAGGGCTTGCCTTCTTCAATTGGTGCCACGTGCCCAGGCCCAGGCCTGACCTTCTCATATTTGGGCTAGCACAGCTTGGCTGGCATTTCAATTTCATGTCCATTGGTCATTTCCAAAGGTTTTGTGGGGGATTTTAAAAGTCGCTTAAAGCATATTTGGGCATAAAATACACGCATGCTATAAACATCAACAGCAACACTTGATTTGCTTAGCATAATAGGGTACGGCAAGCCAACTGCCCACCTGCCCACCTGTCCATTTGCCCACCAACCGCCCAGCTCAGCTGTGTCAACACCTAACGGACGCCGGGCAATTATGGAAATTTATTGTGCAGCTCACGACGCAGCGCTGTGAATGCCAATCAGGCCAGCCGTTGGGTGTCAGCGGCACTGCTTATCGATGATTGCGACGCTAGCGGGGGGTAATTCAAATTATATATTTCGATTTCGATTACGATTGTAAGAGCTGCTGCTGAGAATCCGAATCAGTTGAGTTTTTGGCTGCAACCTTGCATAGTATATAGCAAATACACGAATAATATGACATGCAACTAGTGACTGGATGAGCTCATCAGCATTTAATCAACATGTTTATCATTGTTGCGCTGGTTATCCATCAAAAGTGTATAACTGGTTGGCTGCTTCCTGCCAGCGTAATTTATGCACTAGTTTTTCGTTACATGCGTATGTAAACACTGTCAGCGACAAGATATCGCTATCGCTTTAGTGACTAACTATCGATATTTAGTTGGTCGAGGAGCTCTGCGCCGCTCCGCTCCTCTCTCACTTGATCGGCATTGTTTCGTTCAGTTTGTCTGTCCACCACTTGCCGACAGCTTTCAGCTTAATTAAATGATGGCCAAACAATTAAAAAGCGTTTACAAAAACGCGCACAGTTCAGCTGAAAGTGTCATCAATCTTGTCAAATTGCTATCAATGGCCATAGTATCCACACCCCACACAAATAACAACAACAACAAGTCTTTTGTCCTCTGGCTGCGGCTGCGATGTGGCGCTGGCAATGAAGGACTAAAGTCACTTGAGACTTTTGCGGGTTAATTAATTAAACGCCGACGACATCGCCGATGTCGGCACATGCAAATTAAGAAAATTGCAAAATAGCAAAACAGAGAAAAAAAAACGGCAATTCGAATTGACAACAGCAACAAAGCCAACAACAACAGCAACAACAAACCACATTTAGTTATTGTGTATGCCTGCCGTGGCCAGCTGCGCGTTCGTGACTTTGACGTCGACGTTGACGCTGGCGTCGCTGCTGACGTCGTTGCTAGTGTATTGCCTTCAATGGCAGATGCAAAGCGCGCAACGCATTTTTTTTTCCAGTGCTAACGGCAAGACCGTTCGACGTCGACGCGCATGCGCAGCTGCGAGCAAAAGCTAACGGTATTTAATTAAAACGGTATTCCCAACAGTTGTAGGCTAGAGTGTGCGATTAAAATTGAAAGTGCCAAGTGAAAGAGAAATAGAGAGAGAGTCGAAAGAAGAAGAGGAAGAATAAGACGCGTGCGACATTAACGTCGCGTTTGCATGCGACATTTCAAAGTCAAAGCCATGGTGCAATCTTTGGATATAGCAGCCATAGCGGGACAACAACAACAACAACAACCACAACAACAAAACGATGCGGTAAATGTCAGCTCAAAGCACATAAATAAATACCAAATGTGTATGTATATGCGACCTTCACAACAGCTGGGCGCAGCAGGAGGCGTGGCATTGCATTGTCATTAGCATTGCGCCCAAAGGGCTGCCATAGAGATAGCGATATATACGTCACATTGAGACCAACTCTCATACCAACTGTCACACACACACCAACACACACACACGCACAGGGAGTCATGCGTTGCTATATAGCTTAATGGATTAACCGCTGGCAGCGACTGATACGCGTTTATTAGACTGTCAAGCGCACGCCCCTAATCTCAGGATGTGCAGAGTGAACGCGAAACAAGCATCACGTGTGTGATTGTGCATGTGTGTGTGTGTGTGTGAGTGTCTGTGTGTTAACCATAAAGTCTCCGCATACTAAAATATGTATTCGTATGTGTACAATGTTAATACATATGTATAAAACTTAGATGCTATGGCAACCCCTTGCATAAGCACTAAGACTAACTTGTCTGTTAACTAAATGTGCTGTTACCCTCTTGACCTCAAAGTGCTCAGTGTTATTAGTATGATGATATGGATAAGAGTGCTTGAATAGAAGATACCCTGTAGTGAGCTTATATGCTAGCACAAGATAAATATCACTTAAGAATAAAGTTGTATTAACACTTCACAATATAAGTTATCTCTTTCTGAAAATTGTGAGAATCGCCTAGAAAGGGAATGGTTGTCTATTAGAGCATGATTCTCTTGTCATAGTTTATTAAAAACTGTCACTCTTGCGCTACTCTCTTAATTTAGAATATATATATCATAACTTTCTTGTTTGGATGTATGAGAATCGCAAAGAAGAGCAATGTTTAGGTTTAAGCCTGAAACACCTTTTTTTGCTAGTAAATATATATGTTTATATTCAAAATATGCTAAAACTGAAATGAAAAGCTTGAAAGCTTTACTTAAACTCATGAGAATCGCATAGAAGTATCACAAATATTTTATATTATTATCAATATGTATAAGCACATTCCTTTACAGCTACAAATTCGCTTACATATGGATTTAGTTTATACATTTGATTAGTTATGATTACTAAAGCTCTCCGGGCTTGCAAAGTCTTAAGTAATAATTGAATAATCCACCATTTCTAGTATCATTTCCTTGTTATCCATCACTTAAAGCTTAAATGAAACAGAATGCAATCAATAGAAAAACTTCAACCACAACATTGTACTAAGCTGTGTGTATATCTATATAAGCTTAAGTATATATATACATAGTTTGCCTTCAAGCCAGCTTCATTCTCGTTTGCCCTGTTGCAGCTGTGCAGACATAACAAAATTTAAGCGTCAAACTTACAAGATGCTGACCAAGTTTTAATGTGGTTACCCCGACCAGCCACACAAAGGCAATGTAGATGGCCATTAAAATGTTTCAATTAGCTAGCGCCAGTTGTGTGGCACATTTCACATGACGCAGAGAAAGAGGGGGGGAGAGGGGGCGACAAGGGTCGATAAACTTTTGTGAAATAAACTTCATTCCTTCATCTGACATTTTGTATATGCAGGAGCCGAGCAAAGGGAGCAAACCCTCAGCACTGCGACGAACGCTGCAGGCGCTGCGACAACGTCTGACCAAGCGGAATCGCGCCAAGCCGCCCGACTGGTTCCTCGAGAAGTTCTCGAATGCCACCAACACGGACAAAATAGGCAAAACCGGAGCCATGGACGATGCGGCGCTGTCTAGTGAAATTCGCGGCAGCAGCGCGCTATGCAATCGTCTCTCCGTGGATCCCACACTCCAGTCCCATTATAGGGTAAGTCATCAAGAACTTGTAACTCTTGCCAATCCATTAGCTAATCGAGCATATATATATATGTATATACCATGACAGTGGCTCGCTGTGGTGTCGCTGGCGGTGCTCTATAATATCATCTTTGTGGTGGGTCGTTCCGTTTTCTGGGAGATCAACAAGAATGCGCCCGCCGTTTGGTATACGCTGGACTATCTGTGCGATTTCATTTACCTGCTGGATACGCTGGTGCACATGCACGAAGGTAAGTTGCCCCCCATCTCAGCCAGCAGACAGGTGAAGGTCTGAGCAGGGGCAGACACTGCTGCTGCTGCTGATGCTGCTTATGCAAATGAGACTTGGTGGCTTTTGCTCTAACTAAGCCGACGCAGACAATGGTTGCCAGCAAAAACCATTTGTGCTGCCATATAGAATACATACATCAGCATATGTATATAAGTCTATATGTATGTGCGTCTGTGAGTTGCCAAATGCAGGAATAAGCCAGCCTTGACATTTCAGACGGCAACAACAAAAGGGATTTCTGTAAAATACACTAGCCGCGAGCATTGTCACTTTGTGAAACGAGTCGAGATAAAGTTGAATAGAAAAAAAACACTATATTTGATGGAAAGGAAAGAACGAAGTGTAAAAGTTAAAAACTAGTCCTAGTTTAGCTTAGCTAAGTTTCCTTTAAATAGGATAAGAGAAGTTGCCGCTGTGTAGTGTAGATGAGCAGTGCGTAAACCCCGTTACAAATCCCTGGCAACAGTTTGGTCTCAGCTGAGCTGAAGGTCTTAAGGGTTAGTTGTAGACAAAGAAGTTGGATACATCTATTAGCATATTGATTCACAACTTAGAATATCCTATAGATAGAATTATTTGGAGCTTAGGAACAACCCATCTGTTAACTAGGACCTCAACTTAATAATATGAAAACTCAGTTCATCGCTTTACTCTCACTTTTAATAGCAGCTAGTTCAATAGAACTATGCCTAGTTCTATCTATAGTTCTATTTGTAAGACTTTTCTGGCATGTAAACCCAAGTAAATGCTTCCCAGTTTCAAGTCTTCAAGTCTTCCTCACATTTAGAATTCCATTAGCCCAGCTCTAAACGTTATTCGACCAAAGTAAGTTGCCAACTTTAGGCTGCTGTAGACTCCTTATTCTGATGCTTAAATCCTGCACGGGATTTGTGTAAATAAACAAAGCGGATTAGCCAGTTGCTGCTGCTGCTGCTGTTGCAAGGGTATCAAAGTTTTAGTTCGAGTTTTGCATTTCTGCTGCGCTGCCAACTGTGAAATGCCTCGCTGCATGTGGCAGAAGCAAAACAATAACCAAAAGGCACAACCACACGCACACGTTCACGCACAGGCACAGGGACAACCAACCACACACCGCATGTAGAACCCGGCCGTATCTAACACTTTCCGTCTCATTCCGCAGGCTTTCTGGACCAGGGTCTGCTAGTGCGCGATGCGTTCCGGCTGCGGCGTCATTATTTCCACACCAAAGGCTGGTATCTGGACGTGCTGTCCATGCTGCCCACGGATCTGGCCTACATCTGGTGGCCGCCCGAGACCTGTTCCAGTTTGTATCTGCCCTGTCCGGTGATTGTGCGACTGAATCGTTTGCTACGCCTGCCCCGCCTCTGGGAGTGGTTCGATCGCACGGAGACAGCCACTGGCTATCCGAATGCCTTTCGCATCTGCAAAGTGGTGCTGGCCATCCTGGTGCTGATCCATTGGAATGCGTGCATGTACTTTGCCATCAGCTACGAGATTGGCTTCAGCTCCGATTCGTGGGTCTACAATTTGAACGGGACACGGAATAATACGCTGCAGCGTCAATATATCTATAGTTTCTATTGGTCAACGCTGACGCTGACGACGATTGGGGAGACGCCGACGCCCGAGAATGATGTTGAATATTTATTTGTGGTCGCCGACTTTCTCGCTGGCGTGCTCATCTTTGCCACCATTGTGGGTGAGTACAAAACACACACATATATATATACCCTCTGGTATAGGTCTGTGTAGAGCTAGGGAGAGAGACGAGGGAAGTTTACTTCATTTTGGGTTTCGCTTGTTTGTTTTGGCGCATTGTTTACGCAAATATTTCGTCTGATCGTTTAATTGGTTGCCGAGTGACATCTGTGACATCAATGGGTATTAATTTACAGCCCGCCACGTACGTCAGGGACAACGACCCACACGTCCGTGTCCCTTTTTTACTCTCCCCCCCCAGCACCCCACCGTCCGTCTCCGACCCACATTATTCATTATTCTGTCGCTGCTGCTGCTGCTGCTGCTGCTGCTCTACTTTGTTTTGTTTTTCATTTTAGCATGTGCGGGGTTGATTTGTTGCTGTCGACGCCTTCGCATTCGCCACGCTTTTTTGGCAAACGTGCCTTTTTATCATTTTTGTCGTCCTTCTTATCGCTGCCATTACCGGGCAGCTGCCGTCGCTGCTCTGACTGCTGCTGTCCTCGCCTTGACATCTGGGCAAACAAATTTACTTACCCATGATGAATGCAGAGTTCGTCAAAGTGGCATATTTTACCATCATATGTACATATAGAGAGCATGCTTATGTTGTCTGTCTGCGTGGTCCTCTCTGCACCGGAAGTGCCGCCATTAGTCGCCTTTGTGCCACGCGTTGCGTTACGCATACGCCGCCATCGCCGTCGCCGTCGCCGCCGCCGCATGGACCCCTTGAAGAATTTACGACACACAAGTGGCGCAGCGGAAATGGCTGTCGAAATTAAAACGAGTCTCTAACAAAACAGGCAATAAAAGTATGGATTACATGCGTGATCGACTAGCAGATACCCTATTGAGCTTAAATATTAGGTAATATTAGCTAGGTTTGGTAATGTCGTAGTTATATGTAAGGAAGTCATGTTGTAGACATATGATAGCGTGTGCTCGACTAGCTAATACCCTGTAGTTTCTTAAGCATACTAAATACTTCTTAAGCATACTAAATGCTCTAAAAATGTTTAGTTATACGAGAGAAAAAATTGTAGTACAGGTATGGCTGTTATGCAAGCGACTGATCGACTAGCAGATACCCTTTAAACAGACAATTCCTCTGTAGATATGCACTTCATCCTTATCAAGCATATCGATACCCTGTAAAATACAGTTCATTCTCATCACGCACATTTGCACCCCTTGCCATTGTCATACCCCATTCGCGTAATTATTTACGATAACAAACATTTAATGACAATTTAAATAACCCAATTGTTCCGCAGGTAACATCGGCTCGATGATATCCAACATGAATGTGGCGCGAGTGGAGTTCCAGAACCGCATGGACGGAGTCAAGCAGTACATGGCCTTCCGGCGTGTGGGCCATGAGCTGGAGGCGCGTGTGATACGCTGGTTTGCGTACACCTGGTCGCAGAGCGGTGCCCTGGACGAGGAGCGTGTGCTGGCGGCGCTGCCCGACAAGCTGAAAGCCGAGATAGCCATACAGGTGCACATGGATACGCTGAAGCAGGTGCGCATCTTCCATGACACCGAGCCGGGTCTGCTGGAGGCTTTGGTGCTCAAGCTAAAGCTGCAGGTCTTCAGCCCCGGCGACTATATCTGCCGCAAGGGCGACGTCGGCAAGGAGATGTACATAGTGAAGCGCGGCAAGCTGTCCGTCGTGGGCGACAATGGCGTCACAGTGCTGGCCACCTTGGGCGCCGGCTCTGTTTTCGGCGAGGTGTCCGTGCTGGAGATAGCGGGCAACCGGACGGGCAATCGACGTACGGCCAATGTACGCTCGCTCGGCTACTCGGATCTCTTCTGTCTAGCCAAGCGTGACTTGTGGGAGACGCTAGCCGACTATCCAGAGGCGCGCTCCACGCTCACGCAGCGCGGCTGTCAGCTGCTGCGCAAGGACGGACTGCTCGACGAGCAGATCTTTGCGGGTAATCGATGCTCATATATCTATATATATATATATATAAGCACAGTATTTTAGGCCACTTCCGGCAGCTAGCTAACTCACTTCCGTTTATTGTTATACAGATTCGCAGCGCGTGCACGACAGCATCGAGGGCGGCATCGAGAAACTGGAGCTGTCCGTGGAGAACTTGAACATGCGACTGGCACGCCTGCTGGCCGAGTACACGGCCAGCCAGGCCAAAATCAAGCAGCGCCTGGCCAAGCTGGAACTGAAGTGAGTAGGCATATATGAGGCTGACTCTGTTTTTTTGTCAAAATCGTTTCATCATTCACAGCGGCGGCGGTGGATCTAGTGGCCGGGACGGTGCGGAGCCGCAGATGCGAACACGCAGCGGTCGCCTCTATTCCCTGCAGACCAAGCGGCGCCCACGTGCGCGCCTTGAATCAGCTGCCAAAAGCGGCGATGCGGCCAAACAGAACACGCTTTAAGTGCGGACGCCCAAACAGGGCCAGGGCCAGGGCCAGGGCCACATGGCGACATTCCAGTGATAAATGCATAAAGGAGTTACGAACATGAAGCTCCAGATTAAAAAGTTGCCATCGAGTTGGGTCGGACTCGGGTCAGAGTTGGCTGAGCGCCAAATCAATTTTTAATTTTAACAATTAGTTTTAGGGCAGCGCCAAGCAGGTGCTTGGACTTTTTGTTTTGATGTAGCGCAAGTTTATAAATTTGTAATATGATTCAAACTGAATGTGCCTCAAAGTGTGTAAAAGTAGATTAAATAAGAGCCAGAACAAAAAAAAAAGAGTAGAGCAAGGAGAGCGAGCAGCGCAGGTGGGAAAAAAACAACTTTAAATTAACAACTAAGTAATTAATTTTTGTAAAACACACAGAGAGAGAGAGAGAGAGAGAGAAGGAGAAAGGGAAAGAGAAAGAGAAAGAGATCGTTGTACATATGCGAAAGCTGAAATGGCATTTTGAATGCCAACTCGGCAATAGTCCAATTTTACAAGCTAGATTTTATTTTTCTATCAAAACTATAACCGTTTCAAATACGCTTAGGTACAACAAAGCATATATATGCATACTATATATATATATACTTATATATGCAACAACAACAAACAACAACAACCAAGAGACAACAGTTTGCTGAAGCAGAAAGCAACAGAGACAACGGAAGTAAACAACAGAAACGCATTTCCTATTAGCCACACCTGGTTGCACCTTGCAGCGAAATGTATGCTAACTATAGTTAACTGTAAAAGTACTATATATATATATATATATAAACTAAATATATATGTATGTATACAATTGATGTATGTCTGTGTGCGTGTCTAGAGTTGGTGGAAATATAACGAGAAATCATGTTAACATTTTTCTAGATTCAGCGAATTGTAATTTGTAGTTTAAGTGAAAGAAAAAACAGCTTCCAAAGCCAAAAGTCATAAACAAATTGTAAACACACACACACACACACATGTGGAAAACTGTATTTTTGTATAAGCAAGAGAGAGATAGAGAGAGAGAGAGAGAGAGAGAGTTATATATGTATATGTAAGCAGAGAACTATGAATAAAATGTATAAAAAAACTTTAAAGCATTCTTTCAGTCAATAGCTTTATCTAAGCACTTGGCCAGCATTGTTAGCCAATATAAATGGGGTGAGCTGCCACGCCTGCCAAATTCTCAACAATGACACACACACACACACACACACACAGAGAGAGGGGCAGACAAAGCAGGCAGCAATTACGTGAAGTACGCTAAGAAATGCAGACGTGTTCGCTTTTTCGTGCGTATCACGCTGCGTATGAGTAACGCGCACAAATAACAAGCGAAGGCTGGTTGGAGTCTGTTGGAGTGGGCGTGGCAGTCAGTCAACAAATCGTGCGCAAGTCAAAGTGAAAGTGAAAGCCACGCACAGCCAAATGACAACCTCATTCTGCACCAAAAAAAAAAAAAAAAATCAATTTTGATGAAATGCGCCAAAAAAATAAGAAAAAAAAAATACAATAATAAAGGAAAACCCTCTGCCAAATTGCCAAGTGTCTGTTCTATGTGTCGCTTCCGCTGCGACGTTCCACCTGTGTGCCACCACCCCCTCTCCCCCATCCCCCACTGCTTGGTAAGATATTCATATGACTTTATTTTCCATGTTGCCATGACAAGAAATGAATGAATCTGCTTGGAGGCACATGACAGACAATAAAATTTCAACGCTTCAATGGAATTATGGATACATAGATAAATATGTGAGAATGAGACAGAGAGAGAGAGTGGGAGTGAGAGAGGTAGAGCAAGATTTTCTGTTTTTTATATATACAAAATCTAAAAGAAAATCTCGTCTGCTGCAGGCTATGCCTAACATTGTTAATGTTGTTGTTTCTGCTAGAGATAAAGGTTTTCCTTTCTTAAATGCATTTTTTAGCTGATGTGTGAAAGTTAGTAAATATATATATATATATTTAGAGTCTGTTTTAGATTGAAATTTAAATATAAATTTGTTTATAATATGTATATATATAAATAAGTTCAAAATTGAAAGAGATATTAAAGTGGGAATTGGGAAATATATCTCATGTATAGAAAATTTTTTACCCTAGGATATATATCAAAGATACTATGGAAGTATATATCAAGGATACTAAGGGAAGTTCAAATAAAGTAAATTGAAAGTAAAAATATTTTAGCAAATATCTTACAATCATTGAACTGCTCTAATATATACCTCGTATTATGTACTACGTATTACGTATTATGTATTAACTAATATGTATTACGTATTTTGTATTACGTATTCTGAATTACTTAAATTAATTATTATGTATTACATATTATGTATTACGTATTATGTTTTACTTACTAAGTATTACCTTTTACGTGTTACGTATTACGTATTACATATTACGAATTATGTATTACGTATTACCTTTTACGTATTACGTATACGTAATATCAGTTCACAATACTTTCTCACTCAAATTGCTCCACAAAAAAACTCAGTTGCCTCAGCAAAAGCTGTCCGAGCATTTAGATCCAAAATCTAATAACTTTTTTGACTATTTAAACACGTACGATCGAACACAAACATATTCATAAATTGTGCGTTTACTACAAGAATATATATATATAAATATATATACATATATATACAAATTTATATATGTTAATTAGCCATGTCGAGCCCATCCTCACCCGGCGATGTGCAGTATCTGCGCTGTCTGAAGTGCTTGAAGATCATAAAGTGTTCGCGCTATGACACCAGCTGCTTGGTGCATCACGTGCAGAAGGATCATCCGGAGATCCTGGAGGACAATCCCAACGAGAAGGTGCTGAATCTGCACAAGCTGGCCGCCGAGCATGGCATTAGCCAGGGGCGTCTCTCCGAGATCAGCAAGATGACGGGACTGTCCGAGGTGCAGATGGCCGACCAGGCAGAGCGCTGTAAGTGGAGCTACTCTTATATAACTCTAATGTAAGCCCAATCTTATTCCTTGTCAGTTTTGCAGCGCAAGAAGGAGAGCGATGACCCCAAGAAGGCTCGTTCAGTTACCATGGCAACTGACTCGAAGGATCTGGGCCGGCGTCAATTCTATCGCAGCTCCATCGAACGCTGGGTGCCCACTGAGGGCTGCATCTATTGCCCCAGCTGTGGCGTCAGTCGTCGGCCGGTGATCAAGAGCAGCACCGAGTTCCATACGAGCACTGGGTGCTCGGCCTCTTGTGTGGCCAACTGTTGGCCCTTTTGCTTTCTGCCCTGCCTGCAGTCGTCGGACAATCGCGAGTATCTGCACTGTGCCAACTGCAAAAGCTTCCTGGGCATCTATGATCGCGAAAGCAATTGTATACGACCCAATCGTGAATTTGTGACACCTTGTCAATAAATTTTATTTGCTGCAATTTCGTATTAAAACTAAATAATTTTAAGTATTTGAAAAAAGTGAAGAGCGCGCGTTTAGCCAGTACAATAACCCATATGGTCCCAATTGGGACTTGCTGAACGGGCAGTAGGGCAAGTTTAGCCAAGACAATAACCTGTAGAGCTCGCCTTGGTTTGCATCTAAAAGCTAACTTAGCCTAGACAACAACCCAAAGAGATCAATTGTTTTCGTTTTACTTATTGCGCTTTGCGTATATTACAGCTGCTTAAAAAATTATATATATTGCAAATACAAGATAAAAAAGTATATATTTCAATACAAATCATTTTTAAAAGCTAACAACAAGAAAAGTCAATCAATTGAAACAGTTCAACCTATTGTTTGGCTAGCACACTTAGACAAGACAAGAACCATCAGGCCAATACGCCGTGTTGCGGCAATTTGCACTCATTGGCTGGGCAACATAGTTTGATTCGCTTGTTGCGCCTCCGCTTTGGCGCGCTTCTCCGCCCGCTTGGCTAGGATGTCAGATCTCAGCTTTTGGGCGCGCACTGCACAATCCCTGGGCTTCACTTTGAGATGCATTTCATCCACGACGGCCTTTTGGCGCGCCGACTTGGAAAGGCAGCGCTCGTAGCAATTAATGGGCACATAGCGACCTATGAAGCAGCCACAGTGGGAGCAATAGTGATTGCAGTCATGACGACCCGACCACTTGCGGCTGTAAGCATAACAGTTGTAGTATATAATAGAGATATATGGTATATATATATAGAGACTTACCATAGTTTGGTCAGACTGAGCATTCGCTGCAAACAGCTGACTGTCTCATGCGCCACGATGCTCATGGCAAAGTGCTCGCAGGCTGGACAATTGACCATCGTTGACTCCGGTTGCAGGTAGCCCACCGGCGCCTTGAGGCTGCCAATGCTAATGGACACAACTTGCGGCTCCACTGCGGTCATGTTGCGTGTGCACGCTGTAACCGAACAGGCGTAACTGAAACCAGCGACGCCCCAGCTGAACGAAAAGAGCGTGAAGAATTCTAGCCGAGAGAGCGAAATACAGAGTGAGAGAGAGAGAGAGACATGCTGCTCTCGCTCGCTTAACTGTAAGAACCAACTGAGAGGAGCAAAACAGATCAGTTGAGAGCGAAGGGGCAAGAGTGAGAGAGTCTATATGCTGCTCTCCTCGCCCGCTCACTCGTCATTAAATAATACACTCGATATACAAGCAGCAGCATATTTATTTTACTATATCAAAAATCAAAAGTGTTCAAAGCTGGGGTCGCCTGTAGACGCCCAAATATTCGCCGCAAGCGCCGCAATGATGACGTTTCGTGCAGCAGCGCAGCCAGGAGCGCACCAGCCGTGTCTTGGCCAGCACCTTGCAGTACGGGCAGGTGATTTCCCGACTATTAGGGCCAACGGCAAAATAAACGGGCGTCAGTTCCTCAACCATGTTGACTAGTGTAAGGCAAAGTGAAGAGCAACAGCCGAAGCGTGTTGTTGGCAGCACGTATGAATGGAGACTGACCAGTTCTGGAGAGCGAAATGGCAGACGAATTCCAATATGCAGAAAATAGACAATGAGAGAGAGAGAGGGAGAGGAAGAGAGACAGTATGACGATGAGCTAATGTTATGCTGTGGGTTGTGGGTGGTATTTATTGAGTGTCGCTGACATAAATGACAGAGAGAGAGAGAGAGAGAGAGAGCGCAGCTGACTTATGCAAATGCATATATTTTGAGGGTGGGTAATTCTGATTGGCTGTTGCGCGCGCTCTCTCATATTTTCGTTGAGTATATTTAACTAAAAGAGCGAGCATTAGTTAATGTTATGCTAGATCAAATTTTTTTATTGGTTAAAGCTAACTGTTGTTTGCTGCTCTATTTGATATTGAGTGGAGCTCGTCGCTTCATGGCGCGTCCAAAGTAGCAGCCGCAGTTGCCGCAATAATGACTGCGATCCGTTTGCTTGCAGGGCACAATGTAGTCCAGGCAGCAGCAGCAGCAGAAGGTGCTGGAAAGGGAAAGTTGCCAAAGATTAGCTAAAAGTGAGAACTCCTCTTCAGTGTTGTCACCTACACAAAGAGACAGCCCACGATGCGATTTAGCTCGCTGGCCCACCACTTGAGATCGTTTTCCAGCACTGTCTTGTCCTTGATGCCGCAGGCAGGACACTTGAGCAGCACGGACTCGTGCGGCAAGTTGAGAAAGGTGCCCGGCAATGGTGTGGCAAAGTTCTCATAGATCTCGAGCTCCTTTTGCGCCAGTTTCAGCTGCTGCTGTTGCTGCTGCTGCTGCTCCTCAGTTGTTGTGGCCATAGCTAAACGAATTCCAAACTAAAAGCAAAATGTGGCCAGCGACATAAGGCAACCTGTTTGGACAGCAGCCAGAGAGCAAGCAAGAGCAAGAGAGCGGCAGAGCAATAGAGATGGGAGAGCAATAAAAGTGGGAGAGTGGAGAGTGAAGAGTGGAGAGAAGTAGCAGAGATGATGAGGGACAGCGTGAGCGCGCGTATTTTAATTGAGTTAGCTGCGTAATAGAATTAAAACTCAACTATGCGTGACATTTGTAACATATTTTAATTGACCTAATCGGAGCGCGTCTGGATGCCCAGCTTGCCGCCGCACTGGCTGCAGTAGACGCCCTTGGTGATCCACTCGCGATTGCAGCCGCACCAGGTGCAAATGCAGCAAATCCAGAAAATGGGAAAAACGCTAAAGGAAAACAGAATAAAGAAATCAAAATTACAGGGTATACACACAGTCCTACTCACCAGCTCAGCAGACTCAGGCAGCAGCTGATATCCTTGCAGCCGGCGGCACGCATCACGGCCGCATCGCTTCTCTCGCGGCACAGCGGGCACAGCAGCTTGTACGTGGACGGACCCGGTTTGTAGTAGCGCAAGCGAGCGGGCTGTGGTGCTGCCGCCTGCAGCTGTGTGCTGAGCGTCTTCTTCTCCAGCGGCTGGCCCACATCATGATCATCGATATAGGGCACCAGGGATGCTTGTTGACCCTCTACAACTACATTGGCTATGATGTTGCGGGCACGCTCCTCCGCTGTCCGGGCGGGCAACAGTTTGATCTGTAGCGTCTGCGGCTCCATGTTAACTGCTGCGAGCAGCAGACGCTGGCCAGCCCGCCGAGCAGCGAGCGTTTGACTAAAGAGAGAGAGAGAGAGGGAGTGGGAGAGAGCATACGCTCACGGGCGTATGTACAATATGTATCTCTTTCTGCGTTCTGATTGTGGTTGGCATATGATGTCATCGTCGTCATCATGATTACGATCATCATCATCATCATCATTCGACTGGAGCTATTCTGTTTGCCAGTCCAAGCAGAAATTACAATAACAACAATAGAACCAGAGCAGCAAACAAATTGACTTTTGTTTATATGTTTAACAAATGTGAAACATTACGAAATACCATCGACAGATCGCCACACATATATATCTATATATACATCTATATACACACATATATTAATAGTACACTTGAGCTGTCAGATTTTCGAAATACTTTTGCGTTTTATTATTTTTGTTTACAGAATATAATTTTTGGCTTTTGGACACGCCTGAATGGCATCACATGGATGACGCTCTCAGGAGCAGCTGGATGGCGCAGGATATGAGATAAAGTTGGGTTACTTAGGAGGATTATATCAAAATGGATCAACCTTGTAGTTAAGAGTTAAATGTAGTCATTTAAATTAGAGCTGACCTTATCCAGGCGAACAGACATTTTATTCATCGATTAGTATCCTACACTTTTCCCAAATACTTCACTCTATACACATATTTTATATAGCCATATCAACGATCCCTGACCAAACACTCAATAATGCCACTTTTTCAAGTAAGTTTTCATACATTTGTCACTGTGTTTATATAAGAATTTCTGTTGCCGTCCGAGTTCAATTTCTATGTCTTCATTTTGCATAGCAGCTGAGAAGCAGGTTAAGCTGAAACGAGTTAGGGTAGTCATAAAACAAGAGAGGGAAAGAGAGACAGACACCTAAACATTTACTTCACTTTCATAGAGCGCACTTTATTTTGTTGCTCTATCTCGCTCACTCTAACATGCTCAGTTTAACTTGAAATTTGAAGAGTTTTATTTGCTTTTCTATTTTGTTTTGATTCTTGGTTCTTCGCTTGTGCCGGCTTAGCTGAAGCAAGTCAGTGATATCATAATGCGAGCGAAAGAGTGAGAGAGAGAGAGGCAAAGCACAGCTAAACATTAACTGTTCACACGTACAGAGCGCGCAGTTATTGTGTCCCCCTCTCTCTTTCTCTCTCTCGGTCGCTCACTCTCTCAGTTGAACTTGAAATTTGAAGAGCATGCAAAATGAAGTGAGCTTTTTAATTTTTTGGCTGCCTTTCATTATGTTTTGCTTTGATTTGATTTTTATTTGAGAGGTTTTTATGTGTGTGTGCTTAGCAGTGTATTTACTTTGCATACTAATAAAGCAAGCGTTAAGCTCATATCGCTAGAGTTTATTGGAATTGCATGTATGTATGTAAGCATGTATTGTATTTACAGCTATGCGAATGCAAATTCCAATAAGCAAACATTCCAATTCGAGTATTATGCATTCATACAAACACACAAATAATCATTTAAAAGCCAACGAAATAGCTTCTTCTATTCCGAGCTATGCATCAATCATCAGGCTATCATCAATCTGTCAGTGAATTCTACCGATCAAAGACCTTTATATATAGACGCGCTGATTTTAACAGCTTTTACATATATATTTCATGATTTATCGCATATAGAATGTAATTAAAAATCAGGCACGTTTGGCCAGGCGTACATGCAGCCCTCCCTCTGGCAGCAAAACGGGCGCCGGATCAAAGCGAAATTTGACCTCCTTGCGCGGAGCGTGAATCAAATCGAAATTGGCCAAGACCTTGGCCACAGCCACTTTGGCATTAACCTTGCCCATGCGCAGAGCTGGAATATAAAAGAGGTATTAATACATATATTATATATAATTAGATAAAGGAATTAGGCTCACCTATGCAATGTCGGGGACCCTCTCCAAAGGGCATATATGCAGTTTGATTGTAGTTCATATTATCCGGATCAAAGCGATGCGGATCATAGTCCTCGGGATTCGGAAAGTAGTTGGCATCGCGATGCAGGCCAAAGAGCGAAATCAATATGCCCGTGCCCTGCTTTATAGTGTAGTTGCAGTCCGGCACCACAAAGTCCTGTGTGCACTCCCGATTGAGAAAGGGCAGACCCGGATATTTACGAATAGTTTCTGTTTGAAATGGACAAGGATAAGGATTAGTGATACATATACATAGAAAGACACCCACCCATTATGCATAAATCCAAGAATTTCAGATCCTGCACCGCCTCATAGGTAAACTTATCTCCTCTCCTCAGCTGATGACGCTCCATAACCGCATCCAATTCATCGCGTGCCTCCTGCAACAGCTCCGGATACATGGCCAGCTCGTAGAGCGTAAAGGCTGATGTGGCCGCCGTAGTCTCCGAACCGGCGATATAGAAGACAAAGGCCTGGGCGGTAATCTTCTCAATGGACATGGCTTTCAGTTCCTCCCGCGCTGTTTCAATGTTCCACACCTCGTCGTCGTCGTCACCGATCTTGCCCGTGTTGCGCAATCGTATAAGCAACTGTAGCAGATCCTTGCGTACGACATTGTTCTTCTCCCGGAACTCAATCGTATGCTTCATAATATCGCGCAGCTTGCCCAAAACTTCGTTCTGAAAGCCTAGGCGATTCATGAACTTCGCTAAGCTGTGGATGGATCAAAGCTAATTAGAGATTGATCTTCGGA
The DNA here is from genome assembly GCA_037075265.1 of Drosophila nigricruria. NCBI lineage: Eukaryota > Metazoa > Arthropoda > Insecta > Diptera > Drosophilidae > Drosophila > Drosophila nigricruria. The sequence goes on from JBAMCI010000131.1 coordinate 610,799, forward strand.
AGATCTTGATTCAATTACTCACGGTGGAAACATTATCGTGGCCATGTTGTGAACTCTGAGCACAAGTCCGTGCTCTGATAGCAGTGAATCGCTGAGAGCACGAAACTCATTCTTGGGATTGCTAAAGCTATCGATCTCCAGTCCAAAGATCACCGATCCGATAATGTCCACGGCGTAGGTCGTAAGTATGGCTTTTATTTCGATTGATTCATTTGGAGACTGCTCCACTATGCCCTGTAAGTACTGTACCAGTCGATCGCCCACGTCGTCGATCGTGCCAAACATACCCTTGATCTTGCCCGAGGAGAAGGAAGGCGTCAGCTTCTGGCGCAAGTTGCGCCACGAGGCGCCTTGCAAATTGAAGAGATTTGCCGACAGCGGATCATGTTCCTCATCCACGTACATGCCACGATCGTGAAAGCTGGCAAAGTCACTGGTCATGATCTGCCTAGCCAGCTGAGGATCCCGGATCAGCAACACGGGCTTATGCATGACATAGATTCCTACGATCTTAGAGGTATGCCGTTCGTAGATATCGCTTACGATCAGACCAAAACTACGTTCTCTCTTCAGCATTTTGTTCATAACGCCAAAGGGAAGTGTGGCGGGCTCCACTTCCACGCCTTCGCGCTGCCAATAAGTGTAAAAGCGTCTTACATATTCAAGCAGCAGCGCCGACAATATCCCCAGGAACACAGGCCAAAACATAGCGAAGCGGGTTTTTAAACTACGCCGATGAGGTCTGCAGGCGAACTAAGGGAGAGCGTTTGTTCCAGTCGAGAATGCAATTCGTTTGTAACTGTAATTAAAAAATTCCAGCTGGAAAGCATTTAGAAAAGCTTTCCAGCGATAAGCATTGAGCAGCCAGCCAACAATCAGCTGGAAGACTCTCTTTTTGAGTATTTCAATTGGCGAACTTTTCGAGTTGCGTCGTCGCTGAATAATTATTTATTGAGAGGGAATTCTATGTATGTTATTAGACAAAAAGCTTCTGAGTGAGCTTTGACTTATTAGCTCAAAACATTTAAGATTCCGTAGCTGCAGTTAAATTAACTTTGAAAGCTTTAAATTTAACACTTTTTTGTAATTTAAATTAATACAAAATGCATAGCTTACAGTCACTTTGAATATCGGCTGAAGCTTTAAGCTTTTACTTGGCTAAATGTTCAAAATATTTGGATATTTGTTTCAAGTGAATCAAGAGCGCCTTAATCACAGTCTTTTTAATATATTTTGATTTAGTAGATGAACTTACTCGGAACTAGTTCTAATAAACAGATAATAAGAAACTGCAAACTAGTTAGAATCAGTTTTAAAACCCTTTCTAAATCATTTAAAAATTTGATTCAAATGAACCGATGGTTCGCATGTATAAAAAATGAATTAAAGAGATGGAACTAGTTACGACTAGCTTAAAAGTCTGTCCTAAAATATCTCATATTTTTATTGAACTGAATCACTGGTTCGCAGCTTACTAAATTCAAAACTTAAGAACTTTTATTGTAAATAAATTATTTTTGTAACTATGAAAATGAACTTGGAACTAGTTCTCTGTGAGTGCTGCTCGCTGTTTGCCCAGCTTCTTGTCATCCAGTTGCTCCTTCTCGACCTTGCGGAAGCGCTGCCAACGTCCATGGTCCTCCACCTCGGAGCGCTGCATGCGGAACAGAGCGCGCTTATACCAGCTGAGCGAGATGTGGCGGCCAATGAAGCAGCCGCAGGCGCTGCAATAGTGATTGATGTCCTGTCGGCCTCTCCAGCGAATGGGATTACTAGAGGGACAATCAAAAAGTATATTAATTAAAGGTAAATGATATAGGTAATGTATGCTTACCAGCAGAGCAGCTTATTCAGACAACAGGTGATCTTTTGCAGGCAGGTGACAGACTCGTACTCAACCTGACTTGTCTGCAACTGCTGGCAGGCGGGGCACACAAACTCGAGCGGCTCAGCGGGCAGGTGACCCACCTGTGGCACCTCAGAGATGCCATTGAAATCACAGGCGCTGCCGTCCAGACTCTCAGTGCTGTCCATTTGATGACATCGACGAACGCAGCGCAACTAAATGCTGATCAAATGAATGCCAAAGGCCATAAAAGCTAAGCAAGAGAGAGCAGAGCGGGAGAGAGAGAGAGGCAGAGAGAGTGAGAGCGGGAGCTCTCTTAAGTGGAGGCGTTGATGGAAATATGCGTGCTAATAACAACAAAAAATATCACAAAATGCTAAAAATTTGGCAACAGCTGCGCTAATTTGTTTTTGTTTTTATTATTTATAGAGAATTTGCAAAAAGTGTGGCAAAAAAATAAAATAAACTATAACTAAATGGGACGCCAGTGGAAGCCCAAATGTCCGCCGCAGCTGCTGCAAAAGATGCGCTTGCTCTTCAGGCGGCTCTGCAGGCAGGTATAGACGCAGCTCAGTGCAAAGATGGGAAAGCAGCTGGAAGACAAGAGTTGAATGGTGAATATAGAATGTCTATAAATAGCATTTGACAGCTACCCACCAGGATAGAGCAGAGAGCAGGCAGCTCAGCTGACCTAAAGCTCCAGCCATTTGCACCGTCTCAGAGCGTGAGCGATGCTGGCAGAGCGGGCAGCGCACGCGGTAAGTGCTGGGGCCGACGCTATAGAAGCGCAGCTGCGGCTTCTCTGGCTGCTCATCCTGCAGTTCCAGGTGTTCCAGTGTGGCTGTGGCAGCGGACACATTATCCAGCTGCAGCTCGGATGTGTGCGCAGCGCTTGACATTGCGACTGCGAGCAGCAACAGGCGGCGCACGATTAGCCTAAAAAAAGAAAGCACGAGAGAGACACACACCAGTTCTGCAAACTCTTCAGGGCTGCGACAAACCAGATCAACTAGCGAGTAAAGCCAGAAATAGCTAAACAATAAATTTAAACTCAAAAATATATGTAGGGTATTTTTAGTGTAATGAAACGAATAATGCTATTCAATGATTCAATATAGCTATATAGCCGCCATATCTGACGGGAAAATAGCCAAATTGGCAACACTGCAACACACACAAGTGTGAGAGAGGCAAAGAGAGCGGCACAGCAAGTGAGCAAGAGAACCGAAACATTACTCACGCACTCAGCGAGCGCATCTTCAATAAACACTTTAAAACAAGTAAGAGTGCTCTAGTCGAGACGGCTCGACTACGAGATACCCTGAACCCTGCGAAAATCCAATCTTCCCAACATGATATGCTTCTTTTACATATACAAATATTGCGAGCAACGCACACACACGCACACACATGCATACGCACGCACGCATAAGCACGCGCTCTGCTGACTGCGCAGTTGACGCAGCGACTGCGCTTGGGCTGCAATATGCCTATTGTATGGGAAATTAAATGTTTAATAACTTTTTTTGTGGATGGACTTTCTTAATCAAATGTTCACAGCGTAATTATGTCATTCATATGTATGTATTTGCCAAAGCACAAGTCTCTAGTATTTGAAATACAAATTTTGCAAATTGGGGGCGAAGGGGGCGTGGCATCCAAAATCCAAAAATTACAAATTGTCCGCATTCATTACACGGATCTACACAGTGAGTTTGGCGTCGCTAGCTCTTACGGTATGCTTACCGGAAGAAAAGTTATCGAATTTTATCGATAATAAGGAAACGGGATGAGTTATCGAAAATCTAAAAAAAACTCGTACTGCGTAGGATACACACGAGTATATACTGAAAATTTCAGATCTCTAGCTTTTGTGGTTTACGAGATCGCTGCGTTCACACGGACGGACGGACGGACGGACGGACGGACGGACGGACGGACGGACGGACGGACGGACGGACAGACGGACAGGGCTATTTCAACTCAGCTCATCGAGCTGATCAAGAATATATATACTTTATGGGGTCTGCGATGTCTCCTTCTGCCTGTTACATACATTTCACAAAAACATTATACCCTGATTTCCCATTTTCAATGGGTTCAGGGTATAAAAATACAATACAAAAGCAAAATAAAACATTTTTGTGGTTTTTTTTTTGGGATGCAGGGTCAATTGGTGCTTAAAGAGTAAACAAAAAATCGTACAAGAAAAAATTTAACTAAACAAAAATAAACTTAAAAATAAACAAAAATTGTTAGCTAGATGAGTGTGTGTCACTAGCGCTTCCAGGCGCCCAGCAGATAGCCACACTTGCCACAAATCACCTTGCACTCATCCTTGGCGCGACGCATGCAGCATGGATAAATGGGCAGCAAAGCAAAGCAACTGAAAAGTAATGGTAAACATTAAGTCAACAGTGGACGAAGAGAGTTTAGATTTAGTTAACCTACCACATGGTGAGTAAGCGCTCCAGTCGCACGCCCTGCTCATGCAGTCGCTCATTGCACTCTGGACAGTACATCTGCCTCAGGCAGCTGATGTTGGTTGCGGATGGCGGCGGTGGCGAGACCTTCTCGGCCAGCTGGCCAGTTGAATTGGATTTCTTGCAAAAGTAAAAGTCCGTCTCGTCATCCGTGTCGCCATAGCCATAGGGGTAGCCACGATGTGTGGGCAGTGTGTTTGCTGTTCTTGACTGCAGTAGCTCGTCCAGCGCCTGCGCCGACTGTTGCTTGGCGTACGTTCGGTCGCCATTCAAATTGATCTCCACCAGATCTGAGGGGCATGCCTCTATGGACACGGGATGCTGGATGCTGAACCTCAGTTGCCGGCTCATGTCTAATACGTACTGCGACGCCTGTCGTGCGCAAGTGTTTTCTTATTTGATTTTAATTTGGGTTAAAGTACCAGACACGTTAAGAAACAAATGAAACGAAACACAATACGACAATAACAAAAAACAAAAAAACATTGGCTCAATGTTTGTCAAGTAATTTTTTTTTTTTTTGAAAAACCAGTTGTCGGTGTTTTGTTGCTACTATTTTCATATTTATTATATTTCTTTGTATTTAGTTTACTGCTCTTCGAACTGTGTTTTATCATATTTGCTTAACATTATTTTCATGGCTTCAAATGTTAACGTTTGAACTTGAAAGCGCCAAGGCAAAAGCAAAAACCACTAGAAAAGCTTTCACCAAACTGCCAAAAAGCTCTTGCGTGGGTGAGAAAATAAATAACAACAAAGCGTAACGTGTTTTGTAGTCAACTGCAGTTGCGCGTAGGCTGTGTATATGTATGTGTGTATGAGAATGCGTGTAGTCTGTCTGAGCTTTAGTCGCTGCTGCAGCAAGATTCTCTGAGAACACAAAGTGTGCACTCTCTGATCACTAAGCTGTAGTGTTGGCAGATGAACTGATTTGCAAAGCAAACAACGGTTATGGACTGCGCCCTGTTAGAGAATGCTTGGAACTCACATTTATGGCCCTTGCGCAGCACTGCTGCTGTTGTTGTTATACTTTTGTTTTTCTCTCTCCTTTGCCAGCTGTTAACTGTGCATAACGCATACAAAGTTCTATTTTTACTCGCGCTGAAGTTGTTTAAGTCTGCTTACGCTCTGCATTGAGCGTCTATTAGTTACAGTGGGCAAAATATCTAATTAAAACTTTGGCATTCCCTAAGCTGTATTGTTTGTTTAATTGCTGAAAATTTGCTATCATTATACTCTGCCTTAACAATTATAATTAATTGCAAAAAACCATGATATTTGTATTATCAATAAATTTAAATACAAAATCATTTTTATCACCTATAGTATGATATCTTTTTTTGTGCTATGTTCAAGAGTGTATTGGTTTGTCAAGAACTTGATCAGATTTATGATTCAAGATTAGATTATGAATGACATTTAAAAAGTTATTTTCCTAGCCACACCCACAGTCACCCTTTACTTTTCACAGTTACTGTATTGAATAGCCCATAGCCACTGATAACTGTGAATCTATAAATATCTTTGCCTGCAAACAGTGTATGTAGCAGTTGTGTTTCTTCCATTCTCCCATTTCCATATTTATATATTGTGAAATTGTCAATGTGAGTCTCATTGAACTCGAGCACAACAAAGTCTTACACGAACGACGTCACAGCCCAACTGTGAGTCAGAGAATTTACAAATACAGAACTTTGCGCTGATCTCTACTTAAATATATATTTGTTTTTTAATGCATAATAAACTGTGTGATGAGCGGAAACAAGCTAACAAACGGCCAACAAAATTCACTAAGCCTAATTGCTTGCACAAAAGTTTGCTACGAGTCTAATCGCTGAGCAGCAGCAGCGGCAGCTGATAAGATACGCACGAATTGGCTTGAATAGGGCAGCCAGATATGGCAAAAGTAAAGTAAAGTAAAGTCAAGTATAGTTAACAGCCAATTCAGTCGAACGACAGCCAGCAAGCCGTGCAGTCGAGCTGCACAAGGAGAGTTGAAGAGAGAGAGAGCAAGAGCGAGAGAGAAATACAGATTTATTCAGCAATGGAAAGCAAACAGCCACCGCCATATAGCGCAATGCCGCAACCACAGGGAGGCTATACGCCCGCACAGACCTATCAGCCTTATCCGAGTGGACCTACACAGCCACCACTATATCCACCCATGCCCCAACCACCACAACAGTCCACCGTGATCATACAGACAACAACCACATCGAATTTGGTGCCCATTGGCAGTGGACCGACACGCATACGTTGCCCCTCCTGCCATGCTGAGGTGGTGACAACTGTTAAGAGCACACCCTCTGGCCGCACACATTGCTGGGCATTGATACTTTGTCTGTTTATGTAAGTAGAGATGTATGTGTAGTGTGTGTGTGTGTTTGTGTGGTGAATCAGCTATAAATGCAAGTGACATTCGCTCAAAAACAAAGTAAACCAGAATGCTTAATGTGTACTGAGAGAGCGTAAAAGAGTGAGAGCGCGAGCGAGTGCGTGTGAGAGCAAGTGCGTATATGTGTGGAGACATGTATAGCTTTATTGTCTTAACAGTTAGATAAGACACAATAATAACTACGATCAACTGAGTGTAAAAAAAGAGAAATAGAAAAAAAGAGGAAATTGTTTTTGTCAAAATATTAACTATATAAATATAATATAATATGTATGAATCTATAAATATATATATATATATATATTTTAATTATTTCTACTTCTCTTCTTCTTCCAGCTGCTGGCCCTGCGTCTGTTTGCCCTACTGCATGGATTCCTGTCAGAACGCCAATCATTATTGCCCCAATTGTAGCTCGTACATAGGCACCTACGAGAACTAAACACGAAAAAAGAGAGATACACACACACATGCATATATATCTAACCGATATACATATGTATACACGTGTGTCAACTACATTATCTAAGCTTATATAGATCTTAACTTTGAATGAATTATTATATTATTCAAACACTTAAATGCTTTATATACGACTATAACAAGAAAATCATTACGTATACGCCTCGTTGTTCTATTTTAATTTCTTTCTTAACTGATTTTATTATATATTTTATATACATTTTTTTGTTATTAGCCATTCTCTTGTTATTCTCTGTTTATAATAAAAATTTATTAGTAAATAACATGCTGTAAACAAAAGTTATCGATTTAAATAATCGATTTTTTCTTCTTTTATCTCTGTGTGTGGGGCGCATGATATTCTTATCAACTTTGCTAGGCAGACAGATTGTTTTATACTTGGAAAAACATTCTTGAAATGATAAGAAAGTGAGAATATGGGAAGTACTAGACTATAGTATACCCTTTAGCTTATATATAGATAGGCAATAGAAGGATCTTAGGTCGTTACTGCTGTTAAATAAATATGATCGACGGCAGCATACTCTATTTTATGATTATGACATATATATATATATATACATTTAAAACTTAAAGAAACCCCTTTTTCAACCCTTATCAACTAATCTTATATAACAGTGCAAAAATAGAGATTTCATTCAGAATTCCTTCATGTTCTATCCATCAATTTTAATCAGATCTCAAGTTTATTCGCACTTCTTTGCAATGAGTCAGCTCTTAAGTTGTAAATAGCTGAAATGAAAATGGTTTTATAGACCACTTGATGGCCATGAATCATGCAAGCATTTTACGATCCTTAACTCTGAAAGGGGTATATATTATACATATGTATATATAGATATGGGCTATTTGCTAAGCTTGGACAGTTAATCAGCTACGTAATAAAATAAAAAAAAACTCCCACTTTTGTTTTACTCTCCCTCTCTCTCTCTCTCTCGCTCTGCTCTCTCTTTATCTGTTTTTCTTATCAGCCATGGCCACGCCTGGTTAGATAAGGTCATATCATATCGAAATGTAGGTAACTTCACTATATATGGCTCAGTTATCGAGATATCATCGAACAGTTAACAGTTGAAAAGTTGTTGAGCCAGCAACATGAGTCAAGGATATACGCCCGCCCAGACCTACCAGCCAGGTGCACCACAGGTGTTCATACAGACAACGACAACGACAAATGTGGTGCCCATCGGCAGCGAGGCGTCGCGTGTCCAGTGTCCTTCCTGCCACGCCGACATTCTGACCAATGTGAAGCGCACCCCAACCGGACGCACACACTGCTGGGCCCTGATCCTGTGCCTCTTTCTGTAAGTTGAGCGATTGAGAAATGAGTGATTCACGTCACACTCATTGAATCACTCATGAATCATCACCTGCACAATCAGTGAACATGTTTTCATTTACTATTTTCTAATTGGATTTTTTTCACTTGCTCCGCTCTTTGCAGCTGCTGGCCCTGCGTCTGCGTGCCCTACTGCATGGACTCCTGCCAGAATGCCGAGCACTCGTGCCCCAACTGTGGCGCCTACATTGGCACCTACGAGCAATGAAGTATTAACTAACTTATAAGCAACGATTTGTACATTTAATGAGCTAAGCTAACGAACCTAAAATAAAAGAAAATGATATTCAAGTTAATGATCATAAAGGAAACTTGATTTGGAATTTTGATTTGGTTAGATATGACTATATATATGTATGATTTATGATGTGAGGTGATATAATAAATATGATTTATAAAGCAATATATATCATATTGAATGTGCTATATAGTAGTATTCAGATACTTCTTCATATATAAAGTAACTGAAGAGAGAAGCAACTAAAGAAGTTATGCATATTAAATCTATATATTCTAAGATAAAAGACATGAATAAGATGTGTATAGGGTTATATATATATACATCTTTTATCATAAATATCTTTTATCTTATATGTGTTTTATCTTATGTCTACATAACCTTATACACATCTTATATCTTATAATGTTTTATATGCACAACTTCTTCAGTTGCTTCTTCCTGCACTAACTTTGACCTTGCTTAGACTTTGCTGAAAAAACTTTGATGATGGCTAAAAATATAGGCCGAAATGCAGTCACTTTTTCCTATCTACTTTCAAATTTCTAACTTAATGTGCCTCAAGTAGTTGCCAGAACTACTTTGAAGAGAACTTTTCACAATTTTAAGGCAATCTAGGCTATCAATATGCCCTATAAAGTTATTACAAATAGTTACAATGTTGCCTTACTCCCTCTCTCTCTCTCTCTCTCTCTCTCTCTCTCTCTCTCTCTTTCTCTCCCACTCCCATTCTCCCACTCCCCCCGTCTTCCACTTCAAGAACTCGTGTATTCAAAACTTGTATAAAAAAAAAGAACATTTCGTATTATCAGCAAATGCCTATCAACAACAAAATATACCCTATAAAACTGACACTTCACACTAATAATTGGCACTTTGTCATGTTGCAAAGGTACAGGTGTAGCCGCCCACCTTTTTGTGGCTTGAAAAGTCCCCGAATTCCGAGAGCTGAAGTCAAGTTAAATCTAATCTGCTATGGCTTTGGGCAGATAAGTTGTCGATATCAGTTCGACATTTGGGCGCATTATCAACATTTACACGACGCGAGGCTGAATCAGTAAAAGAATAAACAGCAAACCGTAAGGTTGACTAAGCACGAATCTGTAAATACAGTTATACACATAGATATATATATATATACATTTGGATTAAGATGGAGAAACAGGATCCGCCACCATACACCGAGCAGCCAATGCCACAGCAGCCACAGACGGACGCCGCGCCACAGACGGACGCAGTGCCTCCGGCAGTGCCTGCGGCAGTGCCTCCGGCAGCGTTTCCGGCCACGGCACAAGCGCAAATCCGTTATGTGCCCGCCCAGACCTATCACCCGTATCCGGGTGGACCCACACAGCCACCCATGTATCCGCCCATGCAGCAGCCGCCGGGCAACTCAACCGTTGTCATCCATACAACGATGCAGCCGCGTGTGCCCGTGGGACGAGATCCGACATTCGTGCGCTGTCCGTCGTGCCAGAATGATGTTTTCACTCGTGTGGAGACTACGCCCTCGGGTCGTACGCATATGTGGGCACTATTTCTATGTCTAGTTGGGTAAGTTTATTGTCCTATCTTAACTGGAATTCAGCTTGAGTCAGTTAACGAGCGAGTTTCACTGGAAAACAAAGGCCTTCAATCAAACTAGTTAAAATTGTTCGTTATCAGCAATAATTTTATTTATAAACTAATGTTGTTCTGACTCGTCTCTCTTCAGCTGCTGGCCCTGCGTCTGTGTGCCCTATTGTATGGACTCATGCCAGACCTCCAATCACTATTGCCCCGTCTGCAATGGCTTTGTGGGCAGTCAATCCATGTAGAAGGCAACTGACCTAATCGAACCATTAAATTAGCTTATTTATAATTAAACGGGCTCCGCTGATAAATAATAAAACACTGACGCTAACTACAGGAAAAACACTTTGCTGATAAGAATTTTATATTTTTTAAATTTAACTGCCTAATTAATTTATATGCCTGAAAGTATGCAATAAAATATTTTTAATGCTTTGCTTAAGTGGTTTGTGTCTTGACTAAGGCAAGCCGCTCTGCCCAGCTGCAATTTAAATCTAAATTTAACGCCTGTTTTAAATTTTAGCTTACAATTATATACAATTTCTAAAATAAAACTAATAGCTTAAGCTCTGTTTGCATTAACTATTAGATATCAATTAAATATGTCTTCATTTTACTTACCACCTTACTTTGTTCACTGGGTTACGTGCATGGATCTGCACGGATTTGTAATTGTCACTGTTCAATTCCGTTTTGTGTTGAACTGATAGTATAGTTATCTCGCTCGCACCGACTGCTCAAGGTTTCCACTTCTTCGGACAGAAGTTCGCTTCTCTTTATAGCTTCGCACATTCCGTTTTTTGTTTTCTTGCGAAGAAGTCGCCGGTCGCTTTGTCTGCTATTCGCACGCTATTTCCAGGCGAAATAAAGAGTTTTGCAATTAAAGAAATAGAAAAAAAGGTAATAACTATGTTTAAGTAGAACTAAATGTAAAAGTGTGAAGTGAAGTGAATTTTAATATCATATTTGAAGTGCGTAGATGTATGTATGTATGTGTGTATGTGTGTATGCCTCGCATAGGCACATATGTTTGTATGTTTGCATTTGTATATGTATGCATGCATGTTTGTGCTTCGATTTCTAACGGTTTTTCCCCTACTATTTACATAAATGCGCAATTTGCAGCATGTTTGCTATATATAAAATATTAACAGTGCTTTTCTCTGTTAGTTATGGAGTACAACAAATTGCCCCCTCAGCCCCCACCGTACTCGCAAGAGCAGTTTGGCAAATATGCTGCAGCGCCGACTGCACCACCAACCGAAATGATTCATACGGCGCCCTTAATGCAGCCGCCACCACGTCCCGATGTGCATGTGATCAACCAGAATACCGTGGTCGTTGACAACTCTGGCCAAACCACTTGCCCCCGTTGCCACCAACGGATTATGATGCGCGTGAAGTACCATGCCACATGCACCACCTACTGCTGGTCGGCATTGCTCTGCCTGCTCTTGTGAGTGTTAAATTGCAAATTAAAACAAAAATCAAATTTCATTATCAACTACTCTTTTCACTCCCCCCCAGCTGCTGGCCATGCGTGTGCCTGCCCTGCTGCTGCGACTGCGGCTATAAGACGAGCCAATTCTGCCCAAAATGTAATGCTCGCTTCTAAAGCGAGAGGAAACTGCGAAGCTCCACGATAGCTACAAGCAGAGCTCATTATGATATGCCAAACATACTTATATATTCCTTATACATATATATTCCAAATATCAGCTCATATATATAAACTATACATATATATACAACAACAAAAATCAGATTGCGACGCGAGACTTCAATTTCGTGAAGCTTCTCATTTGCTTCGTTTCTTTTGTTTCAGTAACATAAACAATAGCTATTCATATAACTGAATTCAATGTAAACAAACAGTTTTCTGAAATATTTCTACGTAAACACGTATGCAACTGTATTCTTGTTTTCTTTTTATTCTTATTCAATAAAATGACACTTGAAGTTGACCAAATCTTGAAATTTAACTCTAAAAAGTTGCTAAGCTACTGTTGCAGCAACATACGCGCAACATTGTTGCCAACAGTCTTTGCGCTTGCACTGTGCTTTAAGCGCTATCAAAATTGACTGAAATGTAGCTCGATTAGAAATATTTAACCACATATATATTTTGAGATTTTGTTATATTTCTTAATTATAGAAATAATATTAAATTTAGGCATATTTTTAATCATTCTTTTTCTTGCTTTGCTGCTGCGCATGTAAATGTGTGTGAGCCCACTGTGCAACGCCGCTTGGTTAACATGACAACAGACTGCTTTCCAGGCGACTTATCTACGTGGCGAACTTCAAAACGATTTCGCTGCCAGAACGCGCAACAAGTTCGCAAAAAAAACTCAAGAGGCTACATCTAGAATTATACAGAAATTGAGATATATATATATGTATGTATAGATATATATAAACACTGTGAGTAATATGATTTGGCAGCTGTCTGCAAGCTGATCTAAAAGCGCGCTGCATGAGTGATGAATGTATCTGGCAAAATGTTTATTTACAAATTTTCAAATGAAATGTGAAGATTGTTTATTAAAGAGTTGGTTTATTACAGTGTGTGTGTATGAGCGTGTATATATGTATGTGAGCAAGTGAGTGTGTGCATGTGTGCGCAAGTGTGTGTGTGTGCGTGTGCTGTACAGTTGACGCCAAAATGTATGCAATAAACTAATGAGGCAAGCCTTAGTCTAATACATTAGCATGTTGTCTAAGCATATTTTTATGCTCGTTCCGAAAGTGAAAAGAGTATATTGGTTTGTTGTAATGTCCGATTTGCTCTTTGTGCGTCTGTCCGTATTAATGTCAACTATTTGCTCGCTATTGAAGCTGAAGAAATTTGATATTTAGAACATTTACTCGTTGGTAACCTCGTCTTAGAAAGTGTTAAGATTTTTCCAAGGCGCCCAAAAGAATATCTATCATGATATATAAAATATGATGTTTAATACATAATATCATATGATATATGCCATATGGAATATAAGATATATTTGATATGGCAAATCGAAAATAAACTATATATTCCTGAATTTTTGAGTTGAGATCCTTAAATTGCTCTAGAATCACCTTCTCTACAGATATACCTATAAGTTCTATTCAAATCTGTAATACACTTAACTGTTTCTGGACTAAGCACAAGTACTATGCAGTCAGTCATGCCCCAACGCAACATTCTTGTTTTTTCTGCGCCAGTTAATGACGCCTAACGCGCCCAAAAGTAAAAAAACTAATATGAAGGACACGCCCTTGCTTAACAGAAGAGGGGCTATGTTATGAGAGGGTGGAAGAGGAAGACTGAAACTACCATCAAGTATGAAATTTATGTACAGAAACTTTGGTTGTCTGTGAGTATGTGTACGGCTGGCTGAAGAGGCATCTAGGCCTCTAGGATGGGTGCTTGGGTGTTCTCTATGAATGACGACATCGTTACACTTTCGCTGACATCACGCTGATGAGATGGCTTATTGAGTTTAATTTGCCTGCTGCATGCCAACTCAATTAGCCACTATCAGCGCTCAGATTGGCCATTAGAAGTCATGTGAGAGAGTGCAGTTTAAATAAATAAAAAATATACCGAAACGAAACATATTATTATCTTGTTGTGCTTTCAAATGGGTTTTCCAGATGCCAAAGCAGCGATTGCAATTGTTAGTGCACGCGATTGGCCCAAAGCCAAGGTCAACACCAACTTTAAATCAATAACTCGACAGTTTTTCTATTCTCTCTCTCTATATATATTTATATTCATTTCTATATAGCAACATGTCAACACCTGTCGGACCGGAGCCCAGCAATGTTATTTGCCCCAATTGCCATCAACAGGTGACAACGCGCACTGAGGCCAAGGCCACAACGAAAACTCATTTATTAGCCCTCATACTGTGCGTGCTCTGGTAAGACTCTAACTTAATTTCATATATCTATATCTATTTAGCTCGACTAACTAACTGTTATTTAATTTGTTTGCTTTGCTTTGCTTTCAGCTGCTGGCCCTGCGCCTGCTGCTTGTACTGCACGGACTGTGCGCGCAGCATGGATCACTTTTGCCCTTCGTGCAACAACTTTGTGGGCAGCTACGAACGTTGAAAGGATCTCAAATAGTTCAGCTATATATATATGTATATATATAGCCAGTTATATGTATTCCAATTTATATAGATGCACAGCTGAGTGGCCTTTAATGCAAGCGAAATGTTTTCCTTTATTTGTCATATTTTCTAGCTGAATATGTAACTGCTTATACAGTCAAGCTTCACTTTAATGGACTTTTTTTTATGTACTTACTATTTGCTATACCAAAAATATACCTCCAACTAAAATGTTAAGTAATATAAATTGCATTTTAGTCAAGAGTTTGCTTGAAACTGTTTAAAAAAATATATAAAAAATTTTAAAAATTTTTAAAAAATAAAAAAAATATATTAAAATAAAAATATACATATAAAAATTTAAAGAAATATATAAAAAACTAAAAAAAAAATATATAAAATATATATTTACAAAATTCAAAAATATATAAAAAATAAACAAAATATATAAATATAAAAAAAAAATAAAGAAATATTGAAAAAACCAAAACAAGAAATAAATATATATATATTTATATATAATTAAGCCTAGAGCTTTTTTTTGAAATATGAAAAAAAGTGTACACTAAGGCTAAAACAAAAACAGTTAATAAAAAATATATATAAAAAACTCATTTTTAATTATGTTAAAAAAAATTAAATTTTCTTGCGCCTAAAAAAAATCTATAAAAATGTTTAAAAAATTTTAAAATGCAGCAAATTGTATTTACTTTTATATAATAAAATTTCATAGCTAACGCCCACAAGAAGGCGTGGTAAATCGAACATGTACCTACTGTGAACCTAACATAACTTGCTTTATAGCCTGCTTTCCTTATAGCCAATCATGACTGTGCGCACCAATGTTTTCATTGCACCTAATATGTCCACCTTAGCAATTACTTTGACAAATAGAATTTCCCATTTTGTTGTTGTCCCGTCCCTTCGCACAAAATAAACAAATGATCAAAAATAAAATGTGAATTATTTTTGTAATGGGTCGATATTAGGCGCTAATGGCGCATACGCCGCGTATGCCAATTGCTTGACTATAAAAGGCCTTTGGGCATTACGATGCTTATCAAAGAGTTCAGCATGGATGTGGATCTGAAGCCGTTGGGCCTTAGCTATATGACAAGTGCACCAAGTGCAGCGCCGCAAGTGCCACAAATGGCCACAGCGCCTCCAGCTGCTGCTCCGCCCACTGTGCTGTTGGTCAATGCAGCAGGTAAGTGATGAGCTGAACCACTTGAGCCACATGTTAAATTCTTATCAATTACTGCCAGGCACAGCACCACTGGGACCAGAGCCACAGCGCATGACATGCCCCAGTTGCCACAATGTGATGCAAACACGCCTGGAGCTGCGCTCCAATAAAAACACGCATCTAATTGCTATCGTGCTCTGCCTAACCGGGTGAGTCAGTTGAGTATATATATACACCTATACTAACTATATTTAGTACTAACTTATCTTTTGTTTTCTCCCTCTCCCTCTCTCTTAGCCTATTTTGCTTGGTCCCTTTGCCATATTGCCTCAAGAGCTGCCGCAGTCGTTATCATTATTGCAGCTGCTGCAATCATTATTTGGGCAAAGCCGCCAACTAATTGTCCTCAGCGTTGGACTCTAATTAAATAAAATCAATTAAATGTGAAAAACAAGCTAGAATTGTGTTCGTTTTTTTTTTGCTGATGTTTGATATGCTCAATTAACAAAGTTAACACAGGTGAACTACAAACAGCATTAGGAACAGAGTTTATCGTCATCAAAAAGTTGAACTACATTTGGTTAGCTTAGGTTATACATAAACATATACACAGTATATAATATATTATATTTTATTATATATATATATTGGTAGAGCAGTTGTCTGAGTAGAAGTAGAACTAGGCAGGAATACGGATTATAATCTGAGTCTGGTGTACGAAGTTTCTATTGTTGTCTTAGTTAAAGCTCTTGGTTGCAAATGCAGTTATGCAATAGGAGCTAAGACGTTTTCAATTATAATTTTTAGTATATATAAATAAAGTGGGGTGCAGTCAGAAGTGCCTGACTAGGAAATACCCTGAACCCAGCGCAAAGCTGTTGCTTCTTACATGGCGGTAACATCAGCTTAGTGGTCTTTGGGTTTATGCTTACAATTCCAACTCAAACTATCGATAGTTATCGATAAGAAAAAGAAAGGTTTGAGTTATTGCTAGAAATATAGAAGCTTTTCAGCGCACAAGTCTCCAGCTTTTATGACTTACGAGATTAGTGTGGGCAGATGGACAGATGGATAGACAGGCGTAGAGACTAATAGATTTACAGATCTTCGTCCTGTTCATTCTCCTGATCAAGAATATGTACGCCTGTATGCCTTAAGGCTTCTGCAAGACCCATTTCAGCCTTTCACTTACATTTGCACCAAATTCATTCACATTTTCAACTCAAATACGGGCTATACAAATATTTAATTAACAAATTTATATTTTTTAAATTTAAGCAAAGTTTCATTAATAGCTCATAATATTATGATTCAGTCATTATTGTGAATGAATCAATTTGAAAAGAAATGAAATGAAAAATAATATAATTTATATAATTATTCATATAGTTCATTGAGTTTTAAGCTATCAATAGTGTTTCATTATTAATATAATTATATAAATAACTCAATTACTATAGACAAATTTCGATTCAGGTTTCTTTATAACTAATATACCCCATTTGCTGTTCTAGTCAATGCCAGAGCTTTCTCTTTAAATGATAACTGTGAGTCATAATCTTTATCCCTACGCTGCGGACACTTTCAGCTGATAGTTAGGCATTAAGCTGGATAACGACAGCAAAATGACTTTACTATAGACACCCACACACACACACCATCTCACACACACACACACACATGTTGAATGTAATGACAGCGCAGGCAATGGCTAAGCAGCAAAATTTTACGCTGCTCAGTTCCATAGCGAGTCGCAAGCGAAGCAGACCTCAAACGGAAGCGAACAAGTGAACCCAGTGAACCAGTGAACCCAGTGAACCCGTGAACTTTTGAACTACTGAGCATTTGTTGAGTTGAGTAAGAATGACATCAAAATCGAATCTATACCCATCGACGGCAGATGCCCCGCCGCAATATGGCGACCTCAACGCACCGACGATGATACCAACCGAAACGCTGCCAGCCTCAGTGATAAACGTGCAAGAGCCGCAAGTCTTTATCCAAGGTTAATCGCTGCTTAGTTGATGGATCGAACAATTAACTGTCAATGTGTTTATTACCAACTCCTCCCCCCCAATCAGGTGGAGCCCAAAGCAATTTGGGCCGCATGCCGACATTTGCTGTCTGCCCATCGTGCCATGCCCGACAGCAGACGACGGTGAAGCATGAACCAAGCACCAAGACGCATCTATTGGCCTTGCTCATTTGTCTAGTGGGGTGAGTTTTGACCACATTTCAATATCTATATATATATTCTATATCTATATCCTTGCAGCGGCATCTGTTGCTGCTGTGTGCCCTACTGCGTGGACTCCTGCCAGAGCGCTGTTCACACCTGCTCCAGCTGCGGCGCCTTTGTGGGCACCTATCAGAACTGAAGCGGGACAAATGGATTACAACAACAACAACACGTATGCACTAAATACTTGACATTACGCGACTTTTGTAATGCCTCAAAGATATTTTACACATTTTAACGTTGCAAACGAAATTCCTAATCCAAAAAAAGTTTTATTGAATTAAATTTTTTTTAAAATTAAATATCTAAAAGATCTTATATATATATATATATGTCGGAGCGTCAGAGGTACGAGAGGGCTGGCGCTGTGTCGGGGCGTAACAACAGTGTGCGTTGCTGCCTCTTTAATATGATGAAATTAGGAAGTCCCGTTTAAGCGGGGCGACAGCGGGTCGGCGCGTATTGAGTGTGTGTTGGTGCGTCTTTCGATATTTCGCAATAATTATCTTCAGCATAAGTCTTTGTAAGGGCTGTGATTGGTTGATTAAGTTGTCGGTTCTAGGAAGTCCCGTTTTAGCGAGGCGACAGCGTTTGACGCTGCTGCTGAGTGTGGTTCGGGCTCGAGAGTCAGTTGTGTTTGAGTTCTCAGAGCGACCGAAACTCGCTGCGCTAAGTAATGGAACATAATTCTTATCGCTACAACATATATATATATATAAATGTGGATAACTGTACAATGTAAATGTTATATAATAAATAGAATTCAAAATATAAAGAAAGCTTAAGATCTATGTGGAGCAAAAGAGAGTTACAAATTGCTAAGGAGCAAAGAATAAGGGAGATCCCCTGAACCCTGTGAAGAGACGATATTCCAATCATTCTACGCTTCTTTTATATATATGCATTACAAGCTACACACCCCAACGCGCTCTGATAACTTCGCTTCGGCTGCGCTTATGGGCTTTACTATGGGAAATTAATTGTTGAATAGCTTTTTTATACCCTGAACACATTAAAAATGGAATTTCAGGGTATAATGGTTTTGTGAAAATGTATGAAACAGGCAGAAGGAGGCGTTGCACTCCACATGCGATTCTCAGCAGAGACAAAAATGCACGCGTTTGAATGAAATTGAAATTGAATTCAGGGTATAAAAAGTTAATAGCATTTAGATATAAATTACATTAGAGAATTTATAAATTCCATTAGAGAGTTTATCTATAAGGATATCCTGTGCTTAATATCAGTATATGATATAACTGTGTAATAAGTTACAACTAAGTATATACTAGAGCTTTAGATAAAGTCCAACTATAAGCAGTGTACAGCTATAAATATATTATAGAGTTCGACATAGTATAGCAATATTCTGGTATATTTATAGATATATCAGAGCTATAGATATGGCATAGCTATAGACGTGTACTATAGTTATATAAATAAACCAGAATTTATCGGTAAGCTCCGTCTATATTCCCATATCCCATTAAAAACTAGCATTTAATCTAACTCTATGAGAAAAACTGCTCTAGTCGGGAGTATCCGACTAATAAATGGAATTTAGAGTATGCTGAATATGCAAATGAGCATATAAGTCTATAGACAGATAGCAAAACAAACAAACAGCTAGTTCGACTCGACTGTCGATCCTAAATTGTGTTTTCCGCCTGCTTTCAATTATTCGATACACAAAATACTCATTCAGTTATGCTTATATACATTTACGTGCAATTAAGTGAAATGTGGTAATATGAAAGAGTCATAAAAGGACAAGGTTCAACAGTATTCCCACGAACAGCAACCAATATATATATATATATATATCCCTAGTCCCAAAGTTGTACAAAATGTCTGCCGTTGGTCCCGAATCCACTCGAGTGGTCTGTCCAAATTGTCACTTGGAAATGATGACAAAAGCCGTGCGCAAAGCCACAGCTCGAAAGCATCTCATAGCGCTGCTCATGTGCCTGACACTGTAAGTTGGAAGTTAGGAAAGGGTATTCAAAATATAGAGTAGTTGAACTAAAATTAAGAAAGGGTATTTATATGCTTACAGCTTGTGGCCCTGCGCGATTTGTTTGTACTGCACGGACTGTGCTCGCTACGTGGATCATTATTGCTCCTCCTGCAATGCCTTCATTGGCACCTACGATTGCTGAGCTTGGATTATAATATATGTATGTAAAACATATATAAAGATATATGTGTATATCCAGTTGCACTGCTACTATTTTAATGTATATGCAGACAAGTACATACACAGATCATTTACAAAACAAGAATCTATAGCGATAACGCATATCGTACCCACATCTATTTAATTACATTTATGTTACAAATTATTGATTCATGTTTCGCACTCATTCGGCTGAATAATCGCTCTATATTTGAATTTCGAAATAAATTTTCCATAAATCTGCCATAAATTTATGAATTTACAAATGTTTAATGAGTTTACTTAAATATATACAGTTTGTCAAGAAACACTTTACACACTGAGAAAAAACTAAGTTTTTTGACTTTAGATGCAAAAATAATTACCTTATATTCAAATAATCGAAATTTTTAAAATGCTAAGCTGTTTAATGATCAATTTTAAGTTTAACTATCAAAAACAGATAGCAAAACTTAAAGTGTGTAACAAAATAAACAACAAAAACTAAGATTACTCACTTTTCAAGCTGTCAAGAAACTGTTTACACATTGCGTTTTCGGATTCAGTTTTGCTCTAATTCTTGGAAACAACGGTGCCCTTCTGTGATCTATGCTTTTTGTGTCTCTTAATACATGTTTATTTTTGCATATCTTTCAATTTTGTTATGAATTTTGGCTGAATACTCATCTAAAAGTTAGTTACATTAATTTTTATAATGCCTGGCATAAGATTAAGCTCTGATATGGTCCAACTGATTTATTATACTCACAAGTTGGGAAAATCTGTTTCAGAATTTGTTGAAGAGTTATCTGTTTCTAGGAAAACAATTTACAATGTCAAAAATCGCGCGGAAAACGAAGGCAGACTTGAAGAAAAGGGCACAGGTGGGCGTTAAAGCAAGGGTTACAGTCAGACAGACCGCTTAATTAAGCGGAAGATTGACCAAAATCGGCAAATATCAGTACGGACACTTGCCGACGACCTTAAGGAAGAATGGGAATTAGATGGGTCACTTAAAGCAGTACTCTAGGCCATCATACGGCATAGGTACACTTGAAGAGTTGCACGCAAGAAAACGCTGCTTTCATCGGTATATGAAGAAAAACGCTTAAATTTGGTTACAACTGTTACAGTACTGCATTTCTTTTGTTTGTTTGTAAAATATGAAGTTTTGCAAATATTCTGCCAACTGACTAATCATGTTCACAGCGAAATTGGATCGCTTTTCTACATTTGCATCGGTAAATCATCGAGCAGCGTTTTCTTGCGTGCAACTCTTCAAGTGTACCTATGCCGTATGATGGCCTAGAGTACTGCTTTAAGTGACCCATCTAATTCCCATTCTTCCTTAAGGTCGTCGGCAAGTGTCCGTACTGATATTTGCCGATTTTGGTCAATCTTCCGCTTAATTAAGCGGTCTGTCTGACTGTAACCCTTGCTTTAACGCCCACCTGTGCCCTTTTCTTCAAGTCTGCCTTCGTTTTCCGCGCGATTTTTGACATTGTAAATTGTTTTCCTAGAAACAGATAACTCTTCAACAAATTCTGAAACAGATTTTCCCAACTTGTGAGTATAATAAATCAGTTGGACCATATCAGAGCTTAATCTTATGCCAGGCATTATAAAAATTAATGTAACTAACTTTTAGATGAGTATTCAGCCAAAATTCATAACAAAATTGAAAGATATGCAAAAATAAACATGTATTAAGAGACACAAAAAGCATAGATCACAGAAGGGCACCGTTGTTTCCAAGAATTGGACCAAACAGAATTTTGAAACGCAATGTGTAAACAGTTTCTTGACAGCTTGAAAAGCGAGTAATCTTAGTTTTTGTTGTTTTTTTGTTATATATTTTTAGTTTTGTTGTTTTTTTTTTTATTATTTAATTTAAAATTAAATATTAAATAGCTTAGCATTTTAAAAATTTCGTTTATTTGAATAAAAGACTTTTATTTTTGCATCTAAAGTCAAAAAATGTAGTTTTTTCTCAGTGTGTAAAGTGTTTCTTGACAAACTGTATTTCAATAATCAAAATAATTTTTGTTCTAAGTGTACGACTAGAAGATGCCCTATAAACAGTTTAGTTTGGGATTGAAAAAACTTGCTCCGAAGGCAATTAATAAGAAATACTGTCAATTAATAAGAAATAATGTCGATAAATTACTTCTCATTATAATATAACAACAACCACACAATGAAACTGCGATAAGCCAGGCAAACAAAAATTCACTTTCATACATCCAATTTTCCAATACGAGCTGATAAAACTCTGAGCGAAACAGAAAAAAAACTTGAACAACATTTTATTGATTGAACAAATGAAATAGGCTGAAAATTGTTGCTCCACAAAAAGTTTTCAAGAGCTTTAGCAGCAGGCAACAAGTGTGTAGGCAACATGAGCAGTCGCAACATGCAAACTGCCCACATGAGCGTTTGCAACAAGTGTGCAGCCAACATCAACGTTGGCAACATGAGCGTTGGCAACCTTAATGTTGCTAACATAAGCGTTGGCAGCCTTAGCGTTGCTAACACGAGCGCTGGCAACATGAGCGTTGGCAACAAGTGCGCAGATAACATGAACATTTCCAGCATGAGCGAGCGCTGGCAACATGCAAGCTGCCAACAAGTGAGCTTGACAACATTTGACTACGGCAACATTGTTGCGAGAGTGAAGCGCACAAGCAAAAGAGTCTCAAATCAAAGCTGATTATCACTAGACCTGCGCGCGGACAAACGCATGATGCAAAAGCAATACGAACAGAGTATGCCAGCGGCTCCAGGTGTCGGTGTTGGTGTCGGTGGCAACATGAGCTATCAGTATGCACAGGCGCAACCACTGCCGCCCAGCTATGAGCAGGCAACACACTTTCAGGTGCCAACGACCGCCAATGTAGTCATCATACAGCGTAAGTGCGACACACACACACACACACCTCAAATGTTTCTCTAATGCATGCAACACTTGCAGAACAAGCGCCGCCTGCTGTCGGACCCGATCCGTGCTACATCAGGTGCCCGCACTGTCAGGTGCTGAAGCTAACGCGTGTTGAGTATTCGCCCAGTGTGCGCACCCACTGCATGGCCGCGCTGCTTTGCATAGTGGGGTAAGAGACTCGAAATGATTTAAGACTTATCTCTTTATCTTATCTTTAGTTAAAATTTATACCTATCTAATCCTGTTGTTGCTGTTTTTGTCTGTGCTGTAGACTCTGGTGTTTCGCCTGTTTGCCCTACTGTGCCACAAGCTGCATGAATGCGAATCACTTTTGCGGCAATTGCAACAAGTTCGTGGGCGTCTATAGCAGCGATTAAAGCCAAAATGCTAAACAATAAACGTAAACAATTTCTCCATACATACGAAATGCGAACATTTTTTGTTAGGTGTTAAGTGATAAACACACACACACACACACACACACATAGAGAGTAACATGAAAAGCTACTCATTTTACCTGTAAGGTAAACAATCAGCGCAAAGCTTTCGGAAACCTACCACAGAAAGGTTTCATTGATAAGAGCCAATTGGGTGCGTCGCGTTTACGAAATTGACAGAAAATTTGTCATCGCTCAGTCATCGATATAATTATTATGGAACGCGTCTATCCCAGCGAGCCGCTGGAGCAGCCCAAAGATGTCAGCGGATTGGTGCACGAGATGCAGCCGGAACACCAAAAGCTCCTCGCGCCACCCACATACGATCAGGCAACGGGCACGGCCACACCCGCACTGACAACGGGACCAGCGCCCACTCCGGCGCCGCAACCACCACCACCCCCACCCCCAGCCACAGCCACTCAACACACGGTGATTATTGTGCCCAACTCACCGTTCGGACCGGAGCCACAGGATGTGCAGTGTCCCTATTGCCACAACTATGCACGCACACGCATCTCCTACAGGCCCAACTCACGCACGCATCTGATTGCTCTGGTGCTGTGCCTGCTACAGTGAGTAATCGCTATAGATAACATTTTCTATTCTCTATTGACATGCTCTTCCTCTTCGTTTGATTAGACTCTACTGCTTCGTCTGCTTGCCGTATTGCATATCGAGCTGCATGAACACCACTCACTACTGTGGCATGTGCAACCGTTATCTGGGCACCTATTTGCGCAAGTGAAGCCACCTGTGCCGCCGCCATCTACACTTGCCGCCGGATGTGCGACTTCAGAAATTAACATTTATCTGCAAACCAAAATTGGCTAAATTGGCTAAAAGTAAAGAATTATACGTGAGCTACACACACACACACACGTAGATAATGTTGATTATATATATAAATAGAGGCGCACACCTACCTGTGCTTAGCGCTGCAGGTGTTTGTGTGTGTACTTTAGATAAATTGTTCAAATACATTTGTAGTTAGTATCTTAATTTCGTGTTTTTCACTTTTGCAATTGCCACAAAAAGATTGCCAAAGTTTTCTTGTTTTCGGTTTATACCCTGTAGCAGAGTGAAAGGCGGGTAGTTAAGGTAGTTATAATGCATTGTTAGTTTGATTATTAGGGAATTATGTTCATAGTCTTGCAATGTCTTAGACGACCTAAATTCAATTAGAATATATATGCATATAAACTGGAAATAAAAACCTCTAATTGTGAATATATTCCAATATTCCAATCAAATAAGATTGCAACTATAAACATAGCATGTATATAATCTTGTATATATTTATATACCAAGCTACTCAAAGGGTACCTCATAGTCGAGCACTCTTCGCAAATGCATTTTCGGTACCTGCTATTTGTTGTTGCTTTAGCTTTTAAGCTCGTTCGCTCGCTCGCTGGCTCGCCCGCTCACTCTCACCAACAGATCTCTGGCAGCTGATGCGGACAGCGCTCAACCTAAATTCAGTCGCGTGTTGAAAGTGAAGCGCAAAAGTCATTCGGCGAGAGCTTCGAACGGGAGAGTGAGAGTGAGCGAGCGAGACAGAGATAGAGAGGGGCTAAGCAGACAACGAACGAAGTTTGAGCCGTAGTTGACGTAGTTGCTGCTGCTGCTGCTGCTGTCAATTAGCAAATCAAACAAAGCTCTTGCTGACTGGGATTTGTCTTCAACTGAATCATACATATATATGCATACTATATATATATAGTTGGTAGTTAAAGTTGAACTTCGTACCATGGATCAGAAGCGCGCCATGCTCTATCCGCAAGTGGATTTCAACACGCCCAGCGCTCCGCTGCCAACGCCGACAAACGAATTGAGTGTGCCAACGCTGGAGGCGCCGCCATCATACGATGTGGCAATTGCAGCACAAACTCCGATTGTGATTACACAGCCACAGCCACATCCAGCACCACAACAACAACCACAACAACAACAGCAGCCAGAACTGTTAGAGCCCACATTAGTGCAAACAGGTAAAAGTCTGGATTTGTACCTTTATAATTACTCGCAATTAGCTAAAAAAACTTCTTTCAATTCTCAGCACCTACAAATTTGGGTCCGAATCCCTGCCGTGTGCTGTGTCCGGCCTGTGGCGCACAGAAGACCACACGCATGACGCACACAGCCAATGCAAGGACTCACCTGGCCGCAGCGCTCATCTGCCTAGTGGGGTAAGGTGGACATATATACGTATATACATATTTATTTTAAATGACATTCTTCTATTCGACAGCTGGTGTGTCTGTGCGTGCTTTGTGCCCTATTGCATGAATAGCTGCCGCACAGGTAATCACTATTGCCGCAAGTGCAACACCTTTCTCGGTGTCTACAATCCGCAGGGCGTCAAATGATGCAGTGGAATCAGCGAAAAACGGATGAGCGCAATAAAGATTAAGATAAGATAAGCAAGAGACGTGGATCTACATATATATATAAATAACGCAGCCTAAAATGTCAGCTGTTTGTATTATAATAATATATAACTATTTGTTTAAGCCCAATATTCATGCATATAAATACATATATGGCGCACATACATACACAGACATATGTAGACATATGTGTTTATGTAAATATGTGTGTGTGTGTAGCAAAACGAGTTCTCTGCTTTTGACGGCCTTTGGGCTCTATTTTTGCAAACTGTGTGGGCGTAACGGCAGTTGGTTATTAAACACACAATAACTATTAATAGCTGCACACAAGAGGCAAATAAATAAAAAATACGTTAAGCCAACGAAAATCATAATTAATATTTTGTTTCTTTCAACTGCCTAAGCGCGGTTTTTTTTATCACTAAAGGTTGCCAGATAGCTTTACTGAACAGCACTTTTTAACACTACACCACTTATCGATAACATCCACCCGCAAGCTGTTTATATTCGCGGTATCGAACATGCAACAGTGTGTTGCCAAAGACGTGCCAGAAATTTCTTAGTTTATTTAAAAATAATATAAATATAAGTTTAATCAATGTTCGAAAAGAAAAAACAAGCTGAGCACAAGCCCAGAGATGATGGAGTTGAACTGGAGAACCAGTTCATAATGAGGTTTCCCAAGGTAAGGCAACACCCGCATTTACTTTTGACAGCTTCCAAACTTTTCACTCCATTTGCAGCACCTGGCCGCAGCGGTCCACGAGTCCATACAGGCAGGCAATGTAAAGGATAGATTATCCATACAATTGGATCAGGATTTGCGCTATGGCGAGGTGCGACTGGATGACCAATTGCTCTATGCCAAAATTGTCGACTTGCCCACTGTGATGGAGAGCTACAAGACAATTGATAATAAAAGTTTTTACAAATCGGCGGACATTTGCCAGCTGCTCATTTGCAAGGAGGAGCCGGAGGATGAGACGGAGAAGGAGTCGCCCAACAAGAACAAGAAAAAGGATCCCAACAAGGTGGACAAGAAGTATTTGTGGCCCCACGGCATAACGCCGCCGTGTAAAAATGTGCGCAAGCGACGATTCCGTAAGACGTTGAAAAAGAAGAACGTGGAGACGCCCGAGATTGAGAAGGAAGTGAAGCACCTGTTGCGCATCGACAACGAGGCAGTGCGTGTGTATTACGAGATCATCAACGAGGAGGACAAGCCGAGTGATGAACTGGATCAGTCCGATATCAAGCCGTACAACGAGGCCGACGAGGATATGCAGGATGAGACCATAAATGCCGGAGATAAGACCATCAATGAGAGCGCCTCGCAGCGTGAGATCAATGTGGAGTCGGACGACGATGAAACCAGCAATTTCGAGACGCATCGTGCACCCAACATGGGCGTCGCTGCCCATGATATATTCGGCGAGGAGGTGTCCACGACAGACGACGAGGACGAGCCCACATTGCCGGGCAACGATTCACGTCTGGAGGAATCCTCGCGGCTGTCCGCCGACGATTCACGCATGTCCGATTTCTTTGGCGGCGCCAGTGGCAGCGGCGTTGGCGCACGTGAGAAGCTGGAGCACAACGAGTTCAGCAAGTCCATGTTTGGCAGAGAGGGAAGCAGCCCCAAGCTAAGTGCCGCAGGCTCCAGCTCCAATTTGGCAGCGCCAAGCGGCTTCTACGACAATCAGCAAATGATGGCCAAGCGCGATGAGTTCGAGAATATGGAATTTATGGATGATCCACAGCCACAATTCTCACAGCAGCAGGTGCACGACAAAATCAATCAACTGACGCGACAAATCAACGATCTCCGGGCGCAACAATCCCAAAAATCCACGGAAATTGCGTCCATACAAAATGCGACGCTAAAACAACGAATGCAGGAGACGTTGGATAATATCTATACGCAGGTCAGAGAGCGCGAACTCGAGCTACGGGATTTTGAGAACATGCTGGAGCAATAGATCTGATGACTAATAATATAATAATAAATAAAGAATAAGCAAAAAAGTTAATTATAATAAGTATATTCTTTTTATATGTAAATATTAGCTAAAATTAAGTTTACAAAAATTATATAAAATTAGAATTTATGTATTGTATTGTCCACATTTTTAAAATAAATTTATTCTTAATATTATACAAATTTAAATCCACTCTATAAATCAAAACAAAAACAAAATTAAAGTAAACAAAGCCCAATAACAGTAATGCGAACTGCTCAGTGCTTCGTCACGCCAGATTCACTGCTCAAAAAAGCCAGAAATAGCTAGATTTTGATATCGACAGGCATTCATGTCGCATCGAAATACAGCTAGATCACAAATTTCTCCCGCCAAACGCCAGAGCTGAGGCATCACTGCCAATCAAATGAGCAATTGGCGATGGTTGCGCTTATCGATAGCTTGCCGCCGATATATCGATAGTCGCTCGCGGTAGTTCAGCAACATTTTGTGTTTATTCTCGCGTCACATACGGCAACTCCGCAACAATTTTCTATTTGGCCAGAAGACAATTGCACAAAGTTTTTCAACCAACAAATCAACAAATTAACAACAACAACAACATTTGGCCAATTGCACATGAATGGAGTAATTAATTATTGAAATTGTGCACAATTGGCTAGCGAGCAGCGCTGCAGTTGAACGTTTGCGAGCAATTTCTGCCACAGCAGCCGCAGCAGCAGCAGCAGCACGAACAACAACAACAACAACAGAAATTGGCAAATATTTTCGGCCAGCTGCATTTGCCATTTACATTTGGGCAGCGTGAAATTATTATGGACAAGAAATCATCGCCCGTGCGACGACAAAAGCGCCAAGCGAAAGTAATCGAGGAGAATTTCTGGGACTGCAGCGTCTGCACGTACAGGAACTCGGCGGAGGCGTTCA
This sequence comes from Drosophila nigricruria, assembly GCA_037075265.1. NCBI lineage: Eukaryota > Metazoa > Arthropoda > Insecta > Diptera > Drosophilidae > Drosophila > Drosophila nigricruria. The sequence continues at coordinate 639,503 of JBAMCI010000131.1, forward strand.
AGTGTCGCATGTGTGACGTGAGAAAAGGTGAGTGACCTCGATTCGAGCGGCGGCGACTGCGACAGCGACTGCGACTGAGGCAGCGACTGGCACAGCAATGTCGCATTTTGAATTACGTTGAAGGACGGCCGCTAAAATGGGTCGCGCTGAATGTGAATTGTGCAATGCTCAGGCATAGTATAAACAAAGCTCTCATTTCGCATATATACACACTTGACTCATATTACATTTCTTCTGCTCTCTATTTTGCACCTGGCTGGTCTGGGCTGACAGGCACATCGACGCGTAAGCCGCGCTTAAACTCTGCATTAGTCGCTCAGCAGGCGGCCACACTGCCCGGCGCCAGCGGGAACATGCCCAATGGCAAGCCGGCGTCCAGTTCGCGACATGGCAGCGGGCACGACAGGCAGCGACACAAACGTTATCCAGCCCGCTTGAAGAACGTGGATCGATCGACGGCGCAGACACGCGAGGTGACCGTCAATTCGGTTACCGTTTTCATCACAGAATACAAGGCCAAGCCGGTGAGCAGTCGACGGGAGTCGAGCGAACAGAGCTTCAGCGAGAGCAACGATAGCCGGAGTTAGGTTCTATTAGCATAAGCACGCACTCTTTTGTGTTTTTAAATCCAATTACGAAACTTTTATTTATCTTCATGTATGCGTATCTGTATATGTATAAAGATATACTTTGTCGGCGTGCAGCCACAATTCCTCCTCCTCCTACCCCCCTCCACACTCACACACACACAAATCCAATGTCTTAGTGTACAACAAAAGGAAATTTGTAAATTCTAATATTAGGCCTAAGTACAATTGTAAATCTATATAGCCTGTTTCTCTAAGTTAGCAAGTATTAAGCGATATTCATGTTCTCTGTCTAACAACCAGCAGGCAGCCACAGCATCCAACAATGATGATGATAATGATAATGTTGATGATGATATTTATCCATGCATAAGAACTTCCACTTGTATTTGGCTCTACATAGCTGATGACTGCATTTACAAAACGGATGCTGTGGCCCAAGGCTGACAACAATGTGAAATCGAGGACCTTGTATATATAGACAAAAAACAAACACACAAACAAACACAACTGTCTCGTATTGTAATATTTGATTCCTAATTTATTGATTTGTAAGCGCATCTTATACACATATTTATATGTTCTATTGTTTTTTTTATAAGTGTCAAATTGAAAACAAAACAAAAATATAATTTGATTAAGTGCAAGTGCGAATATATGTTCTCTATGTAAACACACAACTCAACTACTGAATGGGCAGACAAAGCGACGTCGCTCTATATACACGGATATATATATATATATATAGTAATGTGACTACCTGATTCTCATATTCTGTAGGTTGCAGTCAGCTCCAATAACCAAGTTCAGCGTGTCTCCCATTCAACTTGTTATGTATTATTAATCTATACTAACAATAACAATAACAAATCGATATATATATATACATATATCTTTCTCTGCTGCATGACAACGAAACAAGTGAATAATATTTAGTGAATTTGCTAATTTAAATCAATAATTGTTTTTTGAATTTTGTTCTTTTTTTGTATACAAGACTGATTAAGCAAATACCTAAAGACCATATAACATAAATATATATATATACTATGATATATATATATAACGATAGCCCGCACAGTTTCACAGTTCAGTTGACATACCATATAGTAAACAATAGTTGCAATAATAACAACAACAATTTCTTTTTATACCAGCCAAAGTTTACTAGCTTGGCCACATAAATATATACACTTATATATACATATATATATATAGATACGGAATATTAGCTGAATCAATGAAATTTTGATATACTTTTTAGCAATGGATAAATGGTTTAGATATGCATGTTTTAAATGATGATATCTTCATATCTTTTTGTTTGTGTTTTTTTAAAGGGGTTTACTAGACACACTCACACACACACACTCGCACACCCACACACACACACAGCAAGTTGTTCAAGTCTTTAAGTTGGCAAAAGCTTTGCAGCAAAAAAAGCTCATTCAAAACTGCCCGACTGAGTAACATAGTCAAAAAATATATGAAAAAAAAACAAGATACCGAAATGAAACTTCCAAGAACAGCTTACAACAAATTTGTATTAAGTATTTAAAGTTCATAGTTTATATATCTAGCAAAAAAATAAATAATAAATGAATAAAATTAAATAAAATAAAATAAAAATTATAAATAAAATAAAAAAAATAAATATATATTGATTAAATTTAAAAAAATAATATAAAATATAATAATAAATATAAATAAAATAAAATAAAAAATATAAATATAATAAAAATAATATATATATATTATAATTAAATTAAAAAAATAATATAAAATAAAATTAAATATATATATTATATATAATTAAATCAAGGCTAGCAAACAACAACAAAACAAGCACACGAAAATATATATTTAAAAAAATAAAACTAAAAATTCAAATTTGTGTAAAGCGCAAACTAAAAAAAAAAACAGTTTTAAATAAATTTCAAAAAATTACACTTTAAAAATTGTCTTTAAAGAGAACTCTCCACACACACACACACATGCATACACAATGTATTTGCCTGTGTGTGTGTGTGTTGGTCTCATCTGTAACTGTTCTTCTTCTGCTTACGCGTGTGGCCTGCCTGCCTGCCTGCCTGACTGCTTGCCTGCTTGCCTGCTTGCTTGCTCCTGCTGCCTGCCTCTCTCCCTCTCCCCCTCTCTCTCTCTCACTGCCACTCTGGCTACGCCTTTGGCAGCTGCCTCAACTTTCGCACGCTTCGCAAATAAATTACAAATTGTTTCGTTCCAGCGTGGCTGCCGCTGCTGCTGCTACTGCTGCTGCCTTGCATTGCTACTACTTACACACTGCCACGCCCCAGCTGCCCCTGCTCCCACTTCTATTGCTATGCCACACTAGACCCACGTGCCCCCCGCCCCCACCTCCGTCCCCAACACACAATTCGTTTCACTCGACG